>CM035167.1:13887513-14208674 GCA_020205615.1 Panax quinquefolius
GAAAGCGATAAATATATTTTATTGAAATAACGGCGGAAGTTTTCTGGTTGATCTTTGTTGAACTACTGGTCAGTAAAAAGAAATACGATGTCGTGTGGTTGCACGTAGTAGCTTAGCGCGTATTGATTATTGATGCTTTATGTGAGAAGTCCTTTCGGTTTGATTCCATTATTGTGGATTAATAATATGAATTATTATAGCGATAATGACGTTTTGTTTTATTCGTATTATTAGCGTAATAAAAGCGAAGCATCTTTTATATAAAAGCAGAATACTTTATTAAAGTTATTACATAAATAGAATATATTATATTTTATTATGCATAGTGTTGCGTAGTGTTTTGCATAGTGTTTTGCATAGTGTTTCATAGTGTTTATAGTGTTTGCGTAGTAAAATGTTTTTATATAAATAGAATATATGATATTTTATTTAAAAGATTTTTCTTTAAATATGGATCAGTCGATTAAAGTAAATCGATGCAGATAGTTAAATGGATTAATTACTATGCGTTCTATTTTCCTATAAATGAAGAAGCTCATTCCTTCATTATTTTCTTATGAATTCTTTGAAACTCTAGAGAGAAATTATAGAGAGAAGCTATGAGAGAAAATCTATAGAGAGAAGAAGAAGAGTATTTTGGTACTTCTTTACTTTGATATCCGATTATCTTTTCTACGGTAAGAAATTATTATTTGTTGTACGTAAGTAAAGTGTGTTATTCTTTCTTATTCATGAAGAGAACTTACATTATTCCATTCATTATTATTACATTGGAATAACTTTTGTAAAAGTGGTATACCCTATCATGCTAACTTATATGCTGGCGTACCACTATACTTAGTGAAATCCTTATGTTATTCCATTCTTATTTATTCATTGGAATAACTTTGTTATGTGGAATCCCTATACTTGGTGATCTTCTTACATTATTCCATTCTTTATTATTACATTTGGAATATCACATGCATGTGTTTTACAGGATGCTGGTTCCATTGTTTATTATTCATTTATTATTACATTTGGAATATCCTGTTTGTGTGTTTTACACGGACACAGTTCCATTGTTTATTATTCAACATTTATTATTCTATTGGACCATCACAGCCGTTGTGAATTTCACTGACACGGTTCCGTTATTATTATTCCGTTGGAATAACTTGTCTATCTTAATCTGCGCGTCGTGGTGATTTCTTTGTTATTCCATTCTTTATTATACCAATTGGTTTAAAACTTTGACTTACTATACTCCATGAAATTAGTAGAATATTCTTGATATTTAACTGCGTTTCATCCGGTATCTTTTTCATGGAAATATTCTTACGATCATTCTTGAATTTTACTACATAAAAGCGATATCTTGTTGACAATTTGGGCGTTCTTTAATTCACGGATAAAATAATTCTTGAACTTGTTTTGTTGAATTATTATGTCATTATCATCATCCTCAAATGTTATAATATGTTATCTTTGGCTTACGTGCATAGAGATGAACTTAGTATGATTATGACCGAGGATCGTTCGGGTATAATCATGGCTTGTTATAAATGATGTGATAAAGTCCTCGATGGCACGTAATGCGATGATGGATAGTTTTGGTATGATTATGATCGGGGGTGATTCGGGTATAGTCGTGACCATTGATAATTTGATGAAAATCCTTGGCCAGTGAATACGGGGATGATCGATATTGTGGTTTATTCATTAAAAGCTGAGTCTTAGTGATAAAATTGATGAAAACCTTTTAAAACCTGAAGATAGTAGACTTTATTTTCTATTTGACTCTTTTAATGGATTCGTATTCATTGCAGTTAAACGGTTGTCTACATTGTATTTTATCGGTTTAACATTGTTGAAGACTAATGATAATTTATTCTACATTATCTTAGTCGTAATATTTCTTCTTGGGCTAGTTGAGCTCACCTTTCTTTTCTTTATTCTCTTGAAATGAGAATATAGCTAGGAGCCAGTCGGGGAGCGGAGTAATGGTCGAGGAGGATAGCATTAGTAGTCCTCACTTTATTACGTGAAATAGTGTGATAATAGTTGTAATGAGGACTCCTTTTGAGTTTGTATAATATCTAGTAAACAATATTTGTATTCAAATTCACGGTTTATGTCGTATTGTACGAAAGTTATATTATTAAGTTGTATTTGAATTTATGTACCATGTAAGTGGCGACCCAAGATGGGTGACGTATACCTAATTTTGGGCGTCACAATAGGCTATTGAGGTTCTCCTAAATAGTATGAAAAATAATTTTATTGAGACTTTAGATAAGTGTGTATTATATATATCGTCATTTGATATTTAATTTTGGTGAACCAAATAGGGTGAGGTGAACTCGACTTTGGAAGGGTGTTTTCTTTTATTATACTGAAGATGTCAAAGGCATATAACCTCGTGTCATCATAAGACGGGTTGTGCACATCCACTTCTTTGATATATCTACGAGCCTTACCACTCTATATAATCTTGGTGTTTGGTTGAAGTATAATTCTCGATTAGAGCAATGGAGATAATTATATGTCGAAGAAGACTCACCATTGGAAAGAATATGATAGTAATCTTCTCGTTTTCTTTGGGGTCTATTGGGTCAACCAAGGATAATTATGTGGCCATATGATATCTATCGCTAACACAGGCATGGCCTCCATATCGATGGTTTCTTGAGCACTTCCCAAATATTCTAATTTCTAAAACAATTTTTGACTATACCTTTATGTAGGTATCACTGTGAGGTGTTGTCCACTGATGGGACATTTGTCACATTACGGTTGGGACACGAGTCATAGTTGGTATATATTTGTATCAAACTCGCGGCATATGTGTTGTTGTATTTTGTCACGACAATTGTTGTAATAAAGTTGTAGTTGTTTTACATACCATATATTTGGCGACTCGAATATAGGTTGGATAGAATGGACCTATTTTGGGGTTGCCACATTTAATTATCAGGAGCTTATGGATATGGTCTCTGGCGGAGATCCCGGATTAAAACTAGGAATGGAGAGGCAGTAATATCCTTCGCTGTGTGTGTGTCTACTGGTTTGAATTTTCTTACTTAAGTTGACAAATTTTGATATGTCGATTAACATTTGTTTTTGAAATTGTATTCTAGAATGATATAAAAAATACGGGAGATAAGCGATGGAGAAATCATGATGACGGAAGATGGAATGCGAAATGAAAGCAGTATTCTCAACTCTTTGAAATACCAGTCACGTAAATTTTAGGACAAAATTTCATAAGGAGGGAGATTATAAGACCGAATTTAATGAAATAAAAGTTTTCAATTTTTCTTATAATTACTTATTCATAAATGATTAAATTTATAAAAGCAAAGTTAAGGGTGCTATATGAATTTTTTTTCAAAATCATGATGGTTATAAAATACTCATTGTTGTGGGAAATATTCGTTTGGTCTTGGAATATTCTTTACGTGCAGGGATATTTGTCTGACGGTAGCAGCTATTTAATGGGCCCCATAGCGAATAGCAGAGTCGGATGAAGAAAGCGACAAATTTGAGTTTTATAAATAATGTAGTAGTTATTCTGAATTAAAACCGTTGGAATACACGGTGGTTAAAATACGATGTCTGGCGTAGTTTCACAAGATGTACCACGGTATTTCACAATATTGTTGAATTATTGATCCTTACGTGAAGGCCTTACTTAATAATTATCACGGTTGAGTTCTTTGGTCGATATTTTATTTTATTGATTCGATAATTGCTACGTTGATATTTATATTATTGTTGTTTGAATAATTGACAAACGCACATCATCTCCATTATCGGATCAATAATTCATATTATTTGGAATAATATAATTAGATAACATTAATGACATATCTGAAAGTTACTGTCGAGGAGAGGTTTGGTCACCTAATTACTTGCGTCGATGAGGAAAATCCTTATCGGAAAGCCCTCTTTCCAGGAGGCTGCTGGTTGTCATTATTATGATTACCGTAATATTATTTGTGAATAATTAATTATTGATTTATATGATAATGAAATATTTATTTGATGTGGATATAAATGATGGATTTATTTATGTGGTTATAAATGAAGGAATTAATGTTGAGGTATTTTATCGAGTATTTTTAGCCGGTTGGAGGTATTAAAAGATCAAATCGATTATTCTTACTGACTTTATTGTGTGAGTTATAATTTTTAATCGTAGTTGGATCGTTGAGATTTTTGGATATATTTATACATATATAAGTTGAGAATATGTTCACAAATTTTGAGCCGATTAAAAATGAGCGAATGATTTGTTATGAATTTTAAGAGGTGGTGATTCGAAATTAGGTTTATAAATGATTTTGGTGGAAAATTCTAGAAATGGGTGGGGCCCCACTTTTGGTTGTTAGGGAAGATGGCTGATTTTGGTGGGTGGAATAATGTGAATAAAAAGTCATCAGTGGCGGTCAAGTCTGCAACTTGGCGTCTTAACATTTTCCTATAAATAGAGGGCTAAGTTAGAATTGAAAAACACACAAGAATTCATAAGTTTTCTCTCTTTTTCTCTCTAGATTATTGAGTGTATTTTGTGAGTATTTAGATACTTGGTGAGTTGTTATTCATCGGTGCAAGTTTCCTTGATGTCGTATCCAGATATCCGATCGAAGTCTTTGCTCTTTTGAGGTAAGGGATAGTAAGGGATGTTATTTTCTTTCTAATGATGTTATTCTTCAATATCATTATCTTTGAAATATTGGTATGGATTTTATTGTGAAATTTCTACATTTTGGAGTCGTGGTTACAATTCACGTTATCACGGCACTATTCATGTATATTGTGGCGCCCCAAAATAGGTATACACAACCCGTTACAGAGTCGCCAAATACGTGAGTGCAGAAAGCGAACTCTGACTTGATAATCTGAATGTGGTGTGAAATACGACAATATATCTTGTGAGTTTAAATATAATATTGTCTTACAGACAATATCCACACGCATAAAAAATCTCCATCATAATTATTGATACATTATTTTACAAAATGGTGAGGACTACTAAACAACTCTCTAGAAACCTTCATTCCATACCCAGAGCTAGTACTCGCTACATTCTGCGCCTCACGAGAAGAAAAATGGAACAACAAGGAAAGGGTTGAGCTCAACTAGCCCGATAAAGAATACTATGACTAAGATAATATACAACAAATTATCGTTAGTCTCAATGAGGAAAATCGATAGAATCTGATAGACAACAAGTTTAGGATCAATATTACATGGTGAAATAATAATTAATAGAAGAGTTACGTAGAATGAAATCTACTATAATCTATGAATTTAACAGGTCCATCATCAATATTCTATCCTGTAACATCAATCGATATTCATCTCGAATCAAATATTCATCTTTTTTACTTCTGAGGCGAAGATATTCATCAATCGGTCATGTTCATCTCGAACACATTGTTCATCTTTTGCACTAAAAAGGCGAAGATATTCATCGATCGGTCGTATTCATTTAAACACACATTAAATCTTTTTGCTGACTGAAGCCAAAGATATTCTTGAAATCATTCATCTTTTACTCTGAATAGAATATATTCAATAATATCATCATTTAAGGCGAGGATGATGAAAATATTTTTAAGAAACGAATCCGATTGAAACAAAATGGCAAGGATTAAGGATTAAGGATTAGTGCTTTGTTTTATCCATGTCCAACAATACCTCAAAAATAATCATAGTGGTGTAAAATTCAGAATAATCAAAACATGGATCTGATCAAAGCTAGTATCCGAAATAGATATTTTGAACGAAAAGAAGAAATTTTATTTTTCGATGAATAGTCTGGTATCGTGAATAGTCTTGAGTATATGTGAATAGTCATTAAGTATCGTGAATAAGTAACTCGACGCACGAAGATAGAAATTCCACAAAAAAACATCTTCACGCTTCATGAATAGTACTTTCGTGAATAGTAACTTCGTGAATAGTAACTCATGAATAGTAACTCGTGAATAGTAACTCATGAATAGTAACCCCGCAGAGCATGAAAAGTTCCAAATTTGATAAAATTTCGGATCAACATTTCGGTAGATAATGATATTGAAGAAATAATATCATTACAAAAAAAATAATATCCACTTACCTCGAAAGAATCGATTACTTGGAAGGAAAGGTCGGAAGTGATCTTTGAATGAAACTTGTCTTGAGCGATAACTCTCAAAGTATCTAAATACTCACAAAATCGCTCGATAATATAGAGAGAAAGAGAAAAACTTTGTTTACGGTGTGATTTTCAATTCTAACTTAGCCTTCTATTTATAGGGAAAATGTTAACTTGCGTAAAGGCGGACTTGACTTTCTACGATGGCTTTACACTGCTACTATTGCCACCCACCACATTTGAAATAAAATTCAGCACATTTTTTCACCAACCACAAGTGGGGCCCTGAATTCTAAATTTTCCACAAAATCATTTATAACCTAATTTACGAATCGATCCCTCTTAAAATTCATAATAAATTATCGCTTATCTTTAACGGTTCAAAATTTGTGGACATATACTCAACTTATATGTGTATAACATATCCAAAAATTACAACGATCCAACGGTCGGATTAAATATTATAACTCACCTGATAAAGGCATAATAACAGATTTGATCTTTTAATACCTCGATCCAGGCAAAATACAAATAAAACATCTAAAGCATTAATTCCTTCATTAATAACCACATAAATAAATCCATCATTTATATTCATATAAATAAATATTTCCTTATCATATGAATCAATAATTAATTATTCACAAATAATATTACGAGAATCACATTTATAATGACGAAATTTGTTCCCGGGAAGAGGGGCTTTCCGATAAGGATCTCTCTTCTTGGTGGCGCAATTAGGTGACGAAACCTCTCCTTGAAGCGAGAACTTTCTAGACATTGCCAATAATGTTATCTAATAATATTATTCAAATAATATGAATTATTGATCGATAATGGGAAATCTTGTGCGATGACAATTATTGAAGCAATGATAATATAAAATACCAACGCAAAGAATTATTGAATTAATAAAATAAAATCTTGAGCGATAATTCTTAACAATTATTGAGTAGTGTCTTCTTACGTAAGGATCAATAATTGATGCAATACTCTGTGTCTTCTTGTTCAACAATGGCGTATTAGTGTGTTTTAACCATGGGGTATTCAACAGTCTTAACGGTAACAACTATGTCGTTTATTTATAACCACCCTAAACTTTGTCGTTTTCCTCGTCCAAAACTTTCCATTATGGGGCCCACACGCCATTTGGCGGTCGTATTGAATATTCACAAACGATGCTAATATTCCACGACCAAAACGAATATTCCCAAACAAAAATGAATATTTTATAACCACTTGCTTATTTTGAAATATTTGCGTATTTAACCCTTAACTATCCACATTAATCAAATCAACCCTTACTATTTCAAAATAATAAATAAAGGAAATTCCTTTTTTATTTAAAAAATTTGAGGGTCTTACATATATGGCACTATTTACGTATATGACATTATTTATGTATCTGCGGTCTTATGTCACGAATCACGAAGTACTATTAAGCGAGTTATTATTCATGAGATTCTTATTCACGAAGTTCTTATTGACCGGGTACTATTCACAACAAAATTAGTTTCTTTTTTACGACCAAATTATCGTTGATTTATGATTGTTACTCTTTAAATTAAATCCGGTTGTTGATCGTATTATTTTTATTATCATATATAACATTTTTATAATCGAGGTGATGAAATTTCTCTTTGACTTGAGTGTAATGTTGGGTAGATTATTGGTATGATCATGACTATGGGTTCTCTTTGGCGATGGTGCAAATTTGAATGGTTTGGTGGTATGATCATGACCATTGAATTTATAATTGAATATTTTTAGCTTAAGTGCAAAAGGTGAATTGATCAACATGGTTATAATTATGGTTTATATAGATTTTGAAATGATTATATATTTCTTTGAGATATTAATATATTTGGCACATGGTCTGAATATGAATGTTGATGAATATCTTTGGCATGTATTGCAAAGATGAGCTGATGATGAAAATCTTTGATGCGTAGTGCAAAGATGAATCTGATTTGTTGAATATCTTTGGCCGTGGTCTGAAGATGACTGTTGTTGAATATCTTTGGCCCGTAGTGCAAAGATGACTGTTGTTGAATATCTTTGGCTGTAGTACAAAGATGAACTGTTAATGAATATCTTTGGCTTTTGTAGTGCAAGGATGAATTTATTAGTATGATTATGAGCGGGAGCTGTGATTTGGTATAACCATGATCTTTGATGTTTTCGGTAAAGGCGGTGATGAAAATTATCTTAAATCTTGGATGAGAAGAGAATTTAGAATCACAATTATGATTATGAGTTATTCATATGATTATGGAAAGGCTGTTGATTTATATTACGAGGATAAAACATTGTTGGTGGACTTTTTAACATGGAGAAGATAATAGACTTTATGATCTATTTGACTCTTACGGATTGCTCGTTCATTTGCAACTATAGTTGAAAAGTTTTATCATCTACCATATATTCTAAATCTACGATTTATTCTTGATGAAGGCTATTGATAATTTAATTATCTTTAGTCATGATATTCTTTATTGAGGCTAGTTGTGCTCACCCTTTTTGCTTTCAAATTCCTTTCGGGTAATAAAAGTGTAAATTTTGGGTCGGCCGGGGGATAACGGGGAATAGAGCGATGGTCTATAGCTGTTGAGGTTCTCCTAAATAGTATGAAAATAATTTTATTAAGACTTTAGATAAGTGTGTTATCAGTATTATATCGTCATTTGATATTTAATTTTGGAGAAGCTAAGAATAGGGTGAGGCGAACTTTCGACTTTGGAAGGATATGTTTTGCCCTTTATCATACAAGATATGTCTAGAAGACATACAACCTCGTGTCATCATCATAAAACAGGGTTGTGCGTATAAGAACTTATTATTAATGAAATTTAATTTTCTCTATTTATTATTTTGAAATAGTAAGGGTTGATTTGATTAATGTGGATAGTTATGGGTAAAATCATGAAATATTTCAAAATAAGCAAGTGGTTATAAAATATTCATTGTTGTGGGGAATATTAGTTTGGTGGTGGAATATTCTTCTTTGTCGGGGAATATTAAATGCGACGACGCGATCTTTTATGGGCCCATGTGAGCGATTGGATGAAAAAAGCGAGCAAATATAAGTTGTTTAAAAATAACGGCGTAGTTATTCTGAATTATCTTTGTTAAAATACTAAATTGGTTAAAACACGATAGCACACGATATTGCACCAATTATTGATTCTTACGTGAAGGCACTTCTCGATAATGGTTATAGTAATTCTTTATTCGATATTTTATTGATTTAATAATTCTTTGCGTTGATATTTTATATTCTTGTTGTTTGATAATTGTCATTACGGTGATTTTTTCATTATCGAAGCGATAATTCATATTATCTGAATAATATTATTAGATAACATTATTGGCGATGTCTAGAAAGTTACATCTAAGGAGAGGTTTGGTCACTAATTGCGGCGCGTGATGAGGAGAAATTCTTATTGGAAAGCCCCTCTTTCTGAGGAGCTGCACGGTTGTCGATATTGTGATTACGTAATATTATTTGTGAATAATTAATTATTGATTCATATGATGAGAAAATATTGATTTTATGTGGATATAGATGGAAAAATTTTTAATGTGACAATTGTTGAAAATTGAAATTTTATCTTTTTACGATAAAATAATTCATTTAAATATATTATTATATTTTAATAATATAATAATGGTGATATTTTACAACGAATGTGGGATATATGAGTATCTGAGGAGGAAGAGTATTTTTGTTGCAATAAATGTTTAAAACATATTAAACATGTCGGTGGACCCCATTTATTGGTTGAAATTTGATTATAGCACGTAAAATCGTCTGGTTTGTGGATTTGGTCAATTTTGTTTGGAATTTGGAAAAACTTTCTTACGCAAAGTTGTAGAGAATTGAATTTCCTATAAAAAGTAGCAAGTTTTGAATTTTTCGACAAAAGGGCTATTTATTGTGAATTATTGAAGTTTGAAGCTCAAAAATAATTGATTTTTGGAAGTATAAAATATTTAAAATGACAAAAAACGTTTTTGTCATTATTGTGGAGTCTTGCATGTGTTAGAAGTGGCTGAATTCAGATCTCTAAATGTGGGCGTAGGAATAAAAATTAATAAATTAATATTTTAATAAATTTTACTGCTTTGGTGTTACAAGCATTTTCTATAAATAAGGTCTTGGGTTAGAATTGAAAATCACACGAGAAACTAAAGTTTTCTCTCTCTATATTATCGGCGTATTCTTGTGAGTATTTTGAGTATATTTTGAGTATTGCTATTATCTGGTGAAGTTCAATCATAGCTTTATATCAGGTGTTTAAATTTAAAAATCTTGATCTTTTCGAGGTAAGGGATATTATTATTTTTTAAGTAATGATATTATTTCTTCAATATCATTATCTTTGAAATATTGATCTGAAGTTTTTATCAAATTTGGAACTTTTGGTGTGAGATTCTTATTCACGTATCTGGCCTTTATTCACGTATCTGATCTTATTCACGAATCTGACCTTTATTCATCGAAAAATGAAAATTTTTCTTTTAAGTCTAAAATATCTATTGTGGATCTAGCTTTGATTGTATCCATGTTTTGATCATTCTTGAATTTTACACCACTATGATTATTTTTGAGGTATTTTTTGGACATGGATAAAACAATCTGAATCCTTAATCCTTAATCCTTGTCATTTTGTTTCCTTTGGATTCGTTTCTTTAAAATATTTTTCATCATCCTCGGTCTTAAATGATGATATTATTGAATATCTTTGGCACATGTAGTGCAAAAGATGAATGATTTCGATGAATATCTTTGGCGTGGTGCAAAGATGAGCAGTGTTTAGATGAACATGACCCGGTGATGAATATCTTTGGCACATAGTGCAAAGATGAATATTTGATTCGAGATATATATATTGATTGATGTTCTGGGGATAAAAGATGAGCGATGAACTTTTAAATTCATACATAGAAGATAGTAGTTTGCATTCTCTACTTAACTCTTACAATGAATTATTATTTCATTGCGAATATTGATTTAAAAACTTGTTGTCTATTGTATTCTATTAGATTTTTCTGTTGAAGACTAATGATAATTTGTTGTATATTATCTTAGTCATAATATTCTTTCTTGGGCTAGTTGAGCTCACCCTTTTCCTTTTTGTTCCATTTTTCTTCTCGGGAGGCGAGAATATAGCGAGTGCAGTCGGGTATGGAATGAAGGTTCTAGAAGAGTTGTTTAGTAGTCCTCACCATTTTTGTAAAATAATGTATCGATAAATGTGATGAGGATTTATTTGAGTATAGATATTATCTAGAAGATAATATTTGTATTTAAACTCACGTTTATATGTTGTAATAATAAAGTTGTAGTTGTTTACATACCATGTATTGACAACTTTCAAATGGGTGATGTATACCTATTTTGGGGCGTCACGGTTAGTATCGAGCTTAGGGATATGATCTCTGGCGGAGATCGGGGAATAGAACTAGGAGGGAGGCAGAGTAAATCCTTGGCTAGTGTGTCTACTAAGCTTATTTGTTAGTTGGTTAGTATATAGGGATATTATGTGATATATTGATTTCCTTAATTAACCCTTGTTTTATGCGATGTTTGAGAATGTCGATTGAGAATATTAAAATGGAGTAAATGAGGCCGTGGAGATGCTGTCTTTTCTGAGCGAGGAGAGCGTGCAGCAGTGGCAATGTTCCTCTCTGTGAACAACACCATGAAAGCGAGATGATGAGCGAGGGATGTTTAGAAGCTTTTTGCGATTCATGCAAAATCGGACGAGGAGACTCGTGTTCAAAATCTGAGGAGAAAATGATAGCAATTCAAGGGTTGTCACGTGGCGATTTAAAGAGTTGGGACCACGAAATTTAAGGAAAGCGAGATCCGATCATGGCGGAAACATGGGTCAAACAAATTACCAAGATATTGATGTCTTGGGATGCGGAGGAGAACAGAAGGTTCCATTCGCCACCTTTATGTTAAAGTGGCGAAGCGGACTCTTGGTGAAGAGTGCATGAAGCGTACCCATCCAGTACTTTTCGGCGTGTCTTGGGAGCGTTTGAAACTATTTAATGACAAATACTTTCACGAAAGTGTTAAATCGTATGAAGGAAGTGGAGTTCATCAGTTAGAACAAAACAACATGGCGGTGTCTCGATGCAGGAGGCAAAGTTTGCGAGTTATCGAGTTTGCACCTCATTTGGTGGAGAATGAGGAGCGTGTATGGCGGATGTTTACGAGAGGTTTGAAACCCGCGTCGTCGATATCTCATTTCTCATAAATTTTCTCTCTATTCGGATGTTGTAAAGCAGGGCTCAATTATTAGAAGCGAGATACTTGAGTATGGTCAATGAGGACCCTGACGAGGATCATCTGGGAGATGGCGATCAACAAAATAACGATAACCGGCGGAGAAAAGAAAAAGATGGACAAAAATGGTAACCACTCTGGTGGTAATCATAGCCATGAAAATAGAAGAAGCGAGTCGGGGAGGAGATTTTAAAAGATGAGATTTAACAACGACCATGTGAAGGCAGCGGTCTTGGCGAAGCAACCGGTTCTACAGGGATGAAGCGACCACCCGGTCGTATCTTATAAATCTTGCGGAAAAGGAGGGACATATCGGTCAAAACGCCCTAACAGTTCAAGGTATGCTATAATTGTGGAAAGGAAGGACATATCGCTCGAGATTATATGGTAGCGAAACCTAGTTCAATGAGGACGGTGACTCGAAAATATCCCGAAAAATCCAAAGTCAATCGGTTCTGGAAGGCGTTTGTTGTGGTAGGTCAAAATCGAGGAACCCAAGCGAGGTGATCACGGGTAAGCTATTTATAAATTCTTGCGAAGTTTATACCTTACTTGATCTGGGTGCTACCCATTCATTTATCTCTCTACTTGTGCTCAGCGTTTAAATTTGACTCAGGGGAAAAATTAGACTTTGACCTGTCTGTGGAAACTTCAGTTTAGGAGAAACTTTCATCACATCCACTTGTTTATAAATCTTGTTTGATTCAAGTTGGCATCATCACCTTACTGTTGACCTTATCTCTTTAAAGATACTTGCTTTTGATGTGATTTTAGGGATTGATTGGTTAACTACTCATCATGCCAAAATTGATTGTTTTAAATAAGGTTGTTAGTTTTCATATTCTAACCAACTTTGTTGTATGAATTCAAGCAACTAAACCATTAAAATCAATCAACTATCATATCTAATCATAAAGCTATTCGTTTATTGAAAAGCGGATGTCAAGCTTTCTTATCCCATGTTATGGATTTGAATAAAGACACGTCAAATTTGAATAATATTCTGTTGTTATTGACTTTCGTGGCGTATTTCTGAAGAACTTCCGGTCTACCCCGAGCGTGAAGTTGAATTCTTTATTGATCTTGAACACAGTACAAGCCCATTTTAAAACCCATATCGAATGGCTCTATTGAACTTGAGGAGTTAAAGGTCCAACTACAAGAATTGTTGGACATCGGTTTCATTAAATCTAGTACATCTCCTTGGGTGCTCTGTTTTATTTGTAAAGAAGAAAGAGCGGGAGTATGCGACTTTGTATTGACTATCGGGAATTGAACCATGTCACCATCGAGAATAGGTATCCTCTACCTCGTATTGATGACTTGTTTGACCCGATTCTGAGGGCATAATTTTTTTTCAAAAATCGATCTTAGATTACGGATATCATCGGTGAAGATTAGAGGCGAGGATATTCAAAAGCGCCTTTAGAACTCGATGCGGGCATTATGAATTCTTAGTCATGTCTTTGGATTGATTAATGCTCCTCTGCGGACTTTCATGGATATGATGAATCGAGTATTCAAGGAATATTTGGATCGATTAGTTGTTGTTTTTATTGATGACATCCTCATATATTCCAAAAGTCGTGAAGATCATGAGCACCGTTTGAAGCTGGGTACTCGAAAGGCTTCGTGAAAACAAACTATATGCCAAATTAAAGAAATGCGAGTTACGGCGAGGAAGTAGCATTCCTTGGGCGTGTGGTGTCGAAACATGGAGTATCAAGTGACCGGCGAAGATTGAAGCAATCTGAAGTTAGGAAGCAACCGAAGTCGGTGATCAAGTCGTAGCTTTTTGGGCTTAGTTGGTTATTATCGGAGATTCGTGGAAGGATTTTCTCGAATCGCTACTCCATTAACTTCGGTGACTCGGAAAGATATAAAATTCGTTTGGAAGCGAAGAATGCGAGAAGAGTTTCCAAGAGCTTAAGAGGAAACTTATTTGGCTTTGTTACAACAATACCATCTGGTTCGGATGGATTTATTATCTCTGACGATGCTTTAGGCAAAGGGTTAGGATGTGTTCTCATGCAGCGTGGGAAAGTCATAGCCTATGCCTCATGACAACTTAAAAGAATATGAGAGGAATTATCCTACTCATGATCTAGAGTTAGCGGCCCGATCGTTTCCAGCGCTAAAGATATGGAGGCACTATCTATATGGGGAGAAAAGTGGAGATATATTGGACCATAAAAAGCCTCAAATATTTCTTCACATAAAAGGAACTCAACATCTGGCAGCGACGTTGGCTCGAGTTGTTGAAAGATTACAACCACACTATTGATACCATCTGGAAAAAGAGCGTGGTAGTGGTACGGCGTTGAGTAGAAGATCATATCTTGCGGGAATGAGTGCGATGATGTCAAGTATCTGTAGAGCCAACTTTAATAGAAAAAGTTAAGGTTACTTTCGAACCACTTGCAGGAGGTGATCATATGAAGAAGAAAGTACTTTTAAGGAGCTATTAGGGCGAGAATTGATGAAGAATGAATACTTGAGTCCACTCCGGACTTTGTGTCCCTAACGACTACGATTTGAAGTCTGAAGATTATGATGGAGGCACACGATACACCATTTTGAATCCATCTTGGAAGTACCAAAATGTATCGTGATCTTGACATACATTTTGGTGGAACAATATGAAGAGAGATTGCAAAGTTTATCTCGATGTGTTTAACTTGTCGGCGTGTAAAGGCGGAGCATCTAGTACCTAAGGGTCCGTTGCAACCACTTGAGATTCGAAATGGAAGTGGGAACACATTACCATGGATTTAGTTTCGGGTCTTCCTACGGGTTTCTCAAGGCATGAATCTTTATTTGGGTTATTGTTGATAGATTAACCAAGTCTGCTCATTTCTTGCCGTCACGGAGACTTATTCCTTGAGCGTCTTGCTAGTATATACGTGAATGAGATTGTGAGGTTGCATGGCATGCACGTATCCATAGTTTGGATCGTGACCCAAGATTCACTTCAAGATTTTGGGTTAGCTTGCAAAAAGTTATGGGCACAGTTTACGATTGATTCGGCGTACCATCCTCAAGCGGACGAACAATCGAGAAGGACTATTCAAACTCTTGAAGATCTATTAAGACTACGTGTCCTAGACTTCAAGAGGCGGTTAGGGATAAGTATTTACCATAGGTAGAATTCTCCTACAACCAGCAGTTATCGAGCAAGTATAGGTGTGGCTCCATTTGAAGCATTATATGGGCGAAAAGTGTCGCTCTCCAATATGTTGGGATGAGGTGGGTGAAGCACCATTGTTGGGACCCAAGTTAATTGACGCATGACTGACTAAAAAGATCCAAATGATTCGAACAAGCGTATACAAGCGGCACAAGATAGACAAAAAAGAGTTATGCGGATCTTCATCGAAAGGGCGTGGAATTTAGTATAAGGGGATCATGTATTGTTGCGAGTTGCTCCATGGAAGGAGTTACAAGATTTGGGAAGAGAGAAAGCTCGATCCACGATTTATTGGTCCATTTCAAATTCTTGAAGGAGTAGGAAATGTAGCTTATAGACTTGCATTACCTCCGGTATGTCTCGTGTTACATAATGTGTTTCACATATCTATTTGTAAATATGTGAAAGACCCGAACCATGTTATAGAGTTAGAACAGGACGAGATAATAGAAGACTTAACGTACGAAAAGGTACTGTCAAGATTTTGGATAGGAAGGAGCATGTCCAACACATGAAAGGTCATACCACAAGTTAAAGTTTTGTGGAGAAATCATCTTTATAGAGGAAACTTAATTCTATACATCCAGCGGTGTAACATACGATGCACAATACATAATCTGAGAGTTCTAATAGGAATATTGTCATTTAGACAATATCCATACTCAAGGAGTCCTCATTACATTTATTCTCACACTATTTAACGAATAGTGAGGACTACTAATGCTATCTTCGGACCATCACTCTTTTCCCAGGCTCGTCCCAGCTATATTCTCATTTCACGAAGAGAACGGTGAAAGAAAGGGTGAGCTCAACTAGCCCGATAGAAATATTATAACTAAGATAATGCGAGAATAAATTATCAATAGTCTTGAACAATGTTAAGCGATAAAATACAATAGACAACCGGTTTAAGCTGCGGTGAATATCTGATCCATTAAAAAGAGTCAGTAGAAAATAAAATCTACTATCTTTTAGGTTTTAAAGGTTTTCATCAATTGTTATCACTAAGACTCGGTTTAATGAATAAACCACAATATCTAATCATCCACAGTACCCGCGGTCGAGATTTTCATCAAATTATCAATGGTTAAGACTATACTTGAATCACCCCGGTCATAATCATACCAAAAACTATCCATCATTTGCATTCTGATCCTTTGAGGACTTTTGTCACATCATTTATATCGAGCCGTGATTATCTTAGAATGATCCACAGTCATAATCATACTAAGTTCATCTATGCACGTAAGCGAAAGATAGCATAATATAACATGAGGATGATGACAATGACATAATAATTCAATAAAACAAGTTCACGAATTAATTTATTCGGGAACTAATAACGTCCAAATTGTCGACATGATCTTTGCTTTGTAGAGTAAAATTCAAGAATGCTCGGAAAAATATTTTCATTAAAATATCTTTGGATGAAGCCTTGAATATCGAGGATATTCCACTAAATTCATGGAGTATAGAAGTCGAAATTTTAACTTATTTGAGTATAATAAAGAATGAAATAACAAAAGAAATCACCGTAAATGCGGTGCTTGCGCATAGATAGGTTATTCAACGAGAATAATAATAACGGAACCGGTCGGTGAAATTCACAAGCGGGATGTTCCAACGAGAATAATAAAGATGGAACGGATCCGATGTAAAACACGATGATAGGATATTCAATGAGAATGAATAAGATTTTAACCAGGTCCTGTAAAACACACAAACGGGATGTTCAATGAAATAATAAAGGCGGAATAATATAAGGATTTCACCAATTATAGAGAATTCTGCGTGATCTGAGTTATTCAATGAAATAAATAAGAATGAAATAACATAAGGATTTCACCAAGTATAGGGTATGTCGTATTATCTGAGTTATTCCAACCGAATAATAAAGAATGGAATAACGAAGTTCTCTTCGTGAATAAGAAAGAATAACACCCCTTACGAATACAACAAATAATATCCCTTACCTTAGAAGAACCGAATATTGGAAAAGTGGAGTAGCGAGAATACTTTTCTTCTTTTCTCTCTATAGTTTCTCTCTCAGAGTTTCAATGAATTAAGTAAGAAATAATGAAGGAATGAGCTTTATTTATAGAAAAAGCGAGGGGTGGCTCGTGGTCTTAACGAAGGTCAAAATGACTCTTGGTAATATTGAAGAGACAACTACTTATTTGCGAAGGGGTAATTAACCTGGAACAATCAAAGAGGCGATTAACTCTTGGTAATATTGAAGGAATGACTAATATTTGCGAAGGGGTAATTACTATTGTGAAGGTAATTACTATTGGCGAAGGTAATTACTATTGAAGAAGGTAATTACTATTGACGAAGGTAAATACTATTGACGAAGGAAATACTTTATTGACGAAGGTAATTACTATTCACAAAGGTAATTACTATTCACAAAGGTAAATCTATTGACAAAAGAGACTCTTAGATGATGACATATAGGCCCCCATAAAATAATCAAACTTACCACAAGCGTCTCATAATGAGACTCTTTATATACATCAAGGATTGAATAAATATTACCACAAATCATTTTATTTTTAATCAACACATTTTAATCTTTCAACAATTATTAATCATTTATAACTTGTCGTCTCGATTAATAATATAACATATTATCTGGATGATCTTGTGACAATAATTGAATCGATAATATAAGAGATATGATCAAAGAAATTCTTGTAGCAATAATTGAGTATAGCTAAGTGACTTCTCACGTAAGCATCGATAATCAATACCGTGTGTCTTCTTATGCAACCACGCTTTATTCTTGTACTTTTACCAAGGGTAGTTCAATGCAGTTTTAACGGTAACACCTCATAGTTATCTTTATAAAAAGATAATTTTTGTGGATTTTCTAACTACGACAATACTTCCGTTAATGAGGGTCCACCAATGATTGAGTCGTCATGCGAATATTCCCCGAAAAAAAGAATATTCCCAGACCAAACAAATATTTTATAACAACTTTTTACTTTGCAAAATTTATAAATATTACCTGAACTATAACATTATATCAAATTTATTCCATAATATTCAAAAATAATATTTATAGAAAATTCATCTTTATTTATAAAAGTTGGGGTCTTACACCCATATGAAAGCGATTGGTTGAAGAAACGACAAATATAAGTTGTTTAAAAATAACTTGGCGTAGTTATTCACTGAGTTAATCTTGTTAAAATACTCGGTTGGTTAAAACCTGATAGCACACGGTATTGCACGATTATTGATTCTTACGTAAGAATGCACTAATCAATAATGGTTATAGTAATTCTTGTTCGATTATTTTATTGATTTAATAATTCTTTGCGTTGATATTTTATATTCTTAGTTGTTTGATAATTGTCATTCTACGATATTTTCATTATCGAAGCAATAATTCATATTATCTGAATAATATTATTAGATAACATTATTGGCAATGTCTAGAAAGTTACGTCTAAGGAGAGGTTTGGTCACCTAATTGCGCTGCAGCGATGAGGAAAAATTCTTATTGGAAAGCCCTCTTCTCGAGGAGCTGCACGGTTGTCGATATTGTGATTACATAATATTATTTGTGAATAATTAATTATTGATTCATATGATGAGGAAAATATTGATTTTATGTGGATATAGATGGAGAAAATTTTTAATGTGACAATTGTTGAAAATTAAAATTTTATCTTTTTACGATAAAATAATTTATTTAAAAATATTATTATATTTTAATAATATAATAATGGTGATATTTTACAACAGATGTGGGATATATGAGTATACGAGGAGGAAGAGTATTTTTGTTGCAATAAATGTTTAAAACATGTTAAACATGTCGGTGGACTCCATTTATTGGTGAAATTTGATTATAATGCAGTAAAATCGTCTGGTTTGTGGATTTGGTCAATTTTTGTTTGGAATTGGAAAAACTTTCTTACTGCGCAAGTTGTAGAAATTGAATTTCCTATAAAAATTAGCAAGTTTTGAATTTTCTCGACAAAAGGGCTATTTATTGTGAATTATTGAAGTTTGAAGCTCAAAATAATTGATTTTTGGAAGTATAAAATATTTAAAATGACAAAAACGTTTTTTCATTCATTATTGTGGGTCTTGCATGTGTTAGAAGTGGCTGAATTCAGATCTCTAAATGTGGGCGTAGGAATAAAAATTAATAAATTAATATTTTAATAAATTTTACCTTTTTGGTGTTAGCGTTTTCCTATAAATAAGGTCTTAGGTTAGAATTGAAAATCACACCGAAACTGAAGTTTTTCTCTCTCTATATTATCGGCGTATTCTTGTGAGTATTTTGAGTATATTTTGAGTATTGCTATACTGTGCAAGTTCAATCATGCCTTGATATCAGAATTGTTTGATTAAATCTTGATCTTTTTTCGAGGTAAGGGATATTATTATTTTTAAATAATGATATTATTTCTTCAATATCATTATCTTTGAAATATTGATCTGAAGTTTTTATCAAATTTGGAACTTTTGGTGTCGAGTTCTTATTCACGTTATCTGGCTTTATTCACGTATCTGATCTTATTCACGAATCTGACTTTATTCATGAAAAAATGAAAATTTTTCTTTTTGTCTAAAATATCTATTGTGGATACTAGCTTTGATTGTATCCATGTTTTGATCATTCTTGAATTTTACACCACTATGATTATTTTGAGGTATTTTTGGACATGGATAAAACAAAAGTACGAATCCTTAATCCTTAATCCTTGTCATTTTGTTTCAATTGGATTCGTTTCTTTAAAATATATTTTCATCATCCTCGATCTTAAATAATGATATTATTGAATATCTTTGGCTGTAGTGCAAATATGAATGATTTACGATGAATATCTTTGGCCGTAGTCAAAGATGAACATGTGTTTAGATGAACATGACCCGGTGATGAATATCTTTGGCACGTAGTGCAAAGATGAATATTTGATTCAGATATATATTGATTGATGTTCTGAGGATAAAAGATGAGCGATAAACTTTTACATTCATACATAGAAGATAGTAGTTTGCATTCTCTACTTAACTCTTCTAATGAATTATTATTTCATTGCGAATATTGATTTAAAAACTTGTTGTCTATTGTATTCTATTAGATTTTTCCGGTTGAAGACTAATGATAATTTGTTGTATATTATCTTAGTCATAATATTCTTTCTTGGGCTAGTTGAGCTCACCCTTTTCCTTTTGTTCCATTTTTCTTCTCGGGAGGCGAGAATATAGCGAAAATACAGTCGAGGGTATGGAATGAAGGTTACTAGAAAGAGTTGTTTAGTAGTCCTCACCATTTTGTAAAATAAAGTATCAATAAATGTGATGAGGATTTATTTGAGTATAGATATTATCAGAAGATAATATTTGTATTTAAACTCACGATTTATATGTTGTAATAATAAAGTTGTAGTTGTTTCTGTACCATGTATTGACAACTCAAAATGGGTGATGTATACCTATTTTGGGGGCGTCACAGTGCACATCCACTTGCTGAATATATCTACGAGCACTACCTATATAATCTTGGTGTTTAGTTGAAGTATAATTCTCAATTAGAGACAGTGGAGATAATGATATATCAAGAGAAGACTCGCCATTGGAAAGAATATGATAGTAATTTTCTCATTTTTCTTTGGGGTCTATTGGGTCATCCAAGGATAATTTTGTGGCCATATGATATCTATCATAACCTGGAAGCATGGCCTCCCATGTACGAAGGTTTCCTTGAGCACTTTCCAAATATTCTAATTTCTAAAATAGTTTTTGACTATACCTTTATGTAGGTATCATTGTGAGGTGCTATCCACTGATGGGACATTTGTCACATTATGGTTGGGACACGAGTCACAGTTGGTATATATTTGTATCCAAACTCACAGCATATGTATTGTTGTATTTTGTACGACAATTGTTGTAATAAAGTTGTAGTTGTTTTTTATACCATATATTTGGCGACTCAGAATAGGTTGGATGGAATGGACCTATTTTGGGGTTGCCACATTTGGTATCAGAGCTTAGGGATATGGTCTCTGGCGGATATCCAAGACTAGAACTAGGAATGGAGAGACGAGTAATATCCTTCGCTAGTGTGTGTCCTACCTAAGCTGAATTTTCTTACTTAAGTTGACAAATTTTGATATGTCAATTAACATTTGTTTTGAAAATCAGTATTCTAGAATGATATCCCAAAATACGGTGATAAGCGATGGAGAAATCATGATGACGGGGAAGATGGAATCAAAATGAAAGCAAGGTATTCTCAACTCTTGTGAAATACCAGTGCGTAAATTTAGGGACAAAATTTCATAAGGATGGGAGATTGTAAGACCCAATTTTATGAAATAAAAGTATTCAATTTTTCTTATAATTACTATTCAAGGTAAATGGTTAAATTGATAAAAAGCAAAAGTTAAAGGGTCTTATATGAATTTTTTTTTTTTCAAAATCGCGATTGGTTATAAAATACTCATTGTTGTTGGGGAATATTAGTTTGGTGCGTGGAATATTCATACGTGGTAATGATATTTATTATGGGCCCATAATGGAATAATAGCCGGATCGGACGAAAGAAAGCGACAAATTTGAGTTTTTATAAATAACGGCGTGGTTATTCTTATTAACCTTTGTTGGAATACACGGTGGTTAAAATATAGTGTCTGGCGTGGTTACTTGGCGTGGTACACACGGTATTACGCGGTATTGTTGAATTATTGATCCTTACATAAGAAGGCCTTTACTCGATAATTTTCACGATAATTCTTGTTCAATATTTTATTTTATTGATTCAATAATTGCTACGTTGATATTTATATTATTGTTGTTTGATAATTGTCATTTTGACATCATCTCCATTATCGGATCAATAATTCATATTATTTGGAATAATATTATTAGATAGACATTATTGGCGATGTCTAGAAATCTTACTGTCGAGGAGAGGTTTGGTCACCTAATTGCGCACCGATGAGGAGAAATCTTTATCGAAAGCCCTCTTTCTGGAGCTGCTGGTTTGTCATTATTGTGATTACATAATATTATTTGTGAATAATTAATTATTGATTTATATGATAATGAAATATTTATTTGATGTGGATATAAATGATGGATTTATTTATGTGGTTATAAATGAAGGAATTAATGTTGAGGTATTTAATCAGTATTTTGTCGGATTAGAGGTATTAAAAGATCAAATTAGTGTTCTTACAACTTTATTGTGTGAGTTATAATTTTTAATCTAACCGTTGGATCGTTGTGATTTTTGGATATGTTATACATATATAAGTTGAGTATATGTTCACAAATTTTGAACCATTAAAAATGAACGAATGATTTGTTATGAATTTTAAGAGGTGACTGATTCGGAAATTAGGTTTATAAATTATTTTGGTGGAAAATTCTAGAAATAGGTGGGCCCCACTTTTGGTTGTTGGGGAAGATTGCTGATTTTTGGTGGGTGGAATAGTAGCAGGTAAAGCCATCAGGTAGTAGGTCAAGTCTGCATCGGTGTGCTAACATTTTCCTATAAATAGAGGGCTAAGTTAGAATTGAAAAACACACCAGAATTCATAAGTTTTCTCTCTTTTTCTCTCTAGATTATCGAGTGTATTTTGTGAGTATTTAGATACTTGGTGAGTTGCTATTCATCAGTACAAGTTTCCTTCAGCGTCATATCCGATATCCATTCAGAAGTGCTGCTCTTTTGAGGTAAGGGATAATAAGGGATAGTAAGGGATGTTATTTTCTTTCTAATGATGTTATTCTTTCAATATCATTATACTGAAATATTGGTATGGATTTTATTGTGGAATTTCTACCTTTTTGAGTCGAGGTTACTATTCACGTATATGACACTATTCACGTATACAACACTATTCATGTATATGGCACTATTTACGTATATGACATTATTTATGTATATGGTACTATGTACGAATATGGAGTACTATTCACGAGTTACTATTCATAAGTTACTATTCACGAGTACTATTCACGACAAAAATTGGTTTCTTTTTCTAACCAAATTATCGTTGATTTATGATTGTTACTCTTGAAATTAAATACTGTTGTTGATCATATTGTTTTTATTATCATATATAACATTTTTATAATCATGGTGATAAAATTTCTCTTTGAATTGAGTGTAAAGTTGGGTAGATTATTGGTATGATCATGACTATGATTTCTCTTTGGCCAGTAGTGCAAAGTTGAATCGTTAACTGGTATGATCATGACCATTGAATTTATAATTGAATATTTTTAGCTTAAGTGCAAAGGTGAATTGATCAACATGGTTATAATTATGGTTTATATAGATTTTGAAATGATTATATATTTCTTTGAGATATTAATATATTTGGCCTGTAGTGCAAATATGAACTGTTGATGAATATCTTTGGCATGTATTGCAAAAATGAACTGTTGATGAATATCTTTGTGCATAGTGCAAAGATGGCTCATTTGTTGAATATCTTTGGCCGTAGTGCAAAGATGACACATTGTTGAATATCTTTGGCACGTAGTGCAAAGATGAGCATTAATGAATATCTTTGGCGATGGTGCAAAAGATGAATTTATTAGTATGATTATGAGCGAGAACTGTGATTTGGTATAACCATGATTTTTGATGTTTCGGTAAAGACAATGATCAAAATTATCTTAAGATCCTGGATGAGAAGAGAATTTAGAATCACAATTATGATTATGAGTTATTCATATGATTGTGGAAAAGAACTGTTGATTTATATTACAGGGATAAAACATTGTTGGTGGACTTTTAACATGGAGAAGATAATTGACTTTATGGTCTATTTGACTCTTCTAATGGATTTCTCGTTCCACTGCAACTATGGTTGAAAAGTTTTGTCATCTACCATATGTTCTAAATCTACGATTTATTCTTGATGAAGGCTATTGATAATTTAATTATCTTTAGTCATGATATTCTTTCTTGAAATAGTTATGCTCACCCTTTTGCTTCACAATTCCTTTCGGGTAATAAAAGTGTAAATTTGGGTCGGCGGGGATAACAGGGAATAGAGCGGTGAATTATATAGGTTGTTGAGGTTCTCCCTAAATAGTATAAAAATAATTTTATTGAGACTTTAGATAAGTGTGTCATATTATATACGTTATTTGATATTTAATTTTGGTGAACCGAATAGAGTGAGGTGAACTCAACTTTGGAAGGGTGTTTTGACACTATCATACAAGATGTCTAAAGACATACAACCTCGTGTCATCATAAGACATGGTTGTGCACATTCACTTGTTGAGTATATCTACGAGCACTACCTATATAATCTTGGTATTTGGTTGAAGTATAATTCTCAATTAGAGACAGTGGATATAATGATATGTCAAGAGAAGACTCACCATTAGAATGAATATGATAGTAATCTTCTCGTTTTTCTTTGGGGTCTATTGGGTCAACCAAGGATAATTCTGTGGCCATATGATATCTATCATAACCTGGAAGCATGGCCTCCAATGTACGAAGGTTTCCTTGAGCACTTCCCAAAGATTTTAATTTCTAAAATAGTTTTTGACTATACATTTATGTAGGTATCACTGTGAGGTGTTGTCCAATGATGGGACATTTATCACATTATGGTTGGGACACGAGTCACAGTTGGTATATATTTGTATCCAAACTCACAGCATATGTGTTGTTGTATTTTGTATGACAATTGTTGTAATAAAGTTGTAGTTGTTTTCTATACCATATATTTGGCGACTCAGAATATGTTGGATGGAATGGACCTATTTTGGGGTTGTCACACTAAATAATAGAAATTATTTAAACATAAATAAGACACAACAATATCTATGTATAACTCATCGCCATCCTGATGTCGTGCTGCTGCCGCCACTGCATCTGCCAACTCATCAGGACTCAGAGACTGCAGATGTCCGCCCAGTATACGAAGAAGATCACGATCTCGAAAGATCATTCTCACACAGTTAGCAGAAGTATGATAGGCTGGATAACCTGATGACTATATAGACTGGGTAATAGAGATGCATGTGCCACTGATGGTCGGGCGTCATTTTTGTCATTGGCCTTTAACGTAGTTTTTCTTCACGACTGACGCCCTTTCCCATAATTCTTGATTAATCGGCTGACGCGGGGTGCCTTCAGGATAGCGCTCGTTCATTAAGCTTTTATAAGTGTCCTGTTAAAAGGTTAACAATTAAATAGTTAAAAATAAGTGAAAAATATGCTAAAAAAGATCATCACAATTTATAAACAACATATTAGTATAAAGTTAACTTATTACCACTATCTGAACAGCCTCAGGCAGACCATCGCGGGTGGCCACATACACATCCAACCAATTGATATGTTGACCTTGAAACTGAGACTCCTACAAAACATGTTCTTATATTAATATGTAAACATATGTTATTTTAGCTACAAAACATGACTGTAAACATAAAAACAAATAACTAAGCCAATAAGCTTGCTATATCATCATCATCTACTTTAGCGTGATATCTTAAGAATGGTGATATATTCTTTGCCCGACGTGCCTTTGCCTTTTCGCCTTCAGGTACACCTGACGAGGATCTGTTCAAGGCGGTATTCTTGCGTCTCTTGACCCAGCTCTCAGTTCTCCACTGGTCACGCATCTTCACCCATATGGGATGTGCGCACCACCAGGGGATATGCTCATACATATACTGCTCACCCTGTCTTGGATGGTCAATCTCTGCATTATTCAAGGCTTTCTGTCGTTCCTTGTTCAGATTATCTTTAGTTCGACGATGCCTTACGCGAGAACGATTATCTCGAATAACCGATGCTATAGCGTCGTCCCATCTATACCTTTTCTGTAAATAAAACAACAATAATAATATTAAAACGGTTATATTACCATAATCCAACATTACTAAACAATATTATTTGATTAACTATATATTATCTATCAGAGTGATAGAAAAATATACCTAAAATTTAGCCCAAACTGCATCCTTATGGGCGAGAGGTGTACTCGCCCACGTAATCACTAGCGTATGCCAGTTCTGTAAGCATAATTGTGAAATGCACTTCACAATTTTACTATCTTGAAAATCACTACAATATACAACAATTTAAATTAAAGATAATTAATTTTATTATAATATGAAAAATAATTTACATTAGTATATCTGATCTATAACAATGGAAATATAAAATGGTTATATATACACGATGTTTAACTTATGTGATCTTCGGAGGAGGACGAATCTGTATGAGAATCCGGTCTGCCGGATTAGCCGGGGCCTTCGGCACATGATTAGGGCCCCGACCTAACCCGCGCTTTCGTTGCGTTGGTTCTTCAGACATCTATAAATGACAAGTAATGACAAGTAATGTTATTATGAGTTACTCCCTCAATTCCTAAATAAGTGTCGTTTAAGTTTTTTGCACATGGATTAAGAAAGTCATTTAATACTACCATTTAATAATTAAAATCTGTGTGAAATTCCATCACTACCCCTCTATAGGAAGTTGAAAACTATTAATACTAAGGGTGAGAATTTCTTGGGACAATAAGAGAAGGTAAGGGTGATATAGGAAAGTAAATAATTTATTCTCCTTAAAAATTGTAAATGACATATAATTTGGAACAAATTTTTTCTTCTAAAATGTCACTTATTTAGGAATGGAGGGAGTAAATGATTTACATATATAAATAAAATGACAATAATGACAAGTAATTGTATGAAATAGTTAACTATGACAACTATAAATGAAAGGTACATAAACATGTCAAGGATATAGAGAATATGTATATATGTAATTGTATATAATACAATTAAAACTAAACATACATTTTAATGAAAATCGTTGTCTGAGTCAGAATCATTTTGTATAAGTATCGGAGATTCATAACCATCTTCTTCTTCAGATTTAGTGTCAGATAATAACTCTTCATCAGTATCAATGTCATCTGGCACAATAATTGTCTCGGGATCCAATTCATCAGGTTCATCTCCACCCTCTAACTAGATTAATTCATTGTTGTCCTCCATATTTATTATAGGAGGTCTATGAAGCATTTCCTCTTGGTAGAAATCCCCTTCTACTACTTGGACACGACTACGCGCGGGAGTATAAATTACAATTTGCCAATCTGCAGGCGGTCTATCCCTTTTCCTAACAAGACTAAGATTGTAATATATTTGTACTGTTTGAGTTGGCAACACAAATGGTATAATCATATGTTCAGCTGTTCTTGAAGACATGTACAATCTTTTGAGTCGAGGTGTAATTTGAAAATACCTTAAAATCATAAAATTAGGTGCATTTATCTTTTTGTAGTCACACCCTCTTTATTAGGCCTAAATCGATCATGACTGCAAAACGTGCACTTTGTCTTCGGTTCATTTTCCTTATAAAACAACATGCAATCTGTAAGACCCCGAATTTTATGAAATAAAAGTATTCAATTTTTTTATTTAGTAAATAGTTAAATTGATAAAAGTTTAAAGTTAAGGGTGATATATGTAAATTTTTTTAAATAAACAAGTGGTTATAAAATACTCATTGTCGTCGGGGAATATTCGTTTGGTCGTGGAATATTCTTCCGTCTTCTAGGAGAATATTCATACTGACGGCCAGACTTTTTGTAGGCCCATAACTTGAAAGCGATTGGATGAAGAAAATGACAGTATAAGTTGTTTACAAATAACTTGCGTAGTTATTACTGAATTATCTTTGTTGGAATACCTTATGGTTAAAACACGATGTCTGGCGTTGTTGCCAAGATGAAGACGGTATTGCACGAATTGATTATTCTTACGTAAGAAGGCACTACTCAATAATTGTTACGATAATTCTTGTTCAATATTTTATTTTTGATTCAATAATTGCTACGTTGATATTTTATATTATTGTTGTTTTAATAATTGTCACGGCACAATACTTCCCATTATCGGATCAATAATGTGAGACCCCAGATTTTATCAATAAAGATTTAAATTTTGTCGAAATAATTTTTTAATATTATGGTGTGAATTTGAGATAATATTATAGTTGTGGGTAGTATTTATAAATTTTGCAAAGTATCAAGTGGTTATATTATATTCGATTGGTCGGGAATATTGGTTTAGCGAGGAATATTAAATACAACGACTCAATCATTGGTGGACCCTACAATGTAATTATTGTCGGATTGAGAAAACGACAAAAATATTTTATATGAAATAACGGCGGAAGTTTCTACCGTGGATCTTGTTGAACTACTTTCGGTAGTAAAAGTAAATAAAGATGTCGTGTGTGGTTGCGTAGTAGCACACGGTATTGATTATTGATGCTTATGTGAGAAGTCACTCGGTTTGATTCCATTATTATCGATTAATAATATGAATTATTATAGCGATAATGACGTTTTGTTTTATTCGTAATATTAACGTAATAAAAGCGAAACATCTTTTATATAAAATGAATACTTTATTAAAGTTATTCATAAATAGAATATATTATATTTTATTATGCATAGTATTTTTGCATAGTGTTTTGCATAGTGTTGCATAGTGTTTGCATAGTAAAATGTTTTTATATAAATAGAATATATGATATTTTATTTAAAAGATTTTGCTTTAAATATGGATGGTCGAGATTAAAGTAAATCAATCTGGACCGTTCATGGATTAATTACTATGCATTCTATTTTCCTATAAATAGAAGCTCATTCCTTCATTATTTTCTTACTTAATTCACCAAAACTCTAGAAAGAGAAATTATAGAGAGAAGCTATAGAGAGAAAATCTATAGAGAGAAAGAAGAAAAGTATTCTGCTACTTCACTTTTCCAATATTCATTCTTAGGGTAAGGGATATTATTTGTTGTACAGTAAGGGTGTTATTCTTTCTTATTCATGAAGAGAACTTACATTATTCCATTCATTATTATTCTGTTGGAATAACTTTGTAAAAGTGGCATACTACTATACATACCACATATCGCCAGGCATACCTATACTTGGTGAAATCCTTATATTATTCCATTCTTATTTATTCTGCTGGAATAACTCAGATATGCGGAATCCCTATACTTGGTGATTTTCTTTTGTTATTCCATTCTTTATTATTCTCATTGGAATATCACATGCGTGTGTTTTACACACTGACACGTTCCATTGTTTATTATTCCGCATTTATTATTACATTTGAATATCCTCATGCATGTGTTTTACACCCTGGTTCCATTTTTTATTATTCAACATTTATTATTACATTGGATCATCCTCATCGATGTGAATTTCACCCGACTTTGGTTCCATTATTATTATTCTCGTTGGAATAACTCGTCATCATGCAAGGTCACCGCATGCATGGTGATTTCTTTTGTTATTCCATTCTTTACTATATCCAAATTGGTTAAAACTTTGACTTCTATACTCCATGAAATTAGTAGAATATCCTTGATATTTGCGTTTCATCCATTATCTTTTCATGAAAATATTCTTCTGATCATTCTTGAATTTTACTCTACAAAACAAGATATCTTGTTGACAATTTGGACGTTAATAAATCCTAGAGAAATTAATTCTTGAACTTGTTTTATTGAATTCTTATATCATTGTCATCATCCTCATGTTTATATTATGTTGAAAGTTATCTTTGGCTTACGTGAATAGATGAACTTAGTATGATTATAACCAGGGTTCATTCGGTATAATCGTGGCTTGATATAAATGATGTGACAAAAGTCCTCAGTGGCCTGTAATGCAGTGATGGATAGTTTTTGGTATGATTATGACCGGGGGTGATTCGGTATAGTCATGACCATTGATAATTTGATGAAAATCCTTGGCCAAGTGGTACGAGGGATGATTAGATATTGTGGTTTATTCATTAAACCGAGTCTTAGTGATAAAAATTGATGAAAACCTTTAAAAACCTAAAAGATAGTAGACTTTATTTTCTACTTGACTCTTTTAATGGATTGCACATTCATTGCAGATTAAACCGGTTGTCTATTGTATTTTATCGGTTTAACATCATTGAAAGGCTAATGATAATTTATTCGCATTATCTTAGTCTTAATATTTCTTCTTGGGCTAGTTGAGCTCACCTTTCTTTCACTATTCTCTTCGAAAATGAGAATATAAATTTGACGAGTCGGGGAAAAGAGTGATGGTCCCAAGATAGCATTAGTAGTCCTCACTATTCGTTAAATAGTGTGACAATAAATGTAATGAGGACTCCTTGAGTATGAATATTATCTAAATGACAATATTCCTATTAGAACTCTCGGTTTATGTATTATCGTATGTTACTACGGCGGATGTATAATTAAGTTTGTATTTGAATTTATGTACCATGTAAGTGGCGACCCAAGATGGGTGACGATATACCTAATTTTGGGGGGCGCCACAGTTGGTATTAGAGCTTAGGATATGATCCCCGACTAAGATGTGAGACTAGAACTAGGAGGGAGAGATAGGGAATTCCTTCGCTAGTATGACCTACCTAAATTTATTTGGTATTTAATTGGTCGACGTAGTATATAGGGATAATACGTGATATGTTAATTAACCCTTGTTTTGTGACAAAGTTTGAGAATGACATCCGAAAATGCCGAGATAAGCAATAAAGCACATGAGAGTGTTGATTCAAACTCAAACAAAAGGTAACGACCAACAACACGATAATAATCATATTGGTGGCAACGGCCATCGTAACAATGATAACCATCGTGGGGAAATTATCATGCGAGAAATGGTAACCACTTGATGGTAATCATGGCAAAGATAATAGAAGTGGAAATTTCAAGAAGAGAAGGTCATTTAGCTCGATTTTGTCGATAGTGAAGTCAAGTCCAAATTTGGGATAGTGGCACCAAAGGCGGATACGGACAAAACAAAGTCGGTGGTTTCGGGAAGAGCGTTTTTTTCGTGACTTCTCAAAAAGTGGGTAACCCGAACGAAGTTAGCACGGGTTAGTTAATTATAAATTCTTGCGAAGTTTATACCTTATTAAACCCCGGTTCTACCCATTCTTTTATCTCTCTTGCTTTGCGTTCAACGCTTTAAATTTGACTCAGGAGAAATTAGACTTTGATTTATCTATTGAAACTTCGTTGGGAGAAACCTTCGTTACCTCCACTGTTTATTAATCTTGTTGGTTTCAAATAAATATTTTCACGTTACTGTCGATCTTATCTTTTTGAAAATATTTGCCTTTGATGTGATTTTAGGAATCAATTGGTTAACTACTCATCATGTTTTTCTTAAGGTTGTTAGCTTTTATATTCATAACCAACTTGTTGTGCGAATTCAAGTAACCAAACTACTAAAGTCAATTATTGTCATATCAAGCCATAAGTAAAGAGCCCGATCCTTTCGTTGTTGACTTCCTTGTGTGGAATGCACCTAAGCCAGACTTTCTGTAGGCGACGTCGTGAATGAAGATGGCAAGGTTATAGGTATCATTGTGAGGTACTATCTAGGTTAAGGGATAGAAGTCACAGTTGGTATCAATGTGACGTACTTTCCAAGTCTTGGATGAGAGTCACAGTTTTGAATGATATTTCTATTATTAATAAATTTCCTGGCGTATTCTTGAAGACTTCTTAGCCTACTTAGAGCGTGAAATCGAATTTTGTATTGACCCCATCTGAAAACCAATTCTAAACCCTCAAATATTTCTTGACTAAAAGTATCATTTACGAGGATTATGATGAAAGTCATAATAAAAGCATTGGACTAATGAAAATCATGGGTATATGAAGTATTAGTAAGTGTTATGATGAGTTATGTTGGTTATTATGTGAAAACATGAAAGTTTCTTAGAAATCACAAAGAGTTGAAAATCGATTTTGGTGAAAAACGTAACATGAAATTCAATTGAACATATCTCCTATTATATTTTGAATTTTTGAGTGTGGTCAAGTCCTAGAATTAGATCTATGAGTTACCTAACTAATCCAAGTGGAATTACTGGAAAAGGTGTTGTAGATTTTTGTGTGGACTGATTTTAGCAAAGGAGTGCAAAGCTGCAAAAACCAAAAAAATTTCACGCCAAGATTTTAGAGGGCTGTTTTGCCACTTAAATTATGAGAAAAATTCTAGCCTTTTGGGACATGAAATTATATGGTATAAAGTACCTCCTTTCCAAAAATGAGATCATTCGACTTAAAATGAGCAAGTTATGACTATTTCAATATTTAGGTTTTTCCGATGAAAAACGCTATAACCGAGTTCTATAACTCAGATGACCATGAAATTTAAATCGAGGCTCACATTAACATGTGTAAAGTCCTGCCAAGATTTGGAAATTTTTGGAGTTAAACTTGAGGTAGCTAATTTCTTAAGGAATTAATTAGAAATTGATTTTGAAAAATAGTAAATGAATTTTAAAATTCCGAGAAAAATATATTTTCATTATGAGACTATATTATGCTAAATCCCAGAAAAAATATTTTTGGGACTGATTTGGTATTTTCATGAAAATAGTTTAATTACTGAACATATGAGTTAAATATGTTATGTGAAGTATGAAAGTTGAAAATAGGATTTTATGGCTAGAGAATCCTATATAGAGTATATATATATATTTTTTTTTTTGATGAGGATTTGATCATTAGTGATGATATCTTATGAGTATGGCATTTTGAATGATTAAATGCATTATATGGTAAAGCGTAAACAATTGAAATAAATTGTTTATAAATTTAAGAAGTGATTAAAATATTGTTATAATATTAATGATATTAGATTATAAGATTATTAAGTGATTGATAACATGGGGATATTCTTGAATCTGGATAAATTATATTATAAATGTTTAATATTTATCCTTTATCTCATTTGATTGATTCTTTATATCATTATCCTCATGTTTATATTATGTTGAAAAGTCATCTACGTGGCCTGTAGTGCGTAGATGGACTTGGTATGATTATGACAAAGGATTATTCGGTATAATCATAACCGTAATTGAAAACACGATTATCTTTGGCAGTAGTGCATGGATAATTTATGGTCGTGATACTAATGAATACACGATTATCTTTGGTAGTAGTGCGTGGATAATTTGTGGTCGTGATACTAATGAATACACGATTATCTTTGGTAGTAGTGCATGGATAATTAAATGGTCGTGATACTAATGAATATCCTCGGCCTAGTGCGAGGATGGATGATTCGATGATATGGATTAATTATTGAATCGAGTCTCAAAGAATGAAATATTAATTCATGGATGTGGTAAAAGTCATCTTTGGTCAGAGTGCATTGATAGATTTGGTATGATTATGACCACGGATTATTCGGTATAATCACGATCAGTAATTGAAAACACGAATATCCTGGCGCGATGTGTCATGGATAATTCGTGGTTGTGATACTTATATAGTCACGTCTCAAAGATTATTGGTTTTACTGATTGTATATCTTTTATAGCAGCTTTGTAGTGCAAAGATGAATTGTTAATGAATATCTTTGGCGGATTACGAAGATGAATTTAATATTTTTAACGATAAAGGTATTCAAGGTATCCTCACCTCTTATCATACCGTGCACGCACCTTCTAATTTTGAGGGCGAAATTCCATAAGGAGTGGAGATTGTGAGACCCCGATTTTTATCAATAAAGATTTAAATTTTGTGAAATAATTTTTAATATTATGGTGTGAATTTGAGATAATATTATAGTTGTGGGTAGTATTTATAAATTTTGCAAAGTATACAAGTGGTTATATTATATTCGATTGGTCTGGGAATATTCGGTTTAGCGGGAATATTCGTTAATAACGACTCAAACATTGGTGGACCCCACAATGTAATTATTGTTTGATTGAGAAAACGACAAAAATATTTTATTAAAATAACGTCGGAAGTTTTACCGTGGATCTTTGTTGAACTACTTTCGGTAGTAAAAGTACAATGTCGTGTGGTTGCGTAAGTAGCACACCGGTATTGATTATTGATGCTTATGTGAGAAGTCACTCGGTTTGATTCCATTATTGTCGATTAATAATATGAATTATTATAATGATAATGACGTTTTGTTTTATTCAGTATTATTAACGTAATAAAACGAAACATCTTTTATATAAAATGTATTACTTTATTAAAGTTATTCTATAAATAGAATATATTATATTTTATTATGCATAAGTGTTGCATAGTGTTTTGTATAGTGTTGCATAGTATTTGCGTAGTAAAATATTTTTTTTATATAAATAGAATATATGATATTTTATTTAAAAGATTTTTCTTTAAATATGGATAGTCGATTAAAAGTAAATCAATCTGGACCGCTTAATGGATTAATTACTATGCATTCTATTTTCCTATAAATAGAAGCTCATTCCTTCATTATTTTCTTACGAATTCAATTGAAACTCTGAGAGAGAATTATAGAGAAAGCTATAGAGAGAAAATCTATAGAGAGAAAGAAGAAAAGTATTCTCGCTACTTCACTTTTCCAATATTTTGTTCTTCTAAGGTAAGGGATATTATTTGTTGTATATTCGTGTAAGGTTTGTTCTTCTTCTTATTCATGAAGAGAACTTCATTATTCCATTCATTATTATTACATTGGAATAACTTTTGTAAAAAGTGGCATACCCTATACATAACTTTGATACTGCAGATACCTATACTTGGTGAAATCCTTATATTATTCCATTCTTATTTATTCATTGGAATAAATCAGATATCTGTGAATCCCCTATACTTGGTGATCTTATTTTGTTATTCCATTCTTTATTATTCTGTTTGGAATATCACATGCATGTGTTTTACACCGGACTGGTTCCATTGTTTATTATTCGCATTTATTATTCATTTGGAATATCCATGCGTGTGTTTTACACCTCGACTGGTTCCATTTTTTATTATTCAACATTTATTATTACATTGGATCATCCATGCTTGGTGTGAATTTCATCCGACTGGTTCCATTATTATTATTCTGTTGAATAACTTTACATCACATCTGAACCGCATGCATGGTGATTTCTTTTGTTATTCCATTCTTTACTATATCCAGTTGGTTAAAACTTTGACTTCTATACTCCATGAAATTAGTAGAATATCCTTGATATTTGCGTTTCATCCAGTATCTTTTCATGAAAATATTCTTCTGATCATTCTTGAATTTTACTCTACAAAACAGTATCTTGTTGACAATTTGGACGTTAATAAATCCTAGAGAAATTAAAGATGGAGAAAATTTTTAAAGTGACAATTGTTGAAAATCGATATTTTATCTTTTTTGATAAAATAATATTTTATTATATTATTATAATATAATAATGGTGATATTTTTACAATGAATGTGGGATATATGAGTATATGAGGAGGAAGAGTATTTTTGTTACAAAAGTTGTTTAAAACATGTTAAACATGTTGGTGGACCCATTTCTTGACTGAAATTTGATTATAGCCTGTAAAATCGCCCGTATGTTGATTTCGGTCAATTTCTGTTTGGAATTTGAAAAAACTTTCTTCTGCAAAGTTGTAGAGAATTGAATGTCCTATAAAAAATAGCGAGATTCGAATTTTCTGATAAAAGGGCTATTTATTATGAATTATTGAAGTTTCGTGGTTCCGAAATAATTGATTTTTTAAAATTTTAAAAACAAAAACGTTTTTGTTATGTTTGGGGGGCCCACTGGTGGTTTAAATTAGCTGAAATCAGTTGTTAAAAGTGTGCGTAAGAAAATTTTATAAATATAATATTATTATATTCAATTTTTTGCTTTGGTGTTCTAAGCAATTTCCTATAAATAAGGTGCTTATGTTAGAATTGAAAATCACACAAGAAACTAAAGTTTTCTCTCTATTTCTCTCTCTATATTATCGAGTGTATTCTTGTGAATATTTTGATATCTTGAGTGTTGCTATACTACTAGTGCAAGTTCGTTTCAAATAAGTTATTCCAATCAAGTCTTGCTTTTTGAAGTAAGGGATTGTAAGGAATAGTAAGGGGTGTTGTATTCTTCTTAAAATGATATTTTCTTCAATATCATTATGCCAAAATATTGGTTGGAAATTTTTATCAAATTTTGAACTTTTTTATGTTGGGATTACTATTCACGAGTTACTATTCATGAGTTACTATTCACGAGTTACTATTCGCGATTTACTATTCACGAGTTACTATTCACGATGGGTTACTATTCATGAGTTACTATTCACGATTTATTATTCACGAGTTACTATTCACGAGTACTATTCACTACAAAATTGGTTTCTTTTTCTAACCAAATTATAGTTGATTTATGAATATTACTCTGGAGATTAAAACTATGTATTGATTATATTGATTTTATTATCATATATAACATTTTTATAACCCTAATGATGATACTTCTCTTTGACTTGAGTGTAATGATGGGTAGATTATGGGTATGATCGTGACTATAGGTTCTCTCTGGCCAGTAGTGCAAAGATGAATTGTTGACTGGTATGATCATGACCATTGAATTTATAATTGAATATCTTTAGCTTAAGTGGAAAGGTGAATTGATCAACATGGTTATAATTATGGTTTATATAAATTCTGAAATGATTATGTATTTCTTTGAGATATGAATATCTTTGGCTTCAGTAGTGCAAAAGATGACATGTTGTTGAATATCTTTGGCCCGTAGTGCAGATGATGACTTGTTGTTGAATATCTTTGGCCTGTAATGCAAAGATGAACTGTTGATGAATATCTTTGGCCCGTAGTGCAAAGATGAATTTATTAGTATGATTATGAACAGGAACTGTGATTTGGTATAACCATGATATTTGATGTTTCAGGTTAAGACAGATGATGAAAATTATCTTCGTCCTGAATGCAAAAATGAATTTAGAACTATAATTACGATTATGAGTTATACATGTGATTGTGGACAGGAATTGTTGATTGATGTTACAGGGATAAAACATTGTTGGTGGAATTTTAACATGGAGAAGATAATAGACTTTATGGTCTATTTGACTCTTCTAATGAATTGCTCATTCCGCTGCAACTATGGTTGAAAAGTTTTATCATCTACCATATGTTCTAAATCTCTGATTTATTACTGATGAAGACTATTGACAATTTATTTATCTTTATTCATAATATTCTTTACTGAATTAGTTGTGCTCACCCTTTTGCTTCACAATTCCTTTTCGTGTAATACGAGTGTAGTTGGGTTGAAGCGGGTAATGAGGGAATAATCGGTGGTCATCATTTAGTAGTTATATTTGGTGAATCAACTAGGGTGAGGCAAACCCAACGTTGGAAGGGTGTTTTTCCACTATCATACAAGATGTCTAATGACATACAACCTCGTACCATCATAAGACAGGGATGTGCTCATCCACTTGCTGAGTATATTTATGAGCACTACCTATATAATCTTGGTGTTTGTTTGGAGTTTAATTCCCAATTAGATACAATGGAGATAATGATATGTCAAGAGAAGACTCACCATTGGGAAGAATATGATAGTAATCTTCTCGTTTTTCTTTGGGGTCTATTGGGTCAACCAAGGATAATTCTGTGGCCATATGATATCTATCATAACCTATACGCATGGCCTCCCATGTACGAAGGTTTCCTTGAGCACTTCCCAAAGATTCTAATTTCTAAAACAGTTTTCGACTATACTTTTATATAAGGTGTCATTATGAGGTGTTGTCCACGGTTGGGACATGAGTCACAGTTGGTATATATTTGTATTTAAACTCACAGTTTTAAGTGTTGTCGATTTACCATTTACAATTGTATTAATAAAGTTGTAGTTGTTATCTGTACCATGTATTTGGCGACTCAAAATGGGTTGGATGGAATGGACATATTTTGGGGTTGTCACATTTGGTATCAGAGCTTAGGGATATGATCTCTGGCGGAGATCGGGGAATAGAACTAGGAGGGGAAAGATGATTAAATCCTTCGCTAGTGTGTCCTACCTAAGCTTATTTGTTGGTCAGTCATAATATCGGGATATTATGTGATATGTTAATTTGTTAAATTAACCTTTGTTTTTGAAGTTGTATTCTAGAATGATATCTAAAATACAGGAGATTAGCAATGGAGAAATCATGATGACAGGAAAGATGGAATCTGAAATAGAAGTAAGGTATTCTCAACTCTTTGAAATAATAGGTACGTAAATTTCGAGGACGAAATTTCATAAGGAGGGGAGATTGTAAGACCCCGAATTTTATGAAATAAAAGTATTCAATTTTTCTATTTAGTAAATAGTTAAATTGATAAAAGTTTAAAGTTAAGGGTGATATATGTAAAAATTTTAAATAAGCAAGTGGTTATAAAATACTCATTGTCGTCGGGGAATATTCGTTTGGTCGTGGAATATTCTTCCTGTCGGGGAATATTCATACGACGGCGCAGCTTTTGTGGGCCCCATAACGGAAAGCGATTGGATGAAGAAAACGACAAGTATAAGTTGTTTACAAATAACGGCGTAGTTGTTACCTTTAATCTTTCGTTGGAATACCACATGGTTAAAAACACAAGAATACTGCGCGTTGTTGCAGACAAGAAGATTACTGCGATATTGCACCAATTATTGATTCTTACGTAAGAAGGCACTACTCAATAATTGTTACGATAATTCTTGCTCAATATTTTATTTTGATTCAATAATTGATGCATTGATATTTTATATTATTGTTGTTTTAATAATTGTCATGGCACAGTATTTCCCATTATCGGATCAATAATTCATATTATTTGAATAATATTATTAGATAACATTATTGGCAATGTCTAGAAAGTTCGCCTAAGGAGAGGTTTGGTCACCTAATCATGCCAAGAGAGAAATTCTTATTGGAAAGCCCCTCTCCCAGGAACCGCACTGGTTGTCAATATTGTGATTCTGTAATATTATTTGTGAATAATTAATTATTGATTTATATGATAAGGAAAATGTTCATTTTATGTGGATATAGATGGAGAAAATTTTTAAAGTGACAATTGTTGAAAATCGATATTTTATCTTTTCTGATAAAATAATATTTTATTATATTATTATAATATAATAATGGTGATATTTTTACAATGAATGTGGGATATATGAGTATATGAGGAGGAAGAGTATTTTTGTTGTAAAAGTTGTTTAAAACATGTTAAACATGTTGGTGGACCCATTTCTTAACTGAAATTTGATTATAGCCTGTAAAATCACCCGTATGTGGATTTCGGTCAATTTCTGTTTGAAATTTGGAAAAACTTTCTTCTGCAAAGTTGTAGAGAATTGAATGTCCTATAAAAATTTGCGAGATTCGATTTTTCTGATAAAAGGGCTATTTATTATGAATTATAGAAGTTCCGTGGTTCCGAAATAATTAATTTTTGAAATTTTAATTAATTTTAATAACAAAAACGTTTTTGTTATGTTTGGGGGGCCCACTGGTGGTTGAAATTAGCTGAAATCAGTTGTTAAAAGTGTGTGTAAGAAAATTTTATAAATATAATATTATTATATTCAATTTTCTGCTTTGGTGTTCTAAGCAATTTCTTATAAATAAGGTGCTTATGTTAAAATTGAAAATCACACAAGAAACTGAAGTTTTCTCTCTATTTCTCTCTCTATATTATGGAGTGTATTCTTGTGAATATTTTGATATCTTGAATGTTGCTATACGGTGCAAGTTCGTTCAGCGTTATTCCAGTCAGAAGTACTGCTCTTTTGAAGTAAAGGATTGTAAGGAATAGTAAGGGGTGTTGTATTCTTCTTAAAATGATATTTTCTTCAATATCATTATGCCAAAATATTGGTTGGAATTTTTTTATCAAATTTGGAACTTTTTCATGTCAGGATTACTATTCACGAGTTACTATTCATGAGTTACTATTCACGAGTTACTATTCACAATTTACTATTCACGAGTTACTATTCACGATTTACTATTCATGAGTTACTATTCACGGGTACTATTCACTACAAAATTGGTTTCTTTTTCTAACCAAATTATAGTTGATTTATGAATATTACTCTGGAGATTAAAACTATGTATTGATTATATTGATTTTATTATCATATATAACATTTTTATAACCCTAATGATGATATTTCTCTTTGACTTGAGTGTAAAGATGGGTAGATTATTGGTATGATCGTGACTATAGGTTCTCTCTGGCCAGTAGTGCAAAGATGAATTGTTGACTGGTATGATCATGACTATTGAATTTATAATTGAATATCTTTAGCTTAAGTGGAAATGTGAATTGATCAACATGGTTATAATTATGGTTTATATAAATTCTGAAATGATTATGTATTTCTTTGAGATATGAATATCTTTTGGCTCAGAGTGCAAAGATGACATGTTGTTGAATATCTTTGGCCTGTAGTGCAAAGATGACATGTTGTTGAATATCTTTGGCCCGTAGTGCAAAGATGACCTGTTGTTGAATATCTTTGGCCTGTAATGCAAAGATGAACAGTTGATGAATATCTTTGGCCCGTAGTGTAAAGATGAATTTATTAGTATGATTATGAACAGGAACTGTGATTTGGTATAACCATGATCTTTGATGTTTCAGGTTAAGACAGATGATGAAAATTATCTTCGTCCTGAATGCAAAAATGAATTTAGAACTATAATTACGATTATGAGTTATACATGTGATTGTGGACAGAAATTGTTGATTGATGTTACAGGGATAAAACATTGTTGGTGGACTTTTAACATGGAGAAGATAATAGACTTTATGGTCTATTTGACTCTTCTAATGGATTGCTCGTTCCACTGCAACTATGGTTGAAAAGTTTTATCATCTACCATATGTTCTAAATCTCTGATTTATTACTGATGAAGACTATTGATAATTTATTTATCTTTAGTCATAATATTCTTTACTGAGCTAGTTGTGCTCACCCTTTTGCTTCACAATTCCTTTCAGGTAATACGAGTGTAGCTGGGTCGAGCGGGGGTAACAGGGGAATAGAACGGTGGTCATCATTTAGTAGTTATATTTGGTGAATCAACTAGGGTGAGGCAAACCCAACGTTGGAAGGGTGTTTTGCCACTATCATACAAGATGTCTAATGACATACAACCTCATATCATCATAAGACAGGGATGTGCTCATCCACTTGCTGAGTATATTTATGAGCACTACCTATATATTCTTGGTGTTTGTTTGGAGTTTAATTCCCAATTAGAGACAGTGGAGATAATGATATGTCAAGAGAAGACTCACCATTGGGAAGAATATGATAGTAATCTTCTCGTTTTTCTTTGGGGTCTATTGGGTCAACCAAGGATTATTTTGTGGCCATATGATATCTATCATAACCTATACACATGGCCTCCCATGTACGAAGGTTTCCTTGGGCACTTTCCAAAGATTCTAATTTCTAAAACAGTTTTCGACTATACCTTTATGTAAGGTGTCATTATGAGAGTCTTTGTCCACTATGGGACATGAGTCACAGTTGGTATATATTTGTATTTAAACTCACAGTTTAAGTGTTGTCGTATCTTGCACGACAATTGTATTAATAAAGTTGTAGTTGTTTTCTGTACCAAGTATTTGGCGACTCAAAATGGGTTGGATGGAATGGACCTATTTTGGGGTTGTCACACAATCGTTCGGACATGCATCGATCTTTTGATATCCAAGACCCAACTTCATCACCATTTTTTACAATAGTAGTAGTTATCGGGCAATTTTTCACCGATAGGCAACATACTCTTAATGGCCCTCAAGAGTGACTCAAAACATGCATGACTCATGTTGTGATCAGCTTTGATGTTAAGTAATGCCGCCACTGTAGACAATGTAGTGTGCTTCGTGCAACCATGCCACAACGGTCCGCTACCCTCGTTTAACAACTTAAAGAATGCTTTGGCATCAGAATTCATAGGTTACTCGCTGCCTTGTTCCCAATCAAAATCCGGCCCTGCAATATCATGAACCATATCACTCACACGATGGGTAATACTGCTTGGATTGTGTACTTGTGCGATGACACTATCTCTTCTTTGTCCATGTGCCCACCAATATTCTTCGTAATTTTTCATGAACCCAAAAATAAGTAAATGATAGTTTACCACGTCTCTGTCCATATAATTTACATTCTTACACTTCAAACAAGGACATCTTATCTTGTTTTGATCATTCACTCATTCTGGGTGACTATACGCATACTCCAAAAACACTTGGCAACCATCTCTAAATTCAGCTGTAGCACCTATCTGGGCACTTGACTTTCGTCGTGCCATCCAATTACGGTCTGAATAGAGGTCCATGATACCAAGGTACCTACTACAGACAACATGAGCTTATTAATGTATAGCATAATTGTAAGCATATGACTTGAACATAATTGTTACTGAATGGGATTGAGTATATATACTAGCTAGTAAGCATATGACTTGAGCATACTAGTAAGCACATAACGAGGTCGTTAATATTATAAATGTTCGCAACTACCCGATCAACAAAAAATTTTTGCCAGAGTCTCCCCTATAATATGGACTAGCAACATGCACAACGACATGCATATATGGTCATTTCTAGGCACCCAAGACATAAACCAAGAGAAATATACAAATTCCCAATATAATAAGATCAATGTCCAACCGAATGAATGCAAATTAAAACAGTAATTAAAAGTTCAGGAGTATACTACAAATTCAGAGTTCCCATCTTTTTAACTGTGGATCAATGTCCCCATCTTCTGTTGATTTTCTTTACTCATACTATGATTTGTGGGGAGATTACTTTATTTTCCTTCCACATGTAGAAGTTTTTTGTTATATATATAGAAGTTTGTTGTTCTATATGGCAAGGATTGACATATTGTTAGTAGTCACAACCCCGTAGACTACAACATTAATTTAATCTATCTAGGATCGAAGCTAGTGTGATGAACCTTGATGATTAGGTATGGTAAATAAAGCTTTTGTCCACCAAGAAGTATTTTAGTTGACAAATCTTTTGATCAAAGGATTGTTATATTCAAGGCTCAATAGATTTCATCGTTGGTAATGCCAAGTCATTTTATGAGGTAATTAACTAATATAAGCAATTCATTCTTGAAAATAAAATATATAACCTATATAAGAACATTATTTAAGCAATAATGTTATATAAAATCACAAAAAAACATGCATAAAACCTGTGTAATCAGTTTCTGCTAATATGCAAAAATGGAAAAACGCCAAAACTACAACATTTTGAAGTAAAGCACCAAGTTACCTTCTATTCTGTATGTTGATACTAGATTCTTCTTCTTTCTTTTCCTTTATATATATATATATATATATATATATATATATATATATATATATATATTTTTTTTTTTCTTTTTCCCCCATCTTTAAGGCTGTTTGGAACAAGTTAATTAATTTACTAATTTGACATGTTAAAAAACCAATACTATGTGTAAGACCCCAACTTTTATAAATAAAGATGAATTTTTTTTCTATAAATATCATTTTTGAATATTATGGTGTGGATTTAATATAATGTTATAGTTGTGGGTAATATTTATAAATTTTGCTAAGTATGCAAGTTGTCATAAAATATTTGATTGGTCGAGGAATATTCGTTTTAACAGAAATATTAAATGCACGGCACAATCATTAGTGGACCCCCACAATGTAATTATTGTTTTAATGAGAAAAACGACAAAAATATCTTTTTATAAAAATAACGACGAATGTTTTACCGTTAAACTGTTGAACAACCCGGTGGTAAAAGTACAGTAATACGTGTGGTTGCATAGTAGCATGCGGTATTGAATATTGATGCTTACGTGAGAAGTCACTAAGTTTTATTCAATTATTGCTACAGTAATTTTTATGAAGTATTTGTTGTAAATTTACTTATTATTTGGACCCCCATTTACCTATTTTTCAAAATAATCGGTAGAGTATATATATATATATGTGTGTGTGTGTGTGTGTGTGTGTGTGTGTGTGTGTGTGTGTGTGAAAGGAATTTGTGTGGGTAAAATTTGAAAACATGTGTGTCGTGTGGGTGAGGGAATGAGGAAAATGTAAGATGATATGTGATGGTGGGAAGAAAATAAGAGGTGAAAGTGATGTGCGTGTGTGTGTGTGTGATAGTGATGTGTGTGTATGGTGATAATGATGGGGATGAGTGTTGAATTTGAAAATCAGGCGTCCGTGATTTTTTAAGAAATCTGTGAATTCTCAAATTTCATCCGTGAAATCGTCAGCTTGTGCGCCCGTGATCAAACAGTACCCTTTCCATTCTCCTATAAATAGGATGCTTAGTTATAATTGAAAATCACACCAGAATAAGAGAATTATTCTTCTATAATCTTGAGCATATTTTAAAGTTTAAGGAAGCTTTGAGCGTAGTAAACAGTTCAAGTTTTCTTCAAGAATATCCCCGCCCTACAAGTCGAAATACTCTTCTTTTTAAGGTAAGGGGTATTATTTATTTCATAATCGCTTACGATATTATTTTTCGTATTCGTAAGAAATTTTATTTCGTTTAATATTCGTAAGGAATATTATATTCGTTTAATATTCGTAAGGAATATTATTTTCGTTCAAGAGTCGTAAGGGATATTATTTTTGTTCAGTATTCGTATGAAATAATATTTCTTCCATACTCTGTAGTATGTAAGTAATATTATTTCGTTTCAGATTTTGAATTCTATAGTCATTTTGCTAAGTTTTGGCTTCTATACTCCATGAAATTAGTAGAATATCCTTGATATTTGCGCTTCATCCAGTATCTTTTCATGAAAATATTATTCTGAGCATTCTTGATAAGTTTTAACTTTTTCATGCCGGAGTACTATTCACGAGGTTACTATTCTCGAAGTTACTATTCATGGGGTACTATTCACTCGGTTACTATTCTACCGAGGTACTATTCATGACAAAATTTGATTCCATTTCGGTCCAAATCATTTTTGATACAATATTATTCTTGAATTTTACTCCACAAAGCAGTATCATATTGACAATTTGCACATTATTGAATTCTGGATAAATTAAATTATAAATCTTTAAAAATTTATCCTTTGCTTTCTTTTAATTGAATTCTTATATCATTGTCATCATCCTTATACTTATATTATGTTGAAAGTCATCTGTGGCCGTAGTGCATAGATAGACTTGGTATGATTATGACCAGGGATTATTCGGTATAATCATGACCGTAATGTTACAAATGATGTGGTAAAAGTTCTCATTGGCCCGTAGTGCATTGATGGACAGTTATTGGCATGATCATGACCATTGATGAAAACACGAATATCTTTGGCCCGTAGTGCATGGATAATTTATGGTCGTGATACTAATGAATGTCCTTGGCCGTAGTGGAGGGATGATTCGATGATGTGGATTATTTATTAAACTGAGTCTCAGCGATAAAACTAATGATAAACCTTTTAAATCATAGAAGATAGTAGATATCATGCTCTACTTGACTCTTCTAATGGATTGCTTGTTCCGTTGTAATTAAACTTGATGTTTATTATATTTTATCAGTTTAACACTGTTGAAGGCTAACGATAATTTATTCTGCATTATCGTAGTCATAATATTTCTTACTGGGCTAGTTGAGCTCACCCTTTTCTTTCATTGTTATCTTCAGGAAATGAGAATATAGCCGGGACTAGTCGGGGAACAGAGTGACGGCCTAGATGGTAGCATTAGTAGCCCTCACTATTCTGTGAAATAGTGTGACAATAAATGTAATGAAAACTTATTTTGAGTTTGAATATTTTCTAGATGACAATATTTGTATTAAAACTCACAGCTCATGTTGTTTAATTAAGTTTATATTTGTATTCAGTAGCATGTATTTGGCGACTCAGGATGGGTGATGTATGCCTATTTTGGGGGCGTCACACTATGTATGAACTGTATGATCCCTCAACTGTCATGTTCTTTTTTAGGAACAAGCACATCATGATTGATCTTGGCACCGAGAACAACAATAAGATCAACTGGGCAATGAAGGACAAACAAGAGTTCATTGACATTATTGAAATAGTCTACCGTGGATTATTAAGACATGTGGATTGTGTATTGATCTTTAAGTCTATACAAGGTAGTAATATATTGTTTAGAAGAAGCTTCTCCTCTGAGGAAGAAAGTCGGATGGGGTGGTGCAAAATATAATCGACTTAAAAGTAGTTTTCACAAGTTGAAAACTTTGGAGGTGAAAAACTAGATTGTGGAATCATGTCGGAGAAGATTTACAAACTAAAATGAACGTTGGGTATAAAATTTACAAAAATAGAATGAGGAATAAAAACCATATTATGTACAAATTTGGTTATGAGTTCACTATGGATAATTGAAGAGGGCTTTTAAAATTTTAGTATTTTTTGTTTGAAATTGATAATTTCCTTTTCACTTTGATAGTTCAGTCTTTGAGTTAAAATATTTGATAAAATGTTAACCAAGCACATCTGAAAACCCCATTTGAAAAGAACATTATTCATCCCACTAATTTTCAGGATTACAAATTACAAGTATTATACTAGTTCAATGCGCCTCGCAATAACTTGTCACAAGCCCAAAAATATAAAAATGATTGTAGCATCATATTGTTCACTACATTATTCAGCTATGATAGGTAACAAATTCACAAAAATCACACTAACAATACTTTGTAAAAGTTTTGATTTGAGAGAACACTATTGAAGAAGATGAAAAAATTCGTAGTTAATACCTGAGTTGTCGAGACGGGCGGTGGCGGTGGCTTGCAATTTCCCTCCCTCTTCTCTTCTCCCCCTTCTCCCTCTTCTCCCTATTCTGTTCTCCTTTTTTTTTTCTTTTCTGATGCTGATCGAGCGAATGTCTGAGTCTGATTACGTTTAAGAAGATCAGCAACCGCCATCAGCGACCGCATGTGGTCGCTAATTTTTAATGACGTGGACGTATCAGCGACCGTTAGGCGGTCGCTGATAGAGATTGGTCGCACAAGACATTCACGCTAACGTTTCACACCAATTATTTTGAGGGAATTTCAAGTCAGCGACCGCATGCGGTCGCTGATATAAACTAGCGACTAGAATCAATACCGGTCGCAGATGGCAGTCACTATTACTACTATCAGCGACCGATGGCAGATGACAGATAAAGATTTTTCCTGTAGTGAATTTATATTGCATATTTTTATTTATGGTTCAATAGTTATAATTAATAGAATGGTAAATTTGTAAAAATGATATTTTTCTTTTCTTTTCATTGGAACTTAAAAACGTAAAAAAAGGAATTTTTAAAATTTTCTATTCTTTTCTATTTAAAACTCGGAAACAACATAAAGGAAAATTTCAAGTTTTCTATTATTTTCTTTTATATTCTAATTTAAGTTTTCTATTCTTTTCTTTTTTATCCAAAACTCGTAAATGTGGTGTTAGAGTAATGTATAATTAAAAGAAAATTTAACACTTTTCTATATAAAGTATATATAACAACGCTTTTTAATGTATTAGATATAAATTATTATTTTTAGATAGTTAGTACTCTCCGTGTCATAATAATCGTGAAATTTGACTTTCATAGTCAAATTGACCATTTATTAAATTAACAAATCTTAAAAAAAAAATCAAAATATACGTTAAATGATTAGGATCATAATAAATTACAGAGAATTTACTACAAGTGTCAAGTTTCGGAATTTGAAAAATCTATATATATATTTTTAATAAATAATTCTAAAAATTGTCAATTTGATTATGAAAGTCAAATTAGGACGTTTATTATGGGACGGAGGAAGTATTATTTAAATGATTAGTATTAGAACTGCTTGTATGGAGTTAAGAGCTGGATTTAAGTTGCTCAGTAATTGCACTTTGTATTTATGTTTGATATGTTACAACCTATTTTCAATGCTATACAAGAAACAGTTTAATTTTGCAGGACACTAGATATTAGAATTTTTACCTATATTAGTTTTGTTCAAGGGCAATGACGACTTTAACAAACTTAGTAGGATTCATTTATTCAAATTTTTTTATACATAACTCGAGTGTTGGGAAAGAAGGCAAGGAAATATCCTTGAATAACACTCATATAATGACATTATTTATACCACAAAAAATATAAAAGGTTCATATATTTTACATTTAATTAAATAACTACTCGAAGATGATTGAAAGAGTAAGAGAAAAAAAATAAAAGAAGCTGGAATATTTGATTCATCGAGGGAGTATTTGAAACCAATCCCATCGTCCTTCAACGGGGATGATCCGGTTATTGAGGCAGTATTTGATTTTAAATACTGTAATAATATTTATTGTTGTAAATAACGTAAAAGTTATTATTTAAAATAAAATTTTATTTACAATAATTAAATAAAATTACATTATAATTTGAATTTTAGGATCTCATAAATTAACAAAAACATACTCAATGAAACTTTTTTTTGGAACGAAGGAGTAACATTTTAGTATTCTCCACAATTCATATTTTATTATCTATCATTATTTATTTATTAATCATATAGATGTATCTACTTGTTCTAATTAGATATATGAAATAATTATCAAACACATATCATGTAAGTTTCTATTTTGAATTTCTACAATCGATACTTATAGTTTCCATTTTCTTGCAATGCATAGTGTGTGTGTGTGTGTGTGTGTGTGTGTGTGTGTATATATATATATATATATATATATATATATATATATATATATATGTGTATATATAATCATTTGTTAATTACAAAGTTGTATTTCTTTGTTTTAGTTCAAATATACTGAAATAACAATTTTAATATAAAAATTAATATTTATTGATTTTATTTTCTACATTCACACTCATAATTTCATTTATTAATATTTTACATCATTATAAAATTATTCATAAACTCTATAAATAATTCTGATTCCTTTAAAAAAAAGAGTTCCGATTACAAAATTTGCGAATATAAAAATGAGAATATAAAAATTTCGTTACTAGACAATTAGCAACACTCATTGCACAACGAATGGTCCAACGATCGAAAAATTATTGCAAAAGACCTTTGGCAACGAAATTTCGCACATTTAGCAACGAAAACCATTTGTTGCAAAAACACCATTTTGCACTGCAAACTAAAGATATTCAACTGTAACACCAATCATCATGATCATGTCATTTAACATTTACTCTTTGCATCCAGGCCAAAGAGAAATTCCACCACAATTTAAGTATGATGATCATAATAATAATATAAAGGATGAATAAAAATAATAAGAATAATAAGATCAAGAATAAACATTAGATATTAGCAATTTAATTTTCCAATGATGTCTAAATTGTCAACACGATATCCAGAAAATTGAATATGGTTCTTGATAAAATATAAGGTTCTCAGTTGAAATATAGCATTTAAAATTTAATGGGAAGATTCAATTAAAATGTGACGACCCCAAAACAGGTCCATACCATCCAACCCATTCTGAGTCGCCAAATACATGGTACAGAAAACAACTACAACTTTATTACAACAATTGTCGTACAAAATACAACAACACATATGCTGTGAGTTTGGATACAAATATATACCAACTGTGACACTCATCCCAACCTTGGATAGCACGTCACAATGACACCTTACATAAAGGTATAGTCAAAAATTGTTTTAAAAATTAGAATCTTTGGGAAGTGCTCAAGGAAACCTTCGTACATGGGAGGCCATGCTTCTAGGTTATGATAGATATCATATGGCCACAGAATTATCCTTGGTTGACCCAATAGACCCCAAAGAAAAACGAGAAGATTACTATCACATTCTTCCCAATGGTGAGTCTTCTCTTGATTTATCATTATCTCCACTGTCTCAAATTGAGAATTATACTTCAAACAAACACCAAGATTATATAGGTAGTGCTCAGAAATATACTCAAAGAAGTGGATGAGCACAACCTCATCTTATGATGACACGAGGTTGTATGTCATTAGACATCTTGTATGATAGTGGCAAAACACCCTTCCAACGTTGGGTTCACCTCTCCCTATATGATTCACCAAATATAACTACTAAAAGATGTATACAACACACTTGTCTATACTGTTTAGGGAGAACACCACAGCTAGAGACCACCGTTCTATTCCTTGTTACCCCGCACTAATTCCCAATACACTTTTATTACGAAAGGAATTGTGAAGCAAAAGGGTGAGCACAACTAGCTTCGATTAAGAATATCATGACTAAAGATAATTAAATTATCAATAGCCTTCATCAATAACAAATCAGAGATTTAGAACATATGGTAGATGATAAAAATTTCAACCATAGTTGCAGCGGAACGAGCAATCTATTAGAAAAGTCAAATAGACAATATAGTCTATTATCTTCTCCATGTTAAAATTCCACCAACAATGTTTTATCCCTGTAACATCAATCAACAGTTCCTTTCCACAATTATATGAATATCTCATAATAATAATTGTAATTCTAAATTCCTCTTCGTACCCAGGACGAATATAATTTTCATCACATGTCTTTACCTGAAACATCAAAGATCATGGTTATACCAAATCACAATTCTTGTTCATAATCATACTAATAAATTCATCTTTACACTACGGCCAAAGATATTCATCCACAGTTCATCTTCGCACCACTGGCCAAAGATATTCAACAACAGGTCATCTTTGCACTACGGGCCAAAGATATTCATTAACAGTTCATCTTTGCACTACAAGCCAAAGATATTCCTCAACAGTTCATATTTGCACTACAGGCCAAATATATTAATATCTCAAAGAAATATATAATCATTTCAGAATTTATATAAACAATAATTATAACCATGTTGATCAATTCACCTTTGCACTTAAGCTAAAGATATTCAATTATAAATTCAATGGTCATGATCATACCAGTCACAATTCAACTTTTCACTACTGGCCAAAGAGAACCCTAATCATGATCATACCAATAATCTACCCATCTTTATACTTAAGTGAAAGAGAATTTCAACATCAGGGTTATATAAAATGTTATATATGATAATAAAATCAATATAATCAATATATAGTTTTAATCTCCGAGTAATATTCATAAATCAACTATAATTTGGTTAGAAAAAGAAACCAATTTTGTAGTGAATAGTACCAGTGAATAAGTAACTTTCGTGAATAAGAACTCATGAATAGAACTCATGAATAGTAACCTCGACACAAAAAGGTAGAAATTCCACAATAAAATCCATACCAATATTTCTAAGATAATGATATTGAAAGATAACATTTCTTAAACTTATAAACAATTTATTTTAATTGTTTACACTTTACTAAATAATGCATTTAATCATCATAAAATGCCAAACTTATAAGATTTCATCACCAATAACCAAAACCCTCATCAAAAATCTGCATATACCACATATATGATTCTCAAGCCATAAAATCATATTTTCCAATTTTCTTCCTTCACATAACATATTTAACTCATTTATTCATAACTAGTCTATTTTCATGAAAAATACCAAATCAGTTCCAAAAATATTTTTTTCTGGGATTTAGCAGAATATAGTCCCATATTGAACATATATTTTTCTTAGAATTTTTAAAATTCATTTACTATTTTTCATATGGCCAAAACCGCCGAATATTTAGACATTTATCATAAATTGTACTTTTATCCAAAAATTCCAAAATTCACAGAGTACACTGATATTATATAGATGTACTCCCAATAAAAATTTCATCAATTTTGGAGTTAACCACAAGGAATTATAAGTGGTTACTTTTAAAATAGTCTTTTCTCATAAAATTCATAACTCTTAATCTATACATCCAAAAATCACCATTTTTGGACACAATCAATAAAACTCATCAACATATCATTTCAAATTTTTCCAGAATTTTCTGAAGGTCAGAAAAATTACGAAACTGAAAAACATAACAACCCTTAAATTCCCTTACTATCCCTTACCTCAAAAGAGCAGCACTTCTGACTGGATATCGGATATAACGCTGAAGGAAACTTGCTCTGATGAATATCAACTCACCAAGTATCTAAATACTCATAAAATACACTCAATAATCTAGAGAGAAAACTTATGTTTCTGGTGTGATTTTTAATTCTAACTTAGCCCTCTATTTATAGGAAAATTTTAGCAGACTTGACCTGCAACCTGATGGCTTTACCTGCTACTATTCTCACCCACCACATTTGAAATAAAATTCAGTACATTTCTTCACCAACCACAAGTGGGGTCCACTTATTCTAGAATTTTCCACCAAAATGATAAATTCGGATACTTCAACAATTTCTGAACCAGACACCTCTTAAAATTCATAACAAATCATACGTTCATTTTTAACGGTTCAAAATTTGTGGACATATACTCAACTTATATATGTATAACATACCCAAAAATTACCACGATCCAACGGTCGGATTAAAAATTACAACTCACGCAATATATCTCAAAAACACTGGTTTAATTTTTAATACCTTCATTCCGACAAAAATACTGATAAAATACCTCAACATTAATTCCTTCATTTATAACCACATAAATAAATCCATCATTTATATCCATATCAAATAAATATTTTCTTATCATATAAATCAATAATTAATTATTCACAAATAATATTACGTAATCACAATAATGACAACCAGGCGGCTTCCTGGAAAGGGGGCTTTCCAATAAGAATTTCTCCTTCTTGGCGCCAAGAATTAGGTGACCAAACCTCTCCTCGACAGTAACTTTCTAGACATTGTCAATAATGCTATCTAATAATATTATTCAAATAATATGAATTATTGATCCGATAATGGAAAATATCATGCGTTGACAATTATCAAAACAACAATAATATAAAATATCAATGCAAAGAATTATTGAATCAATAAAATAAAATATTGAATAAGAATTATCGTAATAATTATTGAGTAGTGCCTTCTTACGTAAGGATCAATAATTCAAAAATATCGTAAAAAAGCAAAGGTGCTACCTGCATACAAACACGCGTACATCGTATTTTAACCACCGGGTATTCCAACAATGTTAATTCAGTGAACGATTACACGTTATTTATAAAAACTTAATTTTGTCGCTTTTCTTCATCCAAGCTTTATTCTCACATTATGGGACCCACAAATGGTCGCTACCGTCATCATTTAATATTCCCAAACGTAAAGAATATTCCATGACCAAACGAATATTCCCTGACAATAATGAATATTTTATAACCACTTGTGTATTTTGAAAAAAATTTCATTTATCACCCTTAACTTTAACTTTTATCAATTTAACCATTTACTGAATAGTAATTATAAGAAAAATTGAATACTTTTATTTCATAAAATTCGGAGTCTTACATAAAAGGTATTAGATGAAACACGGACTATTAAGGATATTTTAATTATTTTAAGAATTTTCATCATTTAATGGTAAGACTATAGAAACGAATAATAATTTCTTACCATAAATCTAGGAGTATGAAAAAAATGATATCCCCTACAAGTATGAAAGAAAATGATATATTTTACCTTAGCACATGATTACATGTTGCTTTCTATGAAGTTGATCAACTTGAACAATTATTGCACTCTAACTAAAATTTGAGGTAACCTTAGTAAACTCAGAGAAATACTTGCACTAAAAAAATTTCAAAGGGTGGAAGGAAGAATAAGTAGGAATTTATGAAACTCCTTATGCTAAGCCCCTATTTATAGCCAAACATCTACCACATTTTATTAATATATTATCCATCCATTATCATTATCTTTAATTTATTTATTCATAATGATTTATAATTATCCATCCATTATCATTATCTTTAATTTATTTATTCATAATAATTTACACATATTCATCCATTATTATTATCTTTAATTTATTTATTCGTAATATTTTACAAATATTCATCCATTATCTTTATCTTTAATTTATATCATTCATCAATTATTATTATATTATCCGTCTTCTTCATTATCGACTTAATATATTAATATCACGGTATTAATGTTCTTCAAATAATGAGTCTGCCTAACTACTTAATACCCGTGACATTTAATTACATACCTTTTTATTAGTACCCTTACTACAATGTCAATTATTAGTTTAATAATATGAGATGCTATAAAAATTATTAGTTCAATAACATAAAATTTTGTGCAATACCGTGAGTTATCGCTAATAAATAATTCTTCTTCATTATTTTATTATCTGCCCAGATTTCAATAGTTAGCGGTAAAAGTTCTGCCTACAATTTTTATTAAAAAAATATTATTTCTTTCGTTTTCAGTATCCGACAACTATGTCATTGTGGGCCCCACCAATGATTGGGTTGTTTCGACACCATCGTACTTTACCTAATCCCCGACAAAACGAATACTCCCCAACAAAGCAAATATTCTTCGATATACTTTTTATGTTATAATTTGCACATATCACGCTCAACTTTATCATTTTATCAATTTAACATCTTACTGTTTAGAATAATACTTATAAGCAAATTTAAATTCTATTTATAAAAAAGTCAAGGTCTTACATTCTACGAGTCCTGAGGCAGAAGACTCATGAAGGCGACTCATTTTAAGAATTGATTGAGGCATTAGATTGGTAACTAGAAGGACATGATGATTTAGACATTACTCGGGTAACTAAAGATATTTCTAGAATTTTTCCTGTGGTCACATGTCAGACACATATCCTAGACATGTGCCAGACACATGATCACTTTCTAGAAAACTTTATAAATTAAATACTCCCTCCATTTCAATAGAAAAGAACTTTTGACTCTCTCTGAACTCTAGATATTTAAGAAGACTTTTTGGATCCTAGATACTCAAAAAAAACTCTTGAATCCTAAGAATTCTGCCACGTGTTAGTAGAGTAATTGCTTACATGTTTTTCTCTCCTCTTCAATTAATCAATCAATTATATACTTTTCGTGAATTTTTCTCCTTCTCAACTAATACGAAATCATAATCTTAGTAAGATACGATTTTTTTACCCACAATATACAAGTACAATTCATTTTTATAAATTATCAATGAACTGTCCATTTTGAATTGTATAAAATCAAAATAAAAAACATGCTTAGTTCTTTGCTTCATGCGGAAACTTATATATAAATCATTTAATGTAAAAACATATATATACATAATATATTCTAACTCCATTTCATAATAATTGACTTTTTTAAAAAAAAAACTTGCTTCAATTTATTTGTCGTTTTACAACTTTTTAGAAAAATAAATTATTTATTTTCCTATATCACCCCTAACTTCTCTCATTGTCTTAAGAAATTTTCTCCCTTGTATCAGTAGTTTTTAACTTTTCATAAAGAGGTAGTGATAAAATTTTATACCAATTTTAATTATTAAATGACTTTCTTAATTTATGTCTAAGAAGCTAAAATCACTATTATTATGAAATGGAGGTAATATATTATACATGATTGAATATTGATGTCATTTTGAGGTAATCAATAGGTGTGTTAAGTGACAAAATAAAAGATATCATTATTTTGGGCGGTGTATAAAGGACCACGAGATCAGTCACGTGGCAGTCAGGTGGGAAAATAGAACACGTTGGGAATACCCTACAAAATGATGTTAAAACAGTAGTGAGTGGAGATGGGGTAAGCTGACCATGTGTTTTCAAGCCTTATTCAAAAAGATGAAAAGAAAGAAACAAATCTCTTTAAATTCTTGGTAAATTGTGGTATATATATATATATATATATATATATAGCAAGGATCAAGAGCATTTTCCTTAAATAACATTCCTCCTTAAATAACATTCTTTTATTAAAACTACGTCGTTTTAGAGTTCTAAAAAAAAATAAATGGGGCCGTGGGTGACATTTTTATAAATAAAAGGAAAGCAAGTGAGACTACTCTTTTTTAAAAGACTCCAAAACGATGTAGTTTTAATAACGGAGTGCTATTTAAGGAGAAATGCTATTTAAGGAGAATGTTGTTTATTCTTGATATATATTTTTAAGATCATATATATATCGTTGAAGTTTAAGTATTTGTATAATGTAGAGCTGTAAAGTTTAAGTATCAATGTTATCGATATAAATACTACTTGATACTATACAAATTTAACTCTTTATTATAAATTTCACGAAAAATTGACATAAGTGAAAGCTTCACATAATCAAATCCCATTTTTTGAGTTTTAGGCCTTGAAATATAATATTATGGGTCACTTCGATCCTCAGATATAAGAAACTGATAAATTCACAACAGAAAAATATATTTTCACATAAAAATCGTGGCTATAGATCCTATAGCGACGATTTTCACAGTCACTATATATCTATAACGACACTTTTCATGTAAAAATATCGAAAAGTGTTATATAAATATCAATTTCCTAGTTATATACCTTATTACGACTAAACTTTTATTATCAATCTGCTTCTTCTTTTTTTCCTCTTCTATTTTCTTTTCTTTTTTCATGTTTCAAATAGGGGAATTAAATTATTTATCATTTTGAAGAGTCCGTATAGAAAGATGCTTTATTCATGTCCAATTTCAATTTCTTAATACTCAGGATTCAAAAATTAAATTCTCTTTTGATCTTTTTAACCTTTTTAAACTAGCCATAAAAGTCGAAAAATCAACACGGGCTCTCATTTTTTGACGCATGGAGCTTGTTTAAAGATGTACATTAAAAATCTAGAATTTTTGTAACAATATAGAATGACATCCCTCCTATATCAGCAAGGAGAAAAATAGAGATTGGTCAATGGTATTCTAATTGAGAAAAGGACTTAATTTGTGAAGTCGTTGACTTGAGTATGCATATATGTATGTATGTACGTATGGTGGTGGAATTGTTTTAGATTCCTTGAGGTTATGATGGAGTTGAGAGATGGGTTGGAACTACTTTTTCTGTTTCTTTTTATATCTGTTGCTTTGTTTTTGTTCATTATTAAGTACTGCTGACGCATGCAGGAACTCTCTCCATACTCCAATTTGCTTGGATATATTTTTGTCCTTTTAAAAACCAAATATAAGTCTAGATTGGCTTGAGTAATCGCGTAGTCGATGATACAAGCAAGTTTCTAACTTTGAATTTTTAATTACTGTGCAAGTTTTCTAATTACTGTGCAAGTTTCGCGTAGTCGATGATTGGCTTGAGTAATCGCGTAGTCGATGATATAAGTCTAGATTGTTCTTTCAATTAGGTTTATGACTGTACAATAGAAGTATCAAAATCTCAGTGATTAGAGGAATTACAGAGGGGCAAGGGGGCAGATGTGTTCAAGTCAGAATCGATCTTCGTTGTACATGGAGTTTTTCTGTAATCTTTTGACTATTAAGTTTAATTAAAAAGTGTTTCCAATACTAGTTGGTATTGAACGTGAATTAAGCTATTAGAATAGAGTATAAGGGTTGAACCACATAAAAATCTTGGTGTGATTTCTATTTGGTCTTCCTTCTTAATCTGCACTTTATTTTGCATATTTAGTTCTAACCCGTGTTTGTAAATATATTAAAACGGAGTAATCTATCCTATTATAATCTGCAGCAGTAAACTTTAAAAATTGTCAACTGTTAATAACTTGTGGGTTTGTACACCTATTCATCCCCTCTAAGTGTGCTTATTTACATAATCACATGCTTAATTCCAAATCATCTTTGTGATTACTAGATATTTATTATACATGAATTAATTAGGTTGAGTCATCTAAAGTCAAGACAGATTGGCGATATTTAATTAACTGCCCACAATATTCCACAAAACTCTCTTCCTGAATCTGATGTTAAGTGAAATCTCCACTTAAATTAAGGTATTTCTTTAATTTTATTTTTCTAATAGTGTTTGATTTAAGTTCTTCTGTATGATCTCTATTAAATAATTAAAAAAAAAACTATTTTAAAGTTATAACTTATTTAAGATCTGGTACTTACTACTTACCCATATAGAATATAAGATTTGGTCAAATGATTATAATTAAATAAGAAATCCATGTTTTTTTTAAAAGTGGTTGATTTGCTAAAGGAGTCAATTTTTGTCTATTAGGGTACTGAAGTATCATTGACGTAACAAGTTAGGCATTTTCTTGATTTGCTTTCAACTGGATTCCCACCTAAACTTGTTGGCATTCCAACATTAACCTTAAATTAAGTAGCGGCTCATATAATTTTAAAACTTTAGACTTATTCAGGAAAATTAAAATTCTAGAAAGAGAAATCTGCTGGGAAAATTAAATCAAGCAAACAATTTTAATTTGATTACTTTGGATTTAATTACCATGAGCTATTTAATTTAGAGTATTTGTTTGTCATTAATTATGTCTTAATTAGCCTGATGGTTATGATTGAAACCCAGCAACTATTAGGTTGCAAGTTTGATTAATCTTATTAGAATCTGCTATATAGGATGACAAATTTAATTCGATAAAAAATATCGACATATGTAGATGCATGTGATAAGTAAAAATTAAGAAAGGACCCAGACACTATTATGATATATTATCTATCAGAGTTTCACGTTAATAACAATCCAACTTATTCATGAGATTAATAGACATGTATATCATTTTCTTTGTTATTATGTGTTTTGTCCTTGCTGTGAGACTTTATTTCCCTTTTATGGCCGGACTTTATTTTTTCCTTATTGTAATATTTTTATTTTCACCTATTAAATGTGACCTATATTAAATGTTGATTTTTGAAATTACAAAGTTTAATCTTTCCATCCTCAGCCACTTGTGATAATGTTGAGACTAATATTGCTTAGGGCAAGAATTAAATTACCTCCGAAACCGCACCAAAAACCGTACAAATCACACCCATTAAAACTGCACCAACGATTCCGGCATATGTGACGGTTTTAGATGGTTGAAACACCGAATTAACGGTTTAAGTTTGGTTACTGGCCAAAATCGCATGCATAAAATCGAAACTGCACCATACGCCAACAAGATAAAACAAGTCAAGTTGTCCAGAGTAATTTATAAATTTTAATGGGAATATGATTTATCATCATCATCATTATAATAACAATAATAAATTACAAGAACAAGTCTACCAACAAACTTTATTCAGTACTGTTATCCGGCACTATGTTTATATAAATTTATTCCAGCTCGAATAAATATATATTTTTCATTTTTCTAATATTATTATCCTAAACATAAAAGGGTAAACTTATGTATTATTTATTTTTCTTTATATAAGTAGAGTGTTATATATGATAACAAATTTTATCGATATTAAATAAATACGAGCAGAGATCGTGAGATGTGATAATAAACATGAGACTCACTAAATAATTAAATTATTTTATCATTTTATGTTTAACATTAATTAGTCACACCCTACATTATATAAAACTGAATTTACGGTTTGGGTTTGGTTCTATTTAGCTTTTGTTTAGACAAAACATTACAAGTAACGTTGTGCGTGTTATCAAAGTGATATTTAATATTGTGTGAAGTTAAATTGTTAGTTTAAATTGTATAAAATTTTATTGTTTTAATTGGTTTTGGAACTGAAATCGTACCAAATGAAACTGCACTGCATGGTTCAAAACCGCACCGCACCAATCACAAGTGGTTTCATATGCGGTTTTGAATTTATCAAACCGCACATAAGCAATTTTGTGTACAGTTTAAACTTCAAACCGCACCATGCTTACCCATTGCTTGTTCTCTAACATTCTTTTGGGCAAAGGCACATGAGAAAAAGGATGAAGTTATGAATGATTTGGAAAGCCCAATCTTTATGAAACACTTCCAATTTTCTACAGCGGTCTCTATTAGGCCCATATTATCTAGGAGTAATTTTGAAATTGAGCCTGTGAGCCGGGCTGCTATGCGTGTAAGGCTGTTAACTTGTAAGTTCTAGTAAACAGTCCCCACATCAAATTTCCTTTCAGTGCTCTTGTTGTGTGCATAATACTAGCTCCGTACTTGAAAATTTGGCTTAGATTGATTTTTCTTGTCAAATTAATTAATTTTAAAATTAAAATTTAGTATTTTAAACTCATAAAAATAGGGGATAGTAATAAATAAGATATAATTTCTTATATTTATAGTTTCTCTACTTGTATTTATAAGAAAATAATATAAATTATGATTAAAAAAATGATCAATTTAACTAAAATAATTAAATTAAATCAGTTTTTAAAGGATGGAAAGAGTATTTCATTATATCTATATATAAAGTGGTAGGAAGAGTTGTCTGTCACATAGGTGGTGTTTGATAAAATTGATTATTAAGATCTAAACAGTTTAGACATCTGAATTATTTAGAGTCTCTGTCCATAATTGTGTCTGAATGAAAAAATATTGTTTGATAATTAATTTTTCTAAAATGTCTAAATAACAGTATTTTACCATTTTAACCCTCTGAACAGTTTAAGTAAAACCTGTTTCATAATCAGAAAGGTCTGAATAGTATTTTAAATACATATTTATAATATTTTGACCACAATATGATAAAATAAAAATGAAAACGTACAAATTAAATTAACTTCAAACATAGTATCATGTCCCAAAAATATTAACATAACATAATAATTCAACCATACAAATTAAATTAACTTCAAACAGTTGTTAAGAGTTGAAGTGCAATTTGTTCACGTAGATTAACCATAAATTCTACGCCGTGATAACCCCATTGTGGTTCATCTTGTCCCTCTTTTTCGTTTCTTTCATTTTGCTCCCCTTCATCGTCAAACATGTTATCTCGACCATATTGAGCAAACAATTCATCCTCAATGTTATGCTTCCTTATGAAATTATGGTCTGCGAAGCAAGCGATAACTATATCCCCTCTGTATTGTAAAAGGGTAAGGAGCCATTCGTTTCAAAATTGAGAATCTTGCTTTCAACACACCATAAACACGCTCGATAACATTTCTGAGTTGTGCATGAGCATGGTTGAATTTTTCCTCTTTATTCAAAACGCGTCTGCGTCGAAAATCTGCTAACCATGCCTTGTATTGCGATATGGAGATAAAAATCCTCGAGTGTCTATGTATGCAGCATCACAAAGATAATATTTATCTGTAATTGAGACAAAAATAATGATTATTATTAATAACTTGAATGATGTAATACTTTCATAAAGTCTTATTATATCATACAATTATCATTTAATCATTAAAATCACATTTCTAAGTTTTATAACTCAATACAACTTAATTTTCTCATTTATTCTTAACTCATTCATAGGCATAAAAAATACCAAACCATCTTATTATTTTTTTATATTATGGGGAATATCAGTATATGATATTTTAGTCACAAAATAATTTTCTTGCGATTTTCCAAATTCATTTTCTATTTTTAAATAGGCTAAAACAATCCAAAATATATGGCAACATTTATCATAAATTATCTATTTTTCCAAAAATTCTGAACTTTACACGGTAGACTCTTGTTACTATACACAAGCTCCTATACAAATTTCACATTTTTCTGAGTTATACAACTTGAGTTCTAACAGTTTACTTTAAAAATAACATTTTCTTGTAAAAGCCATATCTCCAATTCTAAATATCCAAAAATTTCCATCTTTGGACATGACCTAATTAACTTAACATTTTATCATACCACAAAAGATCAGGAGTTTTAGAGTAACACAACTAGCCAAAATAGTTCACGCCAAAACATGCCAAAAACTTTTCCATTTTTTCCAATTTTTTCGTCGGTAGAGACTGTTTTTCCAAAACTGAAGCCACGACTTGATCGTTTAATATTTTTGAGTACTATCAGTTGGGTTTAACAGATAAATCATAGATCTAACACACCTCATTGACGGATCACAAAAATAATTTGTAGATTTTAAATGGTAAAACCTCAAAATGGACTGATTTTTGGGGTTTTATACCCAAAAATAGTTTTTTCAACTTCTTCCTTTTTAATGCTCATCAACACTAAAAATAGGAAGATCCAAGCATGAGACTTCATAAAACATTAAGATCTAGTATTCTAGAGTTTAAGAACATAAGTTCATCACTATATCTAAAACAACCATAAGAGTAAACATAGATCTAAAATAGGTTTTAGGTTAGTAAACTTTTAAACTTTCATGGTTCTTCTTCTTCTTCTTGCTAAGTGGTTGATGGAGTTCTAAGTCATGAGCCAAAGTTACTCTCCTTCTCCTCTCTAAGCCCCACGACAGTCCCCTCTTGCTTCTCTCTCTCTCTATCTTTTTTGGAAGAAATCAGAAGAAACTGGCTTGCAAAATAAGTGAGAGACATTTATAGGAGGAGAAAATTTATAGATATAATATGTATATGATCTCCCAAAAATCGTCCATACTCTCTCTCTCTCTCTCTAATCTCTTGCTTGCAAATCTAAACAAAATATTTGGAGCTAGGTTTTAGGGTGACACATGGCAATGGATTTATTTTAATTTCTAATTTTGGGTTATTTAGCTTCTAGATAATCCATGTAAATTGGGCCAAAGGTTGGGCTCCCATTTAAATAGTTTGGACTCTCTAATTAAAAATGTTTGGGCCATGTAAATTAGCATGGGTCTAATACACAACTTTTATCTTACCCTAATTAAATAATTAGGGTTTTCATTCCATTCATTTTGGAATTTAAATGATTACTTATGTACATTTAATTTTATAACCCAATTAGACTTGCCTTAATTTGATTTAAAATAAGTAATAAATTAAGATAATAAAATTAATCTCTTAGGTTAGTATATAATTTAAATACTAAAACTCTTCAATACCAAAACCCTTAGGTTATTTAATTACCATACCTAATGTATCATTAGGTTATGTAGCTTCCTTTTAATTTTTCTTTAATTATATAATAATTAATTAAATATATATACATATTTATAATATATATATATATATATATATATATATATATAATCACATACATAATCTTCATAACTCACAAAGTATTTAATACATGGATAAATAATTAGTGTGACCTTATATTCTTGTATGATCAATTTAATTAATCATTTCTCTTGCTAAAATATATATATATAGCATATCACTAAGTATATATGTACCTATACATATACACATTCACTTTATCCTTATAATATCTCTTCATTAAAATTTATTTCCTTATTAAAATTTTCCACATACATAATCTTTTTCTTTCTTTTCAAAATTTCTATCATTCTCATTTAATTTATTTACATTGCTTAAAAATTCAAATCAAACCATATAGATTTTAATTTTTTTTAATTAATCATCTAATTCCTATCTAGGTTTTATTCTTTAACATTTATTTTAATCATTCAAGATCTTATAAATTTTCTGGTTGTCACAACACGTACTTTCATGCTCAACATATATCTCATAATCCTTATACCATTCATACATCATCACTTTAAATAATATATGTTCATATCATATATCAGACATATATTGAGTTCTATAACTCTATCAACTAAATCATATATTGACTATCACAGTTTATAGCATGTAACATGTAATTCAACATATTCTTAAAGATCTCATACAATAACAAATTCATAGAATTATAAAGAAACTGAAAGACTTGTCTTGATCGATGACTATGGAGATAAATCTTAGTTTAACTTCACCTCACGGATCCTACACAATTATGTTCACCTGTATGCATACATTAGCCACTATTCATGTCACATAGCTTGTACAACTATAAACATTCATATAAGCCATAACACCTCTTTATGTCTGTTTATGAAAAACTTTCTTAGTTCTTTATAAATTTTAGAGTTTTGGCTTAATATAGCCATAAACTTGCAAAAAGTTTCAACACAACTTTTAAAACGTCAATACATTGCATTTATAGTTTATAATTAACCTTCCACTAGGCTTAATATGCAACTGTATGTAAACTTATAGTTGCGTAGTGCATTTATACCTTTCCTTATGAATTTATAGCTTAACTAGGCTTCCGTGAGTACCTTAAACTCTGTTTGCATATATCTTGCTTCGTATTTCAAAAACTGTTTAGTTTTAAGTGCAATTTTAAAATAGCTTTTCTCACTGTCCACGTATTCCTGATATACAGATGTATTATCCAAATATTTATTCTTTTACTCACGATAGTCATTTATCACTTTAATAGATTTTGATATAATTTTAGTTCTGAATACCTCACACTTTTAGTTTATAACCGTCTTGTAACTTAATACATGGGTATTCCATACTTTTATACATAACTTAGGTGTTTAAGGTGAACTTATAGCTCATTTTGTGTATTAGGCGTAGTAATAGTTTATATAAGTAAACTATAGTTACTATATCATTTTATAGACCCATTCTTTTAAGTTAATGTGTTAAAAACTAGCATGCCTCAACACAATATCAAAACAGCCCCCTTAATGGCAAGCTATGCTGACATGCAAGTTTTGCTTGGCCCTGTAGGGCTCAGCTGTGCTTGGTGTGGCCTCGCTTGGCCTTGCAGTCCCAAGCATAGCCTAAAGGCCCCAAGTTAGTCACTCCTTTTTGCTTACTTTTATTTCTTAAACTACTAACCTATTTGTATTCTTTATAATTTATAAATTATGCCTCCATTTATTTAAAGAAACATAAACCAACCTTTATATATGGGTAATTTTTATAATTTAACCATGAAGCCAAAAGTGGCTCATCAAAGCAACCATAGCTGTTGTTGCCTTGCAGCAACTGCCGATGCCAACTGCCGTTGTTTTTTGCTGCTGCTAATAGGCAAGAGCTGCTTCCTTTACCCCTCACTTCGGGTAGTTTTAATTGCCCACATCTTTGATTCATTTGTATTAAGTTTTTCATATTATATAAGTGGTACATTAATCTATTACAAAAGAATCATTAGCTGGGCCATCCTGGAAATTTAGATATACTGACTAGGGGCGAGCATGGCCGGTGCGGTTTGAAGTCCAAACCGCACCCGAAATCGCTTAGGTGCGGTTTGACAAATCTAAAATTGTACACGAAATTGCTTGTGATTGGTGCGGTGCAGTTTCAATTGATGCGGTTTTGGTTACAAAACCAATTGAAACAACAAAAAAGTCTGCCTTCAATAGAATTTAACACAGAGCTCACATCGAGCAATTAACTTAATGACAGAGTCGACAAATGGGAATTATATCAAGCATAGAAACAAAGCTCCTTCTGCCAAACATGTCAAATTCACCATCAAATCATAGAACAGTGAGACACACAAAATAATTTTAGTTTATAATAAAAGAATGATACTTTAAAACTAAAACATAAGCTATATAAAACAACGGAGACCATATATTCGATAACAAGTAAGAAGATTTATCTATTTTTTCAAAAATTAAAAGTATATACTGGAGTTAGAATGAAATTCTATCTTATATATTGCAGTGAGGACTTATAGAATATAATCCTAACTGTACCTAATTTGAAAAATAATCTATTTGACTATTACTACTATAACATAGACAATGCATCAAGTGCTCGAACCAACGAATTTGGTCCCTCAGCTATAAGCCCCTCCAGTAACGCATCAAACAAATTCGAATTTCCAAAACCCAAATGCTTAATTTTTGACTATAACCTCTAATCACCTTCTTTCAATTGGTGAAAAAATGATAATGCAAGACTGTGATTTTCTCTGAGCGTGTTCAAGTGAAAAATAACTTTAGAATTTACTAGAGATAATACATACATTCACACACATGGTGCGGTTTTGGCTAGTAATCAAACCGGAACCGTAAATTTGGTTATTTAACCCACATAAACCCGCCACATACGCCAGAACCGTTGGTGCGATTTTAATTGGTGCGGTTAAATGCGATTTTTAGTGCTGATTTAGATTTCAATTTGATTCTTGCTCAAATTTCTAAGACTGACCGAGAGCCCAAAGGAGGTCCCCAGCCAATGCCAAACATAGTCACTGCTGTTGCCGTGGGCAGCAACTCAGTTTACAACATGCCCACTTTGCAACCTTATTACTTCTAGCTCATATACCAAATTAAAACAAACTTTAAATATGTTATATATAGCATATGAGACTGCATTTAGAAGTTATAACCTCTCCATTACAGCCTCTTTACACTGCTTAAAACAGTGCTCATAAATGGCTTGTCGCACTAAATTTTTACTTTCGTTTTAGTTCAAAATTACTTTTTAATTACATTTAATCCACTCAAGACCCTTAACTATACATATAAAAGGTTTGTACATGTAATCTTAACTTTAGCTTAATAAATTTCTTGGTTTTTAACGATAACATTTCATAGAGGACTTATATCGAAAATTTCATATGCGTTGTTTTGAAACACCATTTCCATAGCCATTTGTTTGTGTTATTAACCCATTCAAGCCTTCTTATATCACCGCACAAACAAGCCAATCCCCTTGTTCCTAATTCAGGCCATAACAGTTCGATATCCAGCCGTACATATTAACAAATTTGCAAAGTAACTAGTTTACTACTCTTTATACAATCACTTCTTGATTTTACTATATGCAATATAAATTGATATGATTTCCACATAATTCAATTATTTATGCTCTCATATATCCAATTTCAGTTAATAAACATTTACTATTTAACCAAAACTAAATATCCCAAACAAATTGCTAATTATCTTTACTATTAGCTAACTATTGGTTATGTTCCAAAATCTATAGTTTTGACAAAGTCCCATATCATCTATTTTGAAAATATTTTTTGTGTATATTAGTAAGTGTTGACTAGTAAGTTGGTTGAGGAAATTAGGATGGACTCATGCACATGAGGACGGCTAAAGAATTGGGTTATAGACAAAGCTTGATTCTTGAACTTTTGGTCAGAAAATCTGTCCACTGTTTTGCTTAAATCCCTAATTTTTATTTCTTTTTTATACTAAAAAATACCCTAGCCGCATTTTCATCATTAATCCCCAACGTCCAGTAGCGTAAACCTTATTTATTATCAACGTTCCCTTTTACGTCATGTTTTCCCTAACGTTCTTTTTACCGTTGCTTCTCAACGTTCTTCTTCTTCCTATCATATATATATACTGATTTTGTTCTGCAAAGAAGATATCAGTTTTCGGCAATACCAGTCTACCATCTTCTTCTCCTTTCTAAATAGTCTGTTATTCGTGTGTGTGTGTGTATATATATATATATATATTCTGTTAATTGGGGCAATCCACAAAGACAAGTCCACAGCTTTCTTCGGCGAGTACACGCAATTGAAAGTTTTGCCGTTGAATCTTAGAGGGTGAACGCCAAGAAACTCGTCTGTACCGAAGGTTATAACCAGTGAGGGCGGAATCACTTTTTAGGACAGTAACTTTGCTATGCCTCGGCATTCTTCAGTTTCCAGCTAAGTTGTTCCGATTTTATTTGGTAATTAGTCTTGTTAATTTCTGCTAATATTCCAACACTAACTGATCCATACACAAGTCATAGAACATGTAAATTAGATTACCTTATGCTTGCTTGATACTTGATTTCTTGCTACCCCTGCACTAAATCCCCACTGTTCAATTGAGTTTTGAAACTCCCATTTTCCTTTGTCTGATCAGCCGAGGTGATGAATTTGGAAATTGGTGTAGAGAGGAGGCGGGTGTAAGGGAACAGGGAGAGGAGCTGATTGGGACGGATTAAGGAAGAACAAGAGTGGAACAGATAGCTCTTATTTTATAAATACGTTTCTCTTTCTTGCTTATTACGAAATGAAGGCCGAGTGTAAGGCTATGTTAATACTAAGATGCTACAACTTCTTCTTAAAGTCCCTGCCTCTTACTTGATCCTTTAACCTTTCAACAGCTCATGCTTCTCTCTTATTTCCTTTTGGCTTGGTCACAAATAACACATATATTACAACATATATTCTCCCTTTGAATCTTTCATTTCACAAAACACAAAAACAATTCTTATTTCATCTCAATTTTCCAACTTAATCTAAAAGCTCACATTTCATCTCACATTAAAAATTCCCGCCCAAATCAAATAACAATAATAATAACAATAATGATAATAATTATAATAATAGTAATAATAAAAATAAAAATAATAATAACAATAACAATAATAATTATTATAATTATAATAATTACTACTACTACTATAATAATAATAATAATAATAATAATAATAATAATAATAATAATAATAATAATAATAATAATAATAATAATAATAATAATTGTTATTGTGGTGGTGTGGTGAATTATGAAAATTGTTATTGATGATTTGTAAGTTTTGTACACAGGTTTAGATTTTTCTGGATACCTATTTTTAAAGAAAAATTAATTATTGTGGTGGTTTGGTGAATTATGATAATTGTTATGTCTGATTGTAAATTATTTTAGGTTGCAAACAATCTTTAGGTAATGTAATATTTTCAAATTTTAATCTAATTTTTCGTTACGTCGAGCCTTCAGACACGAGCAATTACTAGTATATAATACACACACATTAAAATATATTACATAATATTTTCCATATTAAAGTCATTAAATAAAATATTATATTTAATGTAATACTTTCTCTTCATTAAAATAATTTACTTTTATAAATTATTTTAATACCCTTCCTTTAATGTATACAATAAGTTGTTGTATACCAATTATTTTCTTTTCCTTCTAATAATTTCTTTAAACCTCATTAAACGAGGTAAACTTGAATAATCTCATTTGTCCGTTTGGTTAATTATTATTTTTATTTTTAAACTAATAAAGTTAAATGAATTGATTTTAAACTTGATTAGGCTCGATTTCAAACTTGACTTGGGCTTGATAACGAACTAAGTTCATATATTAAATTTTAAATTTATTTAAAAAAGGTACAATTACATTTTCTATTATATTTTAAAAAATAATTACAACAATAGTGTACTCTTAAATATATACACAATTAATGCTTTTAAATTTTTATTTTCATTATTAGTACATATTTATGCTTCCTTTAATTTTGGGGTGTGATTTATATTTTCTCATTTTTTTTGCCACTATCTACGGACTACAATCAAATTTAAAAATAATATTTTTACAAACTGAGGACACCCATCCGCCTGTCATCTTCAACTTCTTCACTTTATCCCCACCTCTCTCTCACACACACATTGATGGCCCACGTTTATCTCTCTCTCTCTCACCGAATGATCCATTTGAGTATTGCCAGAGCATAATATCCTTTTTAAAGTCTTATATATATATATATATATATATATATATATATATATATATATATATGTATAACGTATTTTGGGATTTTCGGCAGTTTTTTACGGGTTTTGGGATCTCCGATCACCATGAATTGAATGGATTCTAAAGATTGACATGGTAGAGTGAATTGCATGTGTATTATTTATATGTAATAAATACATATAGTTTTTTGTTGTGATTAAACATATACATAAATACATATAGTTTTTTGTATTATTTATTTTCTTTTCTTTCTGGTTGTTTTTTTTGTTCTATCCTTCTCTTTTGTTTGAAGGTTTCTCTCACCGCCTTCCTCACCCAATTGATAATGATTCCCTGACATAAATACATATAGCTTTGTTTGATATTTTTTTCAGAGTGCAGTTGGTAGCCAAACATTCATTCCAAGGTAACAAATTCAGTTTTTTTAGGTTACCAATTTATTTTTGAATGTGATACAGTTGGTAGCCAAACCTTCATGCAGTTGGTTGCCAAACTTTCAGACCAAGGTAACCAATTCATACTGCAGATGTGGAGGTAGATTGGTTACCTTGGTATAAATGTTTTGTTATCTTGGTATAAAAGTACGGTTATCAACATTACATTTCACATCACTCTCTTATAATACTGAATTGGGTTACCAATTCTTCACTTTCCACTTTGTAATATTTAGGGTCATTTTTTTGTGGTTGATGTCGCAAAATTGACGAAGCATGAAAGCTTATACGCTTTGAAGCATGGTTTCTTTTCTATTTTTCTTTTCGTGCTTTCTCCTAAGAGATGAATGAGTGAATGAAATCGATAATATAGTGCGATTGGTAGCCAAACTTTCATACAAAGGTAACCATTTTAAGTTTTGTGGGTAACCAAATATTCATAAAAAAAAATTGTTCGTGATTTCCTCTTTGTTAATTTATTCAATTTTTTTTGGATCTGTTCTTCTTTGGTTTGGTAACTTCAACTTTTTCTTCTTTGATTTATTTTGGTAACTCCGACTTTTTCTTCTTCTTCTTCTCCTTCTATTTGTTTTGTTTTGTTGTTCGTGTTTTGTCTGGCTATTTAGCATATGGTGATTGCGAATAGTTGCTAATTCTGTTATATTGGTTGCAGAATGTGAAAAAGTCTTTCATATATCAGTACGCAAATCAAATATTGGAGAGAAATCTGAAGTTATTTTTAGAGAATGAAAGATGCAGATTCAGATCTGCTACACATACACCATGAACGAGCTAGATGAAATTTCTTAGTTACAAAAGAGAGAGAAAATATGGAAAGGGAGATGAAGATTTGAATTTAAATATTTGAATTTGAATTTATTTTTGTTGTTATTTTAGGTTTCCTTATTAATGTGAATTGTACTATTTTTGTAATATGGGTCCTAATTACACTCTTTTTGTAATTATTTTATTGATGCACTAATGATATAATTACTTTCTAATTGTTGTATACTTATGTAAAGGACCCTTCAAAAAACTCTTACTCAACTTAACTCATTTAACTTTTAAAGAAGATCGAGCTCAATGAAAAGTCGACTCAAATCGGGTCGTTCAAAATATCTTAATTATAGTGCATTGTAAATTTGTGATACATTCAACTATCAAGCAATAGACTCCCGAAGTGTGGTTTCTAATTTGATTTTGTTAACTATAGATATATATATATATATATATATATATATATATATATATATATATATATATATATATCATATATGTAGTAAAAAATATTCCCCAATTCCATATTGAATGTTTTAATTTTCTTTTTAAGATATTTTAAAATAAATATTTTTTTATATTAGTAACTATTTTATTCACATTCTTCCTTTTGTGTAAGACCCATAATTTTATTAAATAAAAGTATTCAATTTTCTTTATAATTATTATTATAATCAATAAATGGTTAAATAGATAAAAATGTTAATAAAGTTAAGGGTAATATGTGTAAATTATAAAAGTATATCGAAGAATATTCGTTCTGCTTAAAAAATATTAGCTTACATCGGTAATATTTAGGTAAAAGTATGAGGGCGCCGAAATAATCATTATTGGTGGGCCCCACAAAGAAATATTGTCCGATGCAAAAAACGACATAAATAACCTTTTTAAGAAAAAAAATTCAACGGTACTATCACTTTCAACTTTTTAAATACCCGGTGATAAAAGTACAGTACACGCGATATTTTATAGTGACACACGACATTCCACAGTATCACATGGTATTGCACAATACTTCATATTATTGTTTCAATAATTGTTACAGTAATAACTGCATAGTATTTCATATTATTGAACTCAATAATTGCCATAGTAGCAAATACACAATATTTCATATTATTATATTAATAATTGACACGCCACAATGACTCATATTATTTGATTTGATATTATTAGGCCAGTAAATATTATTGACAATGACTAGAAAGTTCTGTCAAGAAAAGATGTAAGACCCTGAATTTTATGAAATAAAAGTATTCAATTTTTCTTATAATTACTATTCAGTAAATGGTTAAATTGATAAAAGTTAAAGTTAAGGGTGATATATGAAATTTTTTTCAAAATATGCAAGTGGTTATAAAATACTCATTTCTATCTGGGAATATTCGTTTGGTCGTGGAATATTCTTTCCGTCGGTGAATATTAAATGCTGCCAGTAGCGACATTTAGGGGCCCCATAATGTAATAAACTGTCTAATGAAGAAAAACGATAAAGAGAGTTTTTTTATAAATAATCTGGCAGTAGTTGTTACCAATTAACACCGTTAGAATATCCGGTGGTTAAAATACGAGAATACGCGTTGTTGCACGCAAGAAGCACGATATTGCACCAATTATTGATTTTTACGTAAGAAGGCACTACTTTCGATAATTGTTACGGTAATTCTTGCTCAATATTTTATTTTGATTCAATAATTCTTTGCGTTGATATTTTATATTATTGTTGTTTTAATAATTGTCACGTACAGTATTTTCCCATTATCGGATCAATAATTCATATTATTTGAATAATATTATTAGATAACATTATTGATGATGTCTAGAAAGTTCTCGTAAGGAGAGGTTTGGTCACCTAATTAGGCGCCAAAGATGAGGAGAAATTCTTATTGGAAAGCCCCCTCTTTCCTGTGAACTGCCTGGTTGTCAATATTATTGTGATTCTGTAATATTATTTGTGAATAATTAATTATTGATTTATATGATAAGGAAAATATTCATTTTATGTGGATATAGATGGAGAAAATTTTTAAAGTGACAATTGTTGAAAATTGAAATTTTATCTTTTCTGATAAAATAATATTTTATTATATTATTATAATATAATAATGATAATATTTTTAAAATGAATGTGTGATATATGAGTATATGAGGAGGAAGAGTATTTTTGTTGCATTAAATGATTAACACATGTTTTGTGTGTCGGTGGACCCCATTTCTTGACTGAAATTTGATTATAGCCTGTAAAATCGTTCGTTTATGAATTTCGATCAATTTCTGTTTGGAATTTGGAAAAACTTTCTTCTGTAAAGTTGTAGAAAATTGAATTTCCTATAAAAAAGTGCGAGATTCGAATTTTCTAATAAAAGGGCTATTTATTATAAATTATTGAAGTTCCGTGGTTCTGAAATAATTGATTTTTGAAAGTTTTAATTAATTTTAATAACAAAAACGTTTTTGTTATGTTTGGGGGGGCCCACTGGTGGTTGATGTAAGACCCCAACTTATTATTAATGAAATTTAATTTTCTCTATTTATTATTTTGAAATAGTAAGGGTTGATGTGATTAATGTGGATAGTTAGGGGTAAAATACGCAAATATTTCAAAATAAGCAAGTGGTTATAAAATATTCATTGTTGTGGGGAATATTCGTTTGGTCGTGGAATATTAAATCTTGTCGGGAATATTCGCGACGAGTAGCAACCATGTGTGGGCCCCATAACTGGAAAGCGATTGGATGAAGAAAACGCACAATATAAGTTGTTTAAAAATAACGACGTAGTTATTCTGAGTAATCTTGTTAAAATACTCGTGGTTAAAACACGAAGAGCATACCGGTATTGCACCAATTATTGATTCTTTCGTGAAGGCACTACTCAATAATGGTTACAAGAATTATCGCTCAAATTATTTTATTGAGTTAATAATTGCTTTGCGTTGATATTTTATATTCACGTTGTTTCAATAATTGTCATTACACAAAGATTTTTATTATCGAAGCAATAATTCATATTATTTGAATAATATTATTAGATAACATTATTGGCAATGTCTAGAAAGTTCATCTAAGGAGAGGTTTGGTCACCTAATTGCGGCAAGAAGAAGAAATTCTTATTGGAAAGCCTCCTCTTTCTTGAACCTGCACTCATTAATATTGTGATTCTGTAATATTATTTGTGAATAATTAATTATTGATTCATATGATGAGAAAAATATTGATTTTATGTGGATATAGATGGAGAAAATTTTTATTGTGACAATTGTTGAAAATTAAAATTTTATCTTTTTCTGATAAAATAATTCATTTAAATATATTATTATATTTTAATAATATAATAATGGTGATATTTTTACAACGAATGTGGGATATATGAGTATCTGAGGAGGAGGAGTATTTTTGTTGCAATAAATGTTTAAAACATGTTAAACATGTCGGTGGACCCCATTTATTGATCGAAATTTGATTATAAACAGAAAATCGTCTGTTTGTGGATTTCGGTCAATTTCTATTTGGAATTTGGAAAAACTTTCTTCTGTAAAGTTGTAGAGAATTGAATTTCCTATAAAAACTCGCGAGATTCGAATTTTCTAATGAAATGGCTATTTATTATGAATTATTGAAGTTCTGAAATTCCTAATAATTGATTTTGGAGTTTAAAATATTTTTTTTGTAAGAAAAACGTTTTTTGTTGTAATTGAGTGGCTCACATGTGTTATAAATGATCTGAAATCAGATTTCTAAGGTGGGCTTGAATATTTTTAAGAAATATTATTATTTTATTAAATTTTCTACTTTGGTGTTCTAAAGCATTTTCCTATAAATAGGGTCTTGGGTTAGAATTGAAAATCACACCGTAAACTAAAGTTTTCTCTCTATATTATCGGCGTATTCTTGTGAGTATTTTGAGTATACTTTGAGTATTGTTAGACGGTGCAAGTTCCCTTCAAAGACTATACCCTATTCCAAATAAAGTCTTAATCTTTTGAGGTAAGAGATGTTATTTTCTTCTCAAATGATATTATTTCTTCAATATCATTATCTTTGAAATATTGGTTGGAACTTTTTATCAAATTTGGAACTTTTTCATGTCGGGTTACTATTCATGAGTTACTATTCACGAGTTACTATTCATGAGTTACTATTCACGATTCTATTCACGAGTACTATTAATGTAAGCGTGAAGATGTTTTTTGTGGAATTTCTATCTTTTGGTGTCTGAGTTACTTATTCACGTATACTAAAGACTATTCACGATATCTGGAACTATTCAATAGAAAAATAAAATTTCTTCTTTTTGTCAAAATATCTATTCGGATACTAGCTTTGATTGTATCCATGTTTTGATCATTCTTGAATTTTACACCACTATGATCATTTTTGAGGTATTTTTGAACATGGATAAAACAAAGTACTTAATCCTTAATCCTTAATCCTTGTCATTTTGTTTCACCGGATTCGCTTTCTTTAAAAGTATTTTTCATCATCCTCGGTCTTAAATGATGATATTATTGAATATCTTTGGCACAGTAGTGCAAAGATGAATGATTTTTGAAGAATATCTTTGGTAGTAGTGCAAAGATGAACAGTGTTTAGATGAACATGACCAATCGATGAATATCTTTGGCTGTGGTGCAAAGATGAATATTTGATTCCGGATGTATATTGATTGATGTTACGGGGATAAAAGATAGATGATGAACTTTTAAATTCATACATGAAGATAGTAGTTTGCATTATCTACTTAACTCTTCTAATGAATTATTATTTCATTGCGAATATTTATTTAAAATTTGTTGTCTATTGTATTCTATTAGATTTTTCCCTGTTGAAGACTAACGGTAATTTGTTGTATATTATCTTAGTCATAATATTCTTTATTGAGCTAGTTGAGCTCACCCTTTTCCTTTTTGTTCCATTTTTCTCAGGAGGCGAGAATATAGCGAGTACGAGTCGGGGTATGGAATGAAGGTTCTAGAGAGAGTCGTTTAGTAGTCCTCACCATTTTTGTAAAATAATGTATCAATAAATGTGATGAGGATTTATTTGAGTATATATATTGTCTGAAGATAATATTTGTATTTAAACTCACGCTTTCTTTGTTGTAATAATAAAGTTGTAGTTGTTTACATACCATGTATTGACAACTCAGAATGGGTGATGTATACCTATTTTGGGGGCGTCACAGTTGAAATTAGCTTAAATCAGTTGTTAAAAGTGTGCGTAAGAAAATTTTATAAATATAATATTATTATATTCAATTTTCTGCTTTGGTGTTCTAAGCAATTTCCTATAAATAGGGTGCTTAGGTTAGAATTGAAAATCACACCAGAAACTAAAGATTTCTCTCTCTTTCTCTCTCTATATATCGAGCGTATTTTTGTGAGTATTTTAGTTCTTCGAGTATTGCTATACGGTGCAAGTTCTTTTAGCACTATATCCAGTATTCCAGTCAGAAGTACTATTCTTTCTGAGGTAAGGGAGATTATTTTCTTCATAAATGATATTATTTCTTCAATATCATTATGCCAAAATATTGGTTTGAACTTTTTATCAAATTTAGAACTTTTTCATGTCGGGATTACTATTCATGAGTTACTATTCATGAGTTACTATTCATGAGTTATTATTCACGAGCACTATTCAAGAAGCATGATGATGTTTTTTGTGAAATTTTTATCTTTTGGTGTCGGAGTTACTATTCACATATACGACACTATTCACAAATACGACATTATTCACAGAAAAATTAAGTTTTCTTCTCTGTGTCCAAGATTGTCTGTTATGATTTCTATCTTTGATTGGATCTATGTTTTGGTCTTCATTCTTAAATTTTACTCCACTCTGGTTATTTATGAAGTATTTTTGAACTTGGGTTGTTTAAAGTACGAATCCTTAGTATTTGTTCTTTTATTTCACTGGATTCGTTTCCTTTAAAATATTTTGCATCATCCTCAGTCCTAAATCATGATATAACTGAATATCTTTGGCCTGTAGTGCAAAGATGAATGATTTCTGATGAATATCTTTGGCTCGTAATGCAAAGATGACCTGTTGTTGAATATCTTTGGCCTGTAGTGCAAAGATGACTTGTTGATGAATATCTTTGGCCTGTAGTGCAAAGATGACTTGTTCATGAATATCTTTGGCCTGTAGTGCAAAGATGACTTGTTGATGAATATCTTTGGCCCGTAGTGCAAAGATGAATTTATTAGTAGGATTATGAACATGAATTGTGATTTGATATAACCATGATCTTTGATGTTTCAGATGATGAAAATTATCTTCGTCCTGAATGCGAAAAGGAATTTAGAACTACAATTACGATTATGAGTTATACATGTGATTGTGGACAGGAATTGTTGATTGATATTACAGGGATAAAACATTGTTGGTGGACTTTTAACATGGAGAAGATAATAGACTTTATGGTCTATTTGACTCTTCTAATGGATTGCTCATTCTGCTGCAACTATGGTTGAAAAGTTTTATCATCTACCATATGTTCTAAATCTCTGATTTATTACTGTTGAAGGCTATTGATAATTTATTTATCTTTAGTCATGGTATTCTTTACTTAGCTAGTTGTGCTCACCCTTTTGCTTCACAATTCCTTTCAGGTAATAAAAGTGTAGCTGGGACAAGCGGGAAATAACAGGGGAATAGAACGGTGGTCTATAGATGTTGAGGGTGAGGTGAATTTAACTTGGAAAGGTGTTTTGCCACTATTATACAAGATGTCTAATGACATACAATCTTGTGTCATCATAAGACAGGGTTGTACTCATCCACTTGCTAAGTATATTTACAAGCACTACCTATATAATCTTGGTGTTTGTTTGGAGTATAATACCCAATTAGAGACAGTGGAGATAATGATATGTCAAGAGAAGACTCACCATTGGAAAGAATATGATAGTAATCTTCTCGTTTTTCTTTGGGGTCTATTGGGTCAACCAAGGATAATTCTGTGGGCATATGATATCTATCATAACTTAGATTCATGGCCTCCTATGTAAGAAGGTTTTCTTGAGCACTTTCCAAAGATTTTTACCTTTATGTAAGGTATCAAAACTCACAGTATATATGTTGTTGTATTTTGCACGACAATTGTAGTAATAAAGTTATAGTTGTTTTCTGTACCATGTATTTGGCGACTCAGAATAGGTTGGATGGATTGGACATATTTTGGGGGCGTCACAAAAGAGGTTATTTAATTGTGCGTCGTTTATACCGAAGGCCCCCTCTTTCCTAGGAACGATCTGGTTGTCAATATTGTAAGTATATAATAACTATACTCAAAAAAAATTAGTGATAACTAGTCCACTATAGCAAGCGCACGGATTTAGGGATGCCACAATAGTTTTCACAACATCTCATTTTATTGAATCTGTAACACCCTAAATCCAGGTACTCGAATTTCCCAAAGATTTGGTGTTCACAGATCACTAAAATAAATAACATCTAACTTTCCATAATAAAAATAACAATAAAACTAAAATAGAAATCCTCTCAATAAAGGGTTACAACAGCTTAAACAAATCAATCCCAGGTTATCTAAACTTAATATATCAATACAGAAACATAACATAATTTAAATAAGTCTTGAACATAACATAAATAGTCTTAACATCAAAATTCTTAAATAATAAATAAGTATTCATCACTTGTTTGCTTTGCCTTTGCCCTTGCCCTTACTAGTAAATGACTCGTCAACTCTTTCAACCTTAGCTGCAATGTTATTATGCAAGAGTGAACAACAAATGCCCGCAAGTTTAACAATAGTAATAATAACAATATGCAATTAAACAATGGATACTGAACAAAAGAAAGCTCGGCTTTTGAATCAAGATTAGAACAGGAATCAAAAGTACATCTGAGGGTCACTAGACCATGAAATATGTCATAGGTTATCAAGTATTTCTACTTTAAACTTTTAACAGTCATAAAACTATACGGACCATACTTCTCGTACGTAGGGAGATCAACCCTTAGTACCATGTATGTTCACAACATCTTAACGCTATCGCGTAATATAATCCGTTATAACAGGGTTGTTTATCTCAGCTTTGACATTCGAGTCTGTACCAAAGGAAGTTTGGTTTGGATTAACTTCAAGGGTAATTTAGAGTTCAATAATCATCTGTGACACCCCCAAATCTGGGTACTTCATTCCCACAACATTTGGTGTTCACTGTCTAAACATTCATTTCTAACTACCCAAATATAATAAAATTTAAACCATAAACTTTCCCATTAAAGGATTACATCAATAAGTCCAATAAAATCTCCCAGGTTGTCTAACCTTCAAAACAAACATCAAGTGAGGAAAATTAAATAATTACATCTCAACAATTAAAATAAAGTCTGACAATATAAAAATCAACAGATTTACAAGTCTTCAACACTTGTTCATCTTTCCTTTCCCTTTACTGGTGGTAGGTTCATCGACCTTCCCAACTTTAGCTGTAATGGTTATATAAGCAAGAGTGAGCAAAACAAATGCTCACTTGAAATGACACTGAATAATAATATCATAATAACTGCCAAATGAATAAGCTTGATAGAATTGAATAATATTATCTATTAATGACAATTAAGAACTAAAAAGCAGAATCTAAAATATATCTGAGGGTCACAAGATCACGAACTATGTCCAAGGTTAGAAGTATACTTTTAACTTAAACCTAAACAGTCATAAGACTGTAGGGACTTCTCGTACTTAGGGGGATCAGCCCTTCATACAATGTATTGTGCACAAACATCTAAACGCTTTGTGTAATAATCCCCTATAATAGGGTTGTTCATCTCAGTATTTTGAATACAAGTCCACACCAAAGTAAGTTTAGTTTGGATAAGTTTTAAGGTAATTTAGAGTTTAACGAACACCAACTAAGGATTACTTGAATAAAAAATGTAATAACAATATGCTATGGAATAAGTCATAAATGAATCAACATTGTATATTGAGGTCATGCTTAGAAATTAACTAAAAAGCATAAGTATTGAATAACATAACAAACCTTGCTTGAACAATATTAAGCTAAGGCTAGAATTTTTGTTTAGTAACAGAATTGAGTTATTGAACATGTATAATCAAAAGCAAGTTGAACAATAAAACTTGTTCATCATAAGAGTATCAGATATTTAGAAACTTGCATAGTAATTAAGAAACAAGTTAAAGATATGAAACATTCTCAAAGTAAGAATTAGGGTAAAGAGCTTGCATAAATTAAGTTATATAAGTAGGATTAGGGATTACTTGCTCAATACAAAAGTACATAAGACAGAACAAACTCAAATAAAGGTTGGGATTTGAAAAATTGCCTTGCGTGTAAGTTAAACCGTAATAACTCGATTCTCAATATCCTATACACATGTCATCATGACATAATTAGTTACTACGTGTACTCTGTACACAATTAAGTATTTATTTCATGTATGACTTGGTTTAATCATATAGTCAAGCCACACTTTTAATGCAATAACATAACTCTTTAGTTATTACACAATTATTTCATATTTGATAATATAACAATACCATAATATAATAATTCACATTTTTAATAGTCATAGCATAACACTTTATCAACAATTACGAAATTGTATAATCAAAATAAAAATTACGCCAACATCTAATCGTTAAGGCGCTGCGATTCTCTTGACCAGGAATGAATGGCGTATTGACGCGATACACTACTTATAATTGGTATTTGCAGTACTGAAATTATCTTACTACGGCGTTACGTATAAAAAAATACGATTCGAAGTGCATGTGTTTCGCGAAGAACACAAACAAAGCCAAATTGGCTTACAAGTTACTTTTTATAAACAAATTTAGCACACATAAAACACATAAACTTTACAGGAACATAAATTAATATTTCTAACATGTTTCAAACCATAAAAACAGTATAAACAACAAATTTAAAATCTCTAATTTAACTTTTCTTGCTAATACTTCACTTTTAGACATTCTTAGCGAAACAAATCACTGTAAATTCGTTTTCCAACCAAAACAGTTAGTTTAAATTGCTTTATTTTCGTTTCTTCATGTACTTTCACAATCAATAGTCAATTTATACTTTAACACATGAATTAAACATCAATTTGGACTCTAAAATAAGCCATATTCATATATATTCACATATATATATATATATATATATATATATCACTGCAATTCAATTTCTTCATAATTACCTTGTTTTGGTGGATTAGTTAACACTAAAGCACATAAAAACAATTTCTACATATAATCTTATATATAAAAATTATATATTCCATCAATTATCAACAAAATCCAATTTACAAAGAACTTTTGATAAAAAAACAAAACTCTTAAAAATAAGAATTATACCTTTTTGCTTTCTTGTTTAGATAGAGAAGGCTACTTTGTTACTCATCTTTTGGCTCTCAAAACCATACTCCATTTTCTTCTTCCTTCTATCTTTTCTCTGTTTTTTCTCTCTGTGTTTTTTCTTCTTTCTCTTCTTCTCTGTTCTTTCTCTCTTTTCTAACTTAACGTAGTATAATATTATATAACTGATATAATATACATAATATAACTGACATATACTTATATTAAATATTAATTCATATAATTAACTGATATCAGTTATACTTCTTTTAAAAATCAAAAGTCATAAGGCTTGTTTGGCTCAAACCACTTTAAAATAATAACTTAAAACCCTTAAGCCTTGTTTGGCAAAACTAAATTAAAAATAATAACTTAAAATCCTTATGCCTTATTTGGTGAAACCCATTTAAGTTAAAGACTTAACATTCATTAAGCCTTGTTTGACAAAACTGAATTAAACTGTTTTAATTTATTTTAATAACTCATTTATAATATAGTTTATTGTCCCATTTTATTTAATTAAATTCTCATATTCAAATTTTATTAAATTAAAGCTAATAACAACTTATTAAATAAATTTGCCACATAATCCAATACAACAAAATTATAATTTCTATTTTTATTCAATAAATTAATACATCACTTTAATTATTAAATTAAAACAACATTATAACAATTTATTTAATCCTTATCAACTCTATAATTTAATTATTAGATTAAATTAGAATATTATCACATAATAATTAATTCATCACTCTTTTATTTTAATTAACTTCAAAATACCAAATTACCAATTATCCACTTAATTAAAATATTACCTTAATGAAGTTAATTCCTCAACTCATAAATTATTTATTTAACTAATAAATAATTAAATTAAAAAAATATTTATTCAATAATAAATACATCATTTAAAATATTTATTTTATCCAATAAATATTTGAAATCACAATTAAAATTCTGGATTGTTACATCATCAACTAAGGGTTAGTTGAATCAATAAGGATTCCCTAGCCATTTAAGGTTTCAATACGATAATATAATCGATATTTAAATCAATGATTGAATCTCAACTCTACACAATTGAATGAACATTGTATAACAAAAGTAATACTTCAAAAGAGTTAAAATATTTTATTTGGAATCATAAACTTGAATAATTAAGCTTTGAACAGTTCGAAATAAGAATATGAAGCTTGCTCAATAATAATAAGGTTTAAGAACTTGCTCAATGAAATTTTAGAGTTATGGCACTTGCGTAATTGTAATCATGATAGAGCAAGAAAACTTGCTCAAAGAAAGTTTAGGGTTAGAAAACTTGCTCAATCATAACAAAGTATAGAATAAGAATTTGCTCAAAGTAAGATTAGGGTTTAGAAACTTGCCTCGTGCGTAAGCTAGAAAATTACAATTCACATTCTCCAATTATCCTACATATATGTCATTTAGAATCATAATCTCAATTAGCCACAACGCGACCAAATTGCTTAGTTACACATCTATCTTACATTCGTTAACTCTAGGTTTAATCATACTAATCACGTAGCATAACTGAAATCCTTACTAGCACGTAACATGAGGTCGTAGCATTTAAATCACATTTCCAATTCTTATCAATATTAAACCCCAATTATTAACAATTAGTTAAGTCATAGCCTTACAGTCATCAAACTTGACTTACAATGTGATTATAATATAGTTTAACAACATATAATATACTTAACGTATTTTTAAGTTCATTAGATTAAGTTACAATTATATTTTCTGGACTTGAACAATTAAAAATCTCATTTCTGGGCAAAACTGCCAAGTGGCGCTGCAGCTCCACCATTTGAACTAGGATTGGCGCTGCAACTCAGACTTTAGGTTGAAGTCTAGCGATGCAGCTCGGCTGGCGTTGCAGCTCGAATTTTAAGCTTAAATCTAACGTTGCAGCTCAAATTTTAAGCTTAAATCTAATACAAGAATTGCTGACGCCAGCGCCCTGATTCAGTTACAAGTTCGCGAAAAAACACAAAACATGGCCAAATTAGGCCAAAACTTCGCTCAAACAACGAATTCAATATTACCCATAAGTTCTGAACTTTACAGAAACGTTTTACAACATTCATAGCATGATTTTAACAACTTAAATCACATAAACAACTAAATTTGAACTCATTATTTTCATGTTCTTGTTATTTTTCAAAGTTCCGTTAAATTTTATGAAATCACATATTACAGATTCGTTATAACACCAAATCAGTCCATTTAAGTTTTATTCTTTTCGTTTTTACATGTATAAACATAATCAATTATTAATTCATCAATTAATATGCAATTTAAACATAAATTTTCATACATGTAAGCCATATGCATACATATTTCTCTGTAAACTACAAAACTCCAATTTAAACACGATTTCATCGATTTAATTATTCTAAATCACATACAAGTCATATAAAACATGTTATAAACATATACAACACCATATATTCAACAATCATCCATAAAAATTTAATTACAAAGAGTTAAAATTTGATTTTCATGAAGAACATAAATTAAAACTTGAGATAAAGGAATTACCCTTGATTTCTCTGTTTAGATTAATAGAAGATGATAAAAAACTCCTTTAATCCTCCTACTTCTTCTTCTTCAATCTCACAATTCTCAAATTTTCTCTCTATTCCCTCTATATTGTATTCTCAGACTTAACAAAATGAACTGATATAAACTTATTATACGTAATAGAATAATAACTGGCACACCATGGGTGTCAGTTAAGGCCATTACACATTTAATTGCTCCCACATTCACAAGGCCATGTTTGGCTAGCCTTTAAAAGGCTCTTCCTCCATTTATTTTAATTAACTTGTTTATTATATAGTTTATTTGTCACACTTTAATTAATCAAATAATATTATTTAAACTCAATTAAATAAAAGGCAATATTACTTATTAAATCAAATTATCACATAATTAACATTCTCATTTATTAAATATAACACATAATTAAAATTCTCATTTATTAATTATAACAAATCAATAAATCTCTAATTAATTATTTAATTTAATTAATTAGAATAACTGTAAGACCCCAACTTTTTATAAATGAAATTTAATTTCCTCTATTTATTATTTTGAAATAGTAAGGGTTGAATTGATTAATGTGGTTAGTTATGGGTAAAATGCGCAAATATTTTAAAATAAGCAAGTGGTTATAAAATATTCATTGTTGTTTAGGAATATTCGTTTGGTCGTGGAATATTCTTCTTGCGTTTGTGAATATTAAATGCACGGTAGCGATCTTTATGGGCCCCATAACTTGAAAAGCGATTGGATGAAGAAAATGACAAGTATAAGTTGTTTATAAATAACGGCCTTGATTATTCTTACCATTATCATTGTTGGAATACCCGGTGGTTAAAAACACGATGTCTACGTTGTTGCCAAAGATAGCACACCAGTGTTGCACTAATTATTGATTCTTACGTGAAAGGCACTTACTCAATAATTGTTACAGATAATTCTTATTCGGTAATTTATTTTATTGATTCAATAATTGTTGCGTTGATATTTTATATTACCGTTGTTTCAATAATTGTCACTAAATAATATTTTCCATTATCGGAGCAATAATTCATATTATCTGAATAATATTATTAGATAACATTATTGGCAATGTCTAAAAAGTTACATCAGGAGAGGTTTGGTCACCTAATTGCGCTCCAAAGAAGGAGAAATTCTTATTGAAAGCCCCTTTCTGAAATTGCACGGTTGTCGATTATTGTGATTCTATAATATTATTTGTGAATAATTAATTATTGATTTATATGATGAGGAAAATATTCATTTTATGTGGATATAGATGGAGAAAATTTTTAAAGTGACAATTGTTAAAAATCGATATTTTATCTTTTTTGATAAAATAATATTTTATTATATTATTATAATATAATAATGATGATATTTTTATAATGAATATGGGATATATGAGTATATGGGGAGGAAGAGTATTTTTGTTGCAAAAGTTGTTTAAAACATGTCTATGGGCCCATTTCTTGACTGAAATTTGATTATAGCCTGTAAAATCGTCCGTTTATGGATTTCAGTCAATTTTTGTTTGGAATTTGGAAAAACTTTCTTCTGCAAAGTTGTAGAGAATTGAATTTCCTATAAAAAATAGCAAGATTCAAATTTTCTGATAAAAGGGCTATTTATTATGAATTATTGAAGTTCTGAAGTTCTGAAATAATTGATTTTTGAAAGTTTTAATTGTTTTAATTAACAAAAATGTTTTTGTTGTCTTTGGAACATGTGTGGCTGATTTGTTGACCAAAGAAGAGGGTGCGTAGGAATTTAATATATATATATATATATATATTAATATTATATTAAATTTTCTGCTTTGGTGTTCTAAGCATTTTTCTATAAATAGGGTGCTTAGGTTAGAATTAAAAATCACACCAGAAATTGAAATCTTCTCTCTCTTTCTCTCTCTATAATATCGAGCGTATTTTGTGAGTATTTTAGTACTTTGAGTATTGCTATACGGTGCAAGTTCTTTCAGCACTATATCTAGTATTCTAGTCAGAAGTACTATCCTTTTGAGGTAAGAGATATTTTTTTTATAAAAATGATATTATTTCTTCAATATTATTATGCCGAAATATTGGTTGTAACTTTTTATCAAATTGGGAACTTTTTCATGTCGGGGTTACTATTCATGAGTTACTATTCACGAGTTACTATTCATGAGTTACTATTCACGAGTTAATATTCATGAGTTACTATTCACGAGTACTATTCACGAAGCATGATGATGTTTTTGTGAAATTTCTATCTTTTGGTGTTGGAGTTATTATTCACGTATACGACACTATTCACGTATACGGCACTATTCACGAATACGACACTATTCACAGAAAAATTAAATTTTCTTTTCTATGTCGAAGATTGTTTGTTATAGTTCCTATCTTTGATTGGATCTATGTTTTGGTCTTCATTCTTGAATGTTAATCCACTCTGGTTATTTATGAAGTATTTTCGAACTTGGGTTATTTAAAGTATGAATCCTTAATACTTGTTCTTTTGTTTCACTGGATTCCTTTTCTTTAAAATATTTTTTATCATCCTCAGTCCTAAATGATGATATTACTGAATATCTTTGGCCTGTAGTGCATAGATGAACATGTGTTTAGATGAACATGACCAGCTGATGAATATCTTTGGCTTGTAGTGCAAAGATTTATATTTGATTCCAGATATATATTGATTGATGTTACAGGGATAAAAGATAGACGATGAACTTTTAAATTCATATATAGAAGATAGTAGATTTTATTCTCTACTTAACTCTTTTAATGAATTATTATTTCCGCTGCGAATATTGATTTAAAACTTGTTGTCTATTGTATTCTATTAGATTTTTCCCTGTTGAAGACTAACGATAATTTGTTCTATATTATCTTGGTCATAATATTCTTTACTGGGCTAGTTGAGCTCACCCTTTTCCTTTTTGTTCCATTTTTATTCTCAGGAGGCGAGAATGTAGCGAGTACTAGTCGGGGTAAGGAATGAAGGTTTTAGAAAGTTGTTTTAGTAGTCCTCACCATTTTTGTAAAATAATGTATCAATAATTGTACTTAGGACTTATTTGAGTGTGGATATTGTCTAGATGAAAATATATGTATTTAAACTCACAGTTTTTATGTTATATTAATAAAGTTGTAGTTGTTTCTGTACCATGTATTTTGACGACTCAGAATGGGTGTTGTGTACCTATTTTGGCGGTGTCACAGTTAGTATCAGAGCTTAGTGATATGGTCTCTGGTGGAGATTGATAAGTGGGTTTTATACTTATTTATCTGTTATCTATTACTTGAATTATTTGCTTAATCTCATGTTTCTTAGTTACTTTTCATGCATTTTGTGTTCGTATTTTAGATTATATGCTTGGGAGTTGAAATCGAAAAGAATTGGTATGAAAACGCAAAGAAAAGCAATCCGGACATCGTTTGGGCTTTTATGTTTATTTCATGTTCTTGGTTTGGAACTTGGATTACATTGTAGAGTTTCTTCTTAGCTTTTCGGAACATCTTGAATCATCAAAATCGGAGTTCGAATGCAAGAGTTATGACATTTGTACCAACGGACATCGAATGTCACTGTTTTGGATGGCCATTTTCACAGCAGTCACTTACAGCCAAATTTTGACCTTCATCCGTTCGTTATTTCTCAATTCTCAAAGAATGAAAGTTGTATATCTCGTCGATATCTTCGATTTGATAGGTGGAAGGCCTCGCAACTCTTCTCGGATCAAAAGTTATGGCCGTTTTCCCAAGGGACGTCAGAGTAGAAAATTTTCCATCACAAAACCGCCGTCGGGGTGGGCGTACCAGCTACAAGTCAAAACCATAGCCCATAGGGGGCGACCCAAATCAACATTAACCCCGGCGGGAGTGGGTAGCCTGAAAATGCGCGAAAAATGCGAATTTTGGTCCAATTTGAGTCCGGGAAGGATTATTTCGATCCGATTTACACAAGAACTTCCAAGAGAACTTCCAAGAGGACTTAAAGACATATGAAGAGACTTATAAAAGGAGCAGAATCACAAGGATTAGGGGAGATTAGAGACTAGAGAAAGGATTCCATTAGATTAGATTAGAGTAAATTAGATCAAAACACTAGTTCTAATTAGATTTGGAGATTGAAGCAACTTGAAGACCATTGAAGATCAAGAGTAGGAGCTTGAGGAAGATGGAGATTTGCTGACAAAAGATTTATTCTTTACTCTACTCTTATTTTTATCTTTTAATATTATTTCAAGTGTGGATTCTTAGTTTTAATTCAATAATCATGAACTAATTCTTTGTTTGAGATTACAATGGATCTTATTGTGTAGTTTATTTTAATATGCTTCGTTATCAATTATTATGTTCTATTGTGAGAATTGTCTATTATGATTTGGACTTAATTGTTTAATTGATTGGCCATCAATTACCGTGATAATCTATATGAACTCGAGAGATGAAGTATTGATTTAGATCTTATCATGATAGCATGTATCGCTTAATTTTGTCAATAAGCAGATTTTTGATTATTGTTAAGGTAGAGATACGCTTGACATCGCATGTAATCGAATAGAGAACTTATTCTTCAACCTTCTTCAATTGTAATTCACATAGAGATATAGTGGGTTAGTTGATTAAGGTGTTTAACAGATTTTTATCTTAATTGTGGATTGACGTTAATATGGGTATTATGCATCGAGAGGTGGTTTTATCTGCTTTAGTGTTCTTGATTAACAATTCAGGATAGAGAATAATTGATGAGAAGTGTGTTAACTTAAATGAAGCAATAAGTGAAGTTGTGATCTTAAATCTCCGTTATCTTAATTTAACTAGTGGTATTTAGAATTAGTTTACTTATAAATTGAAATTCCTTCGTTTAAATAAGATTGAGTTGGTTACGGGTTAGTACTTGGTGATTTTTATTAAACAATTCCTCGTGGGAACGATACTCTACTTTCACTTTATTACTTGTTGACTACGTATACTTGCGTGTTGTGCGTAATTAGATTTTTACCCATCAAGTTTTTGGCGCCGTTGCCGGGAAATTAGTTTAATATCTCTTTGCTAATATTAATTTCAATCAAATTAGTCTTAATTTAAATATTTTTATTTTTATTTTTAATTCTCTTCCTATATTTCTCTCTTTTCAGGTACCATGGATGATTTTGCGTATCAATGGCCATACACGAACATGACTCAACCAAGGGAAACAAGGATTGGTGGATTTAATGAATCTTCTATAGAGCCAATACAAATTGAGGCAACTTCGAAGACGTTGGAGGTTATTCGAGCCCAACGAAGTCGAAGGATGGTAAGAATGACTCAGCCAAGAGGAGCAGAGATTGACAGACTTGCGACACTTTCTGCAATGTCAGCACAGATTGAAGAACTTTCGAGGAAGTTGGACATTTTTGCAGCCCAAAGGAGTCGAAGGATTGCAGTTATTTGTGACTATTGTGCTGGCAATCACCCGAGTAATCAATGCACCATCAATCTTGGGCCGGTATGGTGGTAAGTACCTCAATCAGTATGCATATGATAATTATGATCAAGTTTGGGGGTATCACTCGGATTTTTCATGGAGCTATAATTATGATGACTAACATTACGCTCTTAATCCATCATACACACCAGAATTTTCATGTCCACCTCCAGTGCCACAAGAGACAGATAATTCAAGGTTGGATGAATTGTTTTTCAAGTTCGTAGCAGCAAATGAGGAGAAGATGAGTAATCAAGCGAGGTCAATTCAAAATATGCAGAACCAGATAGATCAAATGCTCAAAGCCTTGAACAACTGTCCTCAAAACAATTGGTGTTTTGACGAGGATTCCGAGATTGATGAAGTGCCCGAGCCAAATCTACAACTGGATGAGACACGAGATATTGAAAAAAAAAAAGAGACAAATGGGTATAATGACAACAAGGTCGGTGAAGAACTAACTATGAGTACCAACGAGGATGAGGCGATGTTATTAGTGCCCCAATTTCCTTCTCCACCAAAGTTCAAGGATCCGGTTAGATTTGCAAAACCATGCCTGTTAGGTAGTCATGTCGTCGGCGAAGCTCTTTATGACATAAGAGCTAGGGCAACAATGAAGCCGTGGTGGGACGAGACAGAGAAGATAGAGGAAGAGCCCATTGTGTGTGACACGCTTCAATGCCCCAAAGTGATCACATACACAATGGAGATAGCACCTAGTCATGTGCCCCTCTTCATGGAGATTATACCGAGTCAGAGCATGCTAGGTGACTTTGATGCTATGGCCATCGCTTTTGGGAACCTCCCAAAGGATTATTTGCTACTGATGGATGGAGGATTCCTCAACTATCGAAGAGGAATTGGATAGCGTTGACCAGACAAAGTCAGGCTGAAAGACTATAATTCAAGCGCTACCTGGGAGGCAACCCAGTAATTTTATTTATTTATTTATATGCTTTCCTAGTTTATTTAGTAGATAGGAATCCAAGTGTTATTCTAATCCATGTTGTCTCTCTTCATTGCAGGTATTGGAGGTTCAATGGATAGGAAAATGATCGTCGCCGCTAAAGCCACCATCACCACAAGCTTAAATGATTACAGGGAAGCCCTCGTCCACTTTGTGCTTTATTTTACAATGAGGACATTGTAATTGTTAAGTTTGGGGGAGTTAAATAATTTAGGATTATTTATGTTTGGAATCATGTAGTGTAATTGCATAATAGTTTGCATAGTAGAGTAGTTGCATAATAGTTTTTATTTATAACTAAAAAAAAAATAGTTCATCTTGCATGATTCCAGCTGTTAGATAGTTATAGTTTATTTTGGCCAATGATGAGATTGGAATTAGGTAGACAAGTATAGTACTGAATATTAGAGCTTTGATGTGATTTCTTATTATGAAATGAGTCTTTTTCTGTTTGAAACTGGTATAATAAGGATAACACAGTAAAAACAACTTGTTGATTGATTGAGTTTAAATTGATACATAATGGGATTCTAAAGGATAATGCTAGTTTGAATGAAAGAATGACAAGAACAAGTAGTGATGGCTAAAGTTACACAAGAACCTAAGTTCGGGGGAAAAAGTGGGGTATATAAGCTTCTAAAAAAAGATATTGAGTTGAATAAATTGAGTCCTGTGGTGGGTCGAGAAGAAGCATGAAATGCACTCCTCATAAACACAGGCGTGAGATGGAGCGTAAAACGCACTCACTATCCAAAAAGAAAAAAAAATAGAAAAAAAATAAATAAATAAAATGGGAAATAAGAGCAAAAAGCCCCCGTAGATGAAAAATGAAGCATAAGTATCCTATGTTGACCCTCGATATTGATAATTGTTTGATTTTAGTTGGATCTAGCTTGTTTTTGGATTTCATGAGTTTACACTGTATGATGCCTTCGAAGAGACTTATTATGTGTTAAATTTGATTTTAAATCAGTTAACATTGTTGTGGAGCACACACGCACTATATTAGTGATAACAGTCCAAGATTTGATGATTGATTGAGAAATTACTAATGAGTTTTGATATGATGTATTATCGTGTTTACTTGATTTTTCTAAGGCCGGTTGAATGGACTTGTTTTTATCATTACTGCTGGATTCGTAGGCATGTAGATTAGTTGCATTGCATAGCATTGTTGTTTGTTGTTTTTTGTTTTTGCTTGAGGACAAGCAACGATTTAAGTTTGGGGGTATTTGATAAGTTGGTTTTATACCTACTTATCCGTTATCTATTACTTGAATTATTTGCTTAATCTCATGTTTCTTAGTTACTTTTCATGCATTTTGTGTTCGTTTTGTAGATTATATGCTTGGGAGTTGAAATCGCAAAGAATTGGTATGAAAATGCAAAGAAAAGCAATCCGGACATCGTTTGGGATTTTATTTTTATTTCATGTTCTTGGTTTGGAACTTGGATTAAATTTTAGAGCTTCTTCTTAGCTTTTTGGAACATCTTGAATTATCAAAATCGAAGTTCGGATGCAAGAGTTATGACATTTGTACCAACGGACATCGAACGTCACTATTTTGGATGACCATTTGCATAGCAGTCACTTCCAGACCAATTTTGATCTTCATCCGTTCTTTATTTCTCAATTCTCAAAGAATAAAAGTTGTTGATCTCGTCGATATCTTCGATTTGATAGGTTTTAGGCCTCGTAACTCTTCCCGGATCAAACGTTATGGCCATTTTCCCAAGGGACGTCAGAGTAGAAAATTTTCCGTCATAAAACCGCCGCCGGGGTGGGCGTACCAGCCACAAGTCAGAACCATAGCCCGCCGGGGCGGGGGTAGCCCAGAAAATGCGCGAAAAGTGCGAATTTTGGTCCAATTTGAGTCCGGGAAGGATTATTTCGATCCGATTTACACAAGGACTTCCAAGAGAACTTCCAAGAGGACTTAAAGACATATGAAGAGACTTATAAAAGGAGTAGAATCACAAGGATTAGGGGAGATTAGAGACTAGAGAAAGGATTCCATTAGATTAGATTAGAGTAAATTAGATCAAAACACTAGTTCTAATTAGATTTGGAGATTGAAGCAACTTGAAGACCATTGAAGATCAAGAGTAGGAGCTTGAGGAAGATGGAGATTTGCTGACAAAAGATTTATTCTTTACTCTACTCTTATTTTTATCTTTTAATGTTATTTCAAGTGTGGATTCTTAGTTTTAATTCAATAATCATGAACTAATTCTTTGTTTGAGATTACAATGGATCTTATTGTGTAGTTTATTTTAATATGCTTCGTTATCAATTATTATGTTCTAATTGTGAGGATTGTCTATTATGATTTGGACTTAATTGTTTAATTGATTGGCCATCAATTACCGTGATAATCTATATGAACTCGAGAGATGAAGTATTGATTTAGATCTTATCATGATAGCATGTGTCATGAATTTTGTCAATAGCAGATTTTTGATTATTGTTAAGGTAGAGATACGCTTGGCATCGCATGTAATCAGATTGAGAACTGATTCTTCAACCTTCTTCAATTGTAATTCACATAGAGATATAGTGGGTTAGTTGATTAAGGTATTTAACCGATTTCTATCTTAATTATGGATTGACGTTAATATGGGTATTATGCATCGAGAGGTGGTTTTTATCTGCTTTAGTATTCTTGATTAACAATTCAGGATAGAGAATATTTGATGAGAAGTGTGTTAACTTAAATGAAGAAATAAGTGAAGTTGTGATCTTAAATATCCATTATCTTAATTTAACTAGTGGTATTTAGAATTAGTTTACTTATAAATTGAAATTCCTTCGTTTAAATAAGATTGAGTTGGTTACGGGTTAGTACTTGGTGATTTTTATTAAACAATTCCTCGTGGGAACGATACTCTACTTTCACTTTATTACTTGTTGACCACGTATACTTGCGTGTTGTGCGTAATTAGATTTTTACCCAACAGAGATCGGGGAATAGTACTAGTAGGGGAGAGACGAGTAATCCTTCGCTAGTGTGTCATACCTAAGCTTATTTGTTGGTCAGTTGAAGTATATGGTTAATATGTGATATGTTAATTTGTTTAATTAACCCTTGTTTTATGGCAGTATTTAAGAATGGTAGCTGAGAATATTAACGGTGGAGTTAATGAGACCGTGGAAACACCTTTAATCACCACCCAGGGGAACGTGCAACTGGAAGGCAATATTCCTCCTGTAAATAACACCACTGAGCAGACGATGAACGACGGGATGTTTAGGAGCTTTTTGCAGTTCATGCAAAACCAGACGAGGGAGACTCGTGTACAGAATACGGGTGGAAATGATAGCAACGCGTGACTTGTCACGGCTAAGCAGTTCAAAGAGTTGGGACCACCAGAATTTAAGGGAAAGTCGGATCCGATCATGGCGAAAACGTTGGTCAAGCAAATTATCAAGATATTCGATGTCTTGGGATGCACGGAGGAACAGAAGGTTCCATTCGCCACCTTTATGTTCCGTGGCGAGGCAGATTACTGGTGGGAGTCTGTGAAATGTACCCAGCCTGCCGCACTCAGTATGTCTTGGGAAACGTTTTAGAAACTTTTCAACGAAAAATACTTTCCTGAAAGTATTCACCATATGAAGGAGGTAGAGTTTATTAGACTAGAACAAAACAACATGACAGTGTCCCAATACGAGACGAAGTTCGCAGAGTTATCCAGGTTTGCACCTCATTTGGTAGTGAATGAGGAACGAATGACGAGGATGTTTCTGAGAGGTTTAAAACCCGAGATTCGGCAATATCTTATCTCTCATAAATTTTCTTTATATTCAGATGTTGTCAACAGGGCTCAATTATTAGAGCGAGATAATGAAAGTACGTTCAACCAAGGGACCGCAACTGAGGTCATCTAGGGCGGCGGCGATCGTGAGCAATGAAAACCAATGGGGAGGAAAACATTCGAGACAAAAGCGATAACCACTCGGTGGTAATCGTGGCCATGAAAATAGAAGAAGCGAGTCGGGGAGATTTTAAAAGAGGAGATTCAACAATGACAATGTGAAGACGCCAAAGACTAGCAAAGAATCGGTTCCAAGGGAGAGAACGACCACCCAAGATATCTTATAAGTCACGGAAAAGAAGGACATATCACCAAACCGCCTACAACAGTTTAAGGTATGTTATAATCTGCGGAAAGGAAGGGCATATCGCTTCGAGATTGCATTGTAAATAAACCAAGCCCAATGAGGATGGTGACTCAAAAGGTCATCCCGAAAAAGTCAAAGTCAATCTGTTCTGGAAGAGCTTTTTCATCACGACCGGTCAACATGCGAGAACCCAAACGAGGTGATCACGGGTAAGCTAATCATAAATTCATGCGAAGTTTATACATTACTAGATCTGGTGCTACCCATTCATTTATCTCTCCGCTTGTGCTCAACGTTTAAACTTGACTCCGGAGAAATTAGACTTTGACCTATCTGTGGAAACTCCGTTAGAAAAAACTTTCATCACATCCACTATTTATAAATCTTGTTTGATCCAAGTTGGCACCATCACCTTACCTGTTAACCTTATCTCTTTAAAGATACTTGCATTTGACGTGATTTTAGGGATTGATTGGTTAACTACTCATCATGCCAAAATTGATTATTTTCGTAAGGTTGTTAGTTTTCATATTCCTAAGCAACCTGTTGTGCGAATTCAAGCAACTAAGCCATTAAAATCAATCACTGTTATATCAAGTCATAAAGCTATTCGTTTATTGAAAATGGATGTCAAGCTTTCTTAGCCAAAGGTTATTATGGATTTGAATAAAGACACGTCGATTTGAATAATATTCTGTTGTTATTGACTTTCCCGACGTATTTCTGAAGAACTTCCCGGTCTACCCCGAACGTGAAGTTGAATTCTTTATTGACCTTGAACTCGGTACAAAGCCCATTTCTAAAACCCTATATCGAATGGCTCTATTGAACTTCGTGAGTTAAAGGTCCAACTACGGAGTTATTGGACATCGGTTTTATTCGTCCTAGTACATCTCCTTGGGGTGCTCCTGTTTTATTTATAAAGAAGAAAGACGGGAGTATGCGACTTTATATCGATTACCGGGAATTAAACCATGTCACTATCAAGAATAGGTATCCGTTACCTCGCATTGATGACCTGTTTGACCAGTTGCAAGGAGCAAAATTCTTTTTAAAAATCGATCTTCGTTCTAGATATGATCAGCTGAAGGTTAAAACTGAGGATATTCCGAAGACTACCTTCAGAACTCGGTACGGGCATTATGAATTCCTAGTCATGTCCTTTGGATTGACTAATGCTCCCGCGACTTTCATAGATATGATGAACCGAGTATTCAAGAAATATTTGGATCAGTTCGTTGTTGTCTTTATTGATGACATCCTCATCTATTCCAAAAGCCGTGAAGATCATGAGCGCCATTTGAAGCTAGTACTGCAAAGGCTTCATGATAACAAGCTATATTCCAAGCTGAAGAAATGCGAGTTCTGGCTTGAGGAAGTAGCATTCCTTGATCACATGGTGTCAAAACATGGAGTGTATGTTGTGTGACGCCCCCAAAATAGGTATACAACACCTATTCTGAGTCGCCAAATACATGGTACAGAAAGCAAACTACAACTTCAATAATATAATTGTCGTGCAAAATACGACAACACATACTATGAGTTTAAATACAAATATTATCTTCTAGACAATATCCACACTCAAATAAGTCCTCATTACAATTATTCACTTCAAGATTTTGGGTTAGCTTGTAAAAAGCTATGGGCATGGATTTACGATTTAGTTCGGCATACCATTCTCAAACGGACGGACAATCAGAGAGGACTATTCAAACTCTTGAAGATCTATTAAGACTTTGTGTCCTCGATTTCAAAGGGAGTTGGGATAAGTATTTACCATTGGTGGAATTTTCCTACAACAACAGCTTATCGAGCAAGTATAGGTGTGGCTCCATTCAAGCATTGTATGGACGAAAAATGTCGCTTCTCAATATGTTGGGATGAGATGGGTGAAGCAACATTGTTGGGACCCGAGTTGAGTGCGTATGACTACTGAAAAAGATCCAAATGATTAGACAACGTATACAAACGCACGGATTGACAAAAAAGAGTTATGCGGATCTTCATCGAAAGGACGTGGAATTTAGTATTGGGGATCATATATTGTTGCGTGTGGGCTCCATGGAAGGGAGTTACAAGATTCGGAAGAGAGGAAAGCTCAATCCACGATTTATTAGTCCATTTGATTCTTGAACGAGTAGAAATGTGGCCTATGGTAGCGTTACCTCCAAGCATGTCTCGTGTTCATAACGTTTTTCAAATATCCGTGTTTCAGTAAATATGTGAAGGACCCGAACCACATTATTGAGTTAGAACTCGACGAGATAGCCAGAAGATTTAACATACGAGGAGGTACTGTCAAAGATCTTGGATAGGAAAGAGCATGTCTTCGCACTAAGGTTATACCACAAGTTAAGGTTTTGTGGAAAAACCATGCTATTGAAGAAATGACACAGGAGTTAGAATCAGAAATGAAAAAGAGGTATCCTCACCTTTTCGAAACACCAGGTACGTACGTCAATTTCGAGGACGAAATTTCATAAGAAGGGAAGGTTGTAAGACCCTAACTTTTTATAAATGAAATTTAATTTCCTCTATTTATTATTTTGAAATAGTAATGGTGGAATTGATTAATGTGGTTAGTTATGGGTAAAATGCACAAATATTTTAAAACAAGCAGGTGGTTATAAAATATTCATTGTTGTCGGGGAATATTCGTTTGGTCGTGGAATATTCTTCTTTGTCGGAATATTAAATGCTGACGGTAGCGATCTTTATGAGCCCCATAACGAAAATCGATTTGATGAAGAAAATGACAAGTATAAGTTGTTTATAAATAACGGCACACGTTATTACTGAATTATCTTGTTGGAATACCCAATTGGTTAAAATATAATAATCTGGCGTTGTTGCCAAAGAATGACACCGCAGTATTGCACCAATTATTGATTCTTATGTAAGAAGGCACTACTCAATAATTTTTACAGTAATTACTGTTTAGTATTTTATTTTATTGATTCAATAATTATTGCGTTGATATTTTATATTACTGTTGTTTCAATAATTGTCACTACATAATATTTTCCATTATCGGAGCAATAATTTATATTATCTGAATAATATTATTAGATAACATTATTGGCAATGTCTAGAAAGTTCAGTCTAAGGAGAGGTTTGGTCACCTAATTGCGCGCCAGTAAGGAGAAATTCTTATTGGAAAGCCCCCTCTTTCCTGAAAACTGCTTGGTTGTCGATGATTGTGATTACGTAATATTATTTGTGAATAATTAATTATTGATTTATATGATGAGAAAATATTCATTTTATGTGGATATAGATGGAGAAAATTTTTAAAGTGACAATTGTTGAAAATTGATATTTTATCTTTTCTGATAAAATAATATTTTATTATATTATTATAATATAATAATGATGATATTTTTACAATGAATGTGGGATATATGATTATATGGGGAGAAAGAGTATTTTTGTTGCAAAAGTTGTTTAAAACATGTTAAACATGTCTGTGGGCCCATTTCTTGACTGAAATTTGATTATAGCCAAGAAAATCGTCTGCTTTATGGATTTGATCAATTTACATTTGGAATTTGGAAAAACTTTCTTCCGCAAAGTTGTAGAAAATTGAATTTCCTATAAAATTCGCAAGATTCAATTTTTTGATAAAAGGGCTATTTATTATGAATTATTGAAGTTACAAGTTCAAATAATTAATTTTGAAAGTTTTAATTGTTTTAATTAACAAAAACGTTTTGTTGCTCTTTGGAACATGTGTGGCTGATTTGTTGACCAAAGAAGAGGTGCGTAGGGAATTTAATATATATATATATATATATAATATTATATTAAATTTTTTGCTTTGGTGTTCTATGCATTTTCCTATAAATAGGTCTTAGGTTAGAATTGAAAATCACACCGAAAACTGAAATCTTCTCTCTTTCTCTCTCTATAATATCGAAGCGTATTTTGTGAGTATTTTAGTACTTTGAGTATTGCTATATCTGTTGCCAGTTCTTTCAAAGACTATATCCAATATTCCAAATGGAAGTACTATCTTTTTTGAGGTAAGGATATTTTTTATATAAAATGATATTATTTCTTCAATATCATTATGCCGAAATATTGGTTGGAACTTTTTATCAAATTTGGAACTTTTTCGTGTCGGGGTTACTATTCATGAGTTACTATTCACGAGTTACTATTCATGAGTTACTATTCACGAGTTAGTACTATTCATGAGTTACTATTCACGAGTACTATTCACGAAGCATGATGATGTTTTTGTGAAATTTCTATCTTTTGGTGTCGGAGTTATTATTCACGTATACGACACTATTCACGTTTACGGCACTATTCACGAATACGACACTATTCAAAGAAAAATTAAATTTTCTTTTCTATGTCGAAGATTGTTTGTTATAGTTCCTATCTTTGATTGGATCTATGTTTTGGTCTTCATTCTTGAATTTTACTCCACTCTGGTTATTTATGAAGTATTTTCGAACTTGGGTTATTTAAAGTATGAATCCTTAATACTTGTTCTTTTGTTTCACTTTGGATTCGCTTTTCTTTAAAATATTTTTCATCATCCTCGGTCCTAAATGATGATATTCTTGAATATCTTTGGCTTTGTAGTGCAAAGATGAATGATTTCGATGAATATCTTTGGCTGTAGTGCAAAGATGAATATTTGATTCGAGATATATATTGATTGATGTTACTGGGATAAAAGATAGAGCGATGAACTTTTAAATTCATATATAGAAGATAGTAGATTTTATTCTCTACTTAACTCTTCTAATGAATTATTATTTCATTGCGAATATTGATTTAAAACTTGTTGTCTATTGTATTCTATTAGGTTTTCCCTGTTGAAGACTAACGATAATTTGTTCTATATTATCTTAGTCATAATATTCTTTTTGGCTAGTTGAGCTCACCCTTTTCCTTTTTGTTCCATTTTTCTTTTCGGAGGCGAGAATGTAGCGAGTACTAGTCGGGAGTATGGAATGAAGGTTTTAGAAAATCATTTTAGTAGTCCTCACCATTTTTGTAAAATAATGTATCAATAATTATACTGAGGACTTATTTGAGTGTGGATATTGTCTAGATGACAATATTTGTATTTAAACTCACAGTTTTTATGTTGTATTAATAAAGTTGTAGTTGTTTCTATACCATGTATTTTGACGACTCAAAATGGGTGTTGTATACCTATTTTGGGGGCGTCACAATAACATTATATACAATTAATTTAATAATCCCAACTAATTAATAACTTCGAATTATAAAATTATTTCTCATTAATTTAATTAATGTGACACACTTAATTAAATTAATCTACAACAATTCCATCAAATATTTATTCAACTCAATAAATAAATCAACAAAAATATTTATTTACTTGAATAAATATCTAAAATAAATTACAAAAATCTCGTTCTTCCACGTAATCAATAAATGACATCATAGCAAGGGTAGTAATGGAAAGTTACATAAATGGGGTTTTAAATAGTTAGGTTGACTCATTATTTGAAGAACAATAATATACTCGTGATATTAATACATTAAGTCAATAATGTAGAAAGCGGATAATATAATGAGAATGGAATAATCTTTTGATAATGGATTAATCTTTTGAATAAATAATGATAATGGAATAATCTTTTTGATAATGGATTTATTTTTTGGGATAAATATTGATAATGGATTATTCTTTTTGAATAAATATTGATAATAAATTATTCTTTTTCAATAAATATTGAAAATGGATTATTCTTTTCTAATAAATAAAGATAATAGATGAAAATGGGTAATCATTATGTTTAAAGATAATGATAATGAATGAATAATATATTTATAAAATGTGGGATATTTTAGCTATAAATAGAAAGGTTTAACATAAGAAAATTCATAACTTCATTGCTTATACTTCCTTCCACTTTCTAAAAATTTCTTAGTGAAAATTCTTTCTAAGTGTGCTAGGCTATCTTGAATATTTATGAAAATTAGTAAGAGTACTAGTATTGTTCAAGTAAGTATTTTTTTATAAAAGTTGGTCAAACACTCACACACATCACACGGTGTTTAATTCTTTCTTTAGAATAGTTATTTTGAAAAAAAAAACTTCATTTGGAAGATTTTGAAAGCTTATTATGTACACTACACAAATCGATACTATATAATCACTTTTGATAATTTCATAATATACGAGTTAATGTACACCATATGTGATAGTTATTAATTAAATTATAAATATATTTAGGTTGATAAACTTCATAGAAAAAACATCCAATCACTTGTTCATTGAGGTAAGGGATATCATTTTCTTTCATACTCCTAAATCTAAACTTACTATGGTAAGTATTGTTTCTATAATTCTTGAAATGATTAGAAGTTCCTTTGAGGTTCGCGCTTCATCTAATATCGTTTCAATTGAACTTTTTATTTACATGAACTTTTGTATTAAATTTTAAATCGTTATCTTTGAAATATAAATCTTGAATATCATTCTTGAATTTGAATCCACATTTTTGTCATCATGTTGACAATTTGAACTTTATTGGACTCTGAACAAATTAAATGTCAAATCACGAATGTTAATTCTTTTATCTTATTATTCATACAACTTTCGTTCATACTTTATATCACTGTTATTAAAATCAAGTTATTGTGAATATCTTTGGCCTGAGTGCAAAGATAATATGATTGGTAAATTCTTAATTTGGCCTTAGTGCGAAGACGATATATTTGTTGAGTGTCTTTGGTCTGTATGACAATGACACGTGGTGAAAAATTCTCTTTGGCCCGTAGTGCAAAGATAGACTATTGATCGGCATGATCATGACTATTGGTGTTACAATTGAATATCTTTGGCCTGTAGTAGTACAAAGATGAACTGTTGATTTGCATGATTATGATCATGGACTATTGATGGGTGCTACAAGGATAAAATATTGATGGTGAACTTTTAAATTAGAGCAGATTGTTGTCATCATGATCTATTTTTACTCTCCTAATTGATTGTGATTTCTGCTGCAGTTGTTGATCTAAACTTATTTTCTATTATATTCTATCAAATTTTTCACTATTGAAGGCTAATGATAATCTATTATCCATTATCTTAGTCATGATATTCTTTAGTGAGCTATTTGAGTTAACCATTTTCTTTTTTGTTTCATTGTTCTTTTTGTTCCATAGTGTGACAATAATCATGTTGAGAACTTGTAATATGTGTTGTCGTATCTTGTACGACATTGTAATAATTTGAGTGTGGATATTGTCGTATTATCTACGACACTGTTATAAGAGAACATATGGTTATGGTATGTATTTTGGCGATCCAAATTGGGTTATGTAGACCCTATTTTGGAGACGTCACATTTTGTACTCTCATAATTTTTTATTCAATTTTTATTAAAAATTGAATAAATGTAAAAATGTGAAAACTGGGGTACGAGTTACCACTATAATTATAATATCTTGAGAGTGAGAGTTACAAATAAAAATGTATCTAAAGAAAGTGGGAACAAATAATTATTCGGGTCATAAAAAAATAAAGAGATAGATTATTAATAAGTAATAAAAAAATATTTAGATAACAGAAAAAATTGTAAATATCAAAAAGTGTTGCGCAAATATAAATTTCCTATCTTTTCTCTCTTTTCACCGTATCTCTCTTCACATTCCTTCTCTCCAATGGCGACTCTCAGTTTATCTCTTCTGCCTATAACCTTAACCCCAGAATCTCACCATAAACCCTCAACTCCATTAATTGCCCCAACTTTTCGCCTCAATTTCTCTTTTCCATTTCGTTCCACCTTGGTACCCTTCTCATGGACCCGCCCGCATTCGAACCGCACTTCATCATGGACTAGGGACAAAGCCATGATTTGATCTTGAGGGGGGTCAAAATTTTTTTTAACAACATAATATATATTCAGAAATAGGGTACTCGAAAAGAATGCACTGATATGCACCGTAATTGATGTTAGCTCATCGAATTTCATCATACCATGACATTTCTATATTTTGATATGTTTTTCAGGATCACGCTCCAAATAATTAATATCTCATTCTTTACCTTCAATTCTTAGTAATTTTAGAGAATGTTTTTCGTGTTCAGGGGTAGGCAGACATGTTTGAACATTAGGCTCAGGGGTAAGCAGAGATGTGTCAACATGATTTAGGGGGGTGTATTCAATTAAGATTTTTAAAGACTTTTTTTAAGTGACATACTTTTGTAGAATTTGTGGGATTTTAATGACTTTCAAAGACTTTAAAGACTCTTTTAAAATGAGTTTTATAGACTCTATGAAATAAGTAACAGACTTTTATAAACTTTTTATCAAGACTATGATAGACTTTTGTATACTTCTAATATATCTTGCAACTTATATTAATTGTAAATTAGCCCATGTGTACAACATCTCTCTCTTTTTTCATGAACTAGAGTAAATCTCATTATATTATTGTGGCATGAGATTTTATATATGTTGAAAGCGTTCATATTATTCTACTCATTTCATAATACATTTGGATACTCGGATACCAATAAAACTTTAGAAACTACAGACGCAATACAAAAATTAAGCTCAATTTTCATTGAGCTATATATACTTTATGCATATGCGTACGCTTTTTAGGTACTGTAAGTATGTTCTTTGGCAGTCAAGTTTTTGATTAAGAGCAGGAAGTATCTTTTTCTCAACTGTTTGCTTACTTAGCATTCCATTACTATCACGCCATCCACGAACTACATCATCAACCATGAGTTGTAGCAACTCATTGCTCTCTTCTAATGTCCACGAATTATAAATTCCAACATTTTTTCCTTTTCCTTTGTTATTTCCTTGTTGAGAATCTCCCATTTGTAATTACTATGTCATATATACACATCTATCTTAGTATTTTCTTTAGTAATTTATTAGTCTAAACACATAATCATAATCATATATTATACATACTTGGTACTACATATAATCATATATATATACTACATAATCATATATTATGTAGTAAGTAGGCCAAAATGTCACGTATTACATTGACATTCACTAGTTTATAAATTTTGTATAATAGCTTCACACAAAAATACAACTATAAAAAGGGAAGAATTTACGTAAAGTGAATGCGTGTGTAAACATCCGATTAGAGTGAAACATAAGGGCTACATAATTCAACAAAGTGGTTAATAATAAGCACATAAATCTTTGAATTTCATGTTCCATCAATTAAGATTGTTTGAATAACATCAAGAAGACTTACAGAGGTAAATAAATTAATTAAAATGTGATATACTTGATATTAAATAATTATATTAAATTCAAATGAACAAAGATTAAGAAAAACTATCTTCTCAAAATACTCATAATTTATTATTTATCTTGTTAATATTGAAATTCAATTCACTAATTATATATACATAATCATATTTTATACATACATAATCATATATTTTCATATATTAAGCTGTAACACATAATCATAATTATACATAATCATAATCATACATAATCATATATTTTATACATAATCATATATTTTCATATAGTTTCATATATTATACATACATAATCATAATCATATATTTTCATATATTTTCAAAATTAACGATAATTTCATATATTATACATACATAATCATATATTAACATGAACACATACACATCATATATTTTCTATTTTCATATATTATACATACATAATCATATGATTGATATGAGAGTTTCATGATTTTATCTCACCTTTGTTGAACAAATCTCTTTCCTCTTTCTATTGGAAGCTTTCGAACATCTACTTTTTCTCTCACCAATTCGATTAGGTTTATTTGTTTACTTATTAATATATCTTGTTAATTCTATTATTATAATAAATCTAATTATTTTTATGGCCCAAATTTTACCAAATCATTTATCCATCACATATTAATATGGGTGATTTACATATTTTATTACATTTTTTAAAAAAATTCCAACAATAGTGCACTCATATAATAATTACACAACTAATACACTTCCATATTTTATTTACAATACTAGTGCAATTATGATTCCTTAATTTAGGGAATTAGTATTCAATTAAAATTCCTTAATTTAAGGATTAGTTATATACATGGCTTCTTCTATCTCTCCTTATCTATAACAACTGCAGTTAGTCATCACCCTTCTTCTTCATTCAACGTATTCTTTCTCTCTCTCTATATATATATATATATATATATATATTTGGGCAACAAAAGAGACGGTTGCCAAGGAGATCGGTGTTTACCAACTGTGGCTTCCTCGACAATGACTTCACGAATTTGCTAGCGGCGCTCTCTCTCTCCTCCTCCATACAAGCGTCGGTTGCTTTCACTTTACATCGCACCAGGTTGTGTGTTTTTTGTTTGCTGAGCCCTAAATTGACAAAAAGAAAACCCACACGCATTCAATTGTGTTTGCCTCTCTCAAACTCTCACACACACCATACATTACGCCATTCTCCTTCTCTCTTGATGTAAGTGGACAACAAATTTTCGTCTTTTCCGCATGAATCCATGGTCCTCTCTTCATCCCCACCTCGGCTGCAACACTGCGTCGTCTTCATGTTCTTTTGCAATTTTCTTATAAAAGACAAATTGGTAGTTAAACATTCATAGAAGGTAACCAATTCGGTGTTATTAGGTTTCTAATTTATTTTAAAAATCTATTATAGATTTTTTTTTATTTAATAATGTGCGATTGGTAGCTAACACTTTATACAAATATAACCAATTCAGTTTTATTGGGTTCTTAATTAATTAAAAAAATCTATATGTAGATTATTTTTTTATAATCTGATTGGTAGCAGGACCTTAATACAAAGGTAACCAATGCAGCTTTATTGGGTTACCAATTAATTATAAAAATTTATTATAGATTTTTTTTTATATCTATGAATTGGTAGCCTAACCTTAATACAAATGTAACCAACAAAAACTAAAATTGTTACCTTTGTAAGTTTTGGTTACCAACTCAGACTTTGAAATTTCTCTCTTACTTACCCACAAAAACTAAAATGGTTACCTTTGTATAAATATTTGGATACCAACCGCACTAAAATTTATCATTTTCTCCTTTTAATTTCTCGGACTAAATCAACCTTCGTCACAATATCGGTTGTGGTAGTAATGGATGAGGAGATCGGCGTCCATGGTGTTGAAAGCGGCGACGAAGGGGAGGACGAAAATGGCCGTGAAGGGAGGATGAAGATAGCGTTGTCAAACTTTGAATATTTGAATTTTAATTATTATTTTGAATTTGAATTTGAATTTGTTGTTAGATTCAAATATTTGAATTTGAATTATTAATTATAAGCGATTATTTGTCCTTGATTTTAGGTTTCTTTATTAATGTGAATTGTACTATTTTTGTAATATGAATTCTCTTTTTGTAATTATTTGGTTGATGCATTTTTCTTATAATTACTTTCTATTTGTTGTATATTTATGTAAAGAACCCTATTAATATTTATTAGCCCATATAAAATAAATAACTAATTTGACCCAATAAAAGATAGTCCAATTAATAACTAGTTTTATCCACCTTTGTGTTTATTTGGAAGTCTTTAGAAATCTTTAGAGATGAGGCAAGACTTTGGATATGGATTGATAGTTATAATTCTTCTTCTAAAGTCTGTCAAACTCTACTATTTGATAGAAATCTTTAAAATCTATGACTTTTGAATACCAAAATACTTTTATAGACTTTATAAAATCTTAATTCAATACTGCCTAACTTTTAAAGATATTAAAAAAAGTTATAATTGAATACTGGCTAAACTTTTTATAAACTCTTTAAATGTCTTGATTGAATACACCCAAACTTTTAAAGTCTTTAAAAGTCTTTAAAAATCCTAATTGAATACACCCCCCTTAATTGTTTTCTCTTGAAAAATGAATTGATTTTCTCATATTCCAAAACAAAAAATAAAAAGTTCAATTAACTAAGCTACAAAAATGAGTTAATAAATATTATTGGACCACTCATTGAACCTTTTAATAATAGTATTTTCATAAATTTGCAATTAAATAAGTAAGGGTTTTAGTTGGTTCTTGAAAAATAAATTAAATATGCAATTGAAATTAACATATACAATATTATGATCACTCATTAAATTTTAAAAATTAAAATATCAAGTTTCATAAAATAAACAAAGATTAAAATTAAAACAATAAAATAAGGGTTTTAGTTGCTACATGGATACAAATGTATCATTCAATTGGCATAATACATACAATATAATGCTCCAATTATACAAACATGTAATTATAATGAATTTAATAATAAAATTAGTTTGTAATCAGAACCGAATTCATGAACAACTTGATAAATGAACAAGTGGACATTACAAAAATTTTAAATCTTGGGGGGTGGCCCCCTCCGGTCTATGAGTAGCTCCGTCCCTGTCTCGGACCCCAATTCAGGCCGCCGTCGATGGAGATTACTCGGCCAAGAGGAGCAGTAGTAACGAGCCAAGAGAAACGATAATGTTACTGGGCTGTAATTATAATCATTGGCTTATAGTAAGGGAGTTTCCCAAAGACCCTGCTCCAACTACGGAACAAATGATTGAGACTTACCTAAATACCCTTGCAACTGTTCTGTGAAGGTAATTAATATGTGTATGTGTAATTACTTAATTATTTATATGTGCATGTAAAATTGATGCTGTATTTCACAGTAGTTTATTTCACTAATTTTTAATTTTTTTAATGTGTTGATCTCTATATTTTCCTCCAGTTGACTTGGACGATGGGGGTTATTTGATTAGCAAAACTTTGTAAAAATTTATCCTGATTGTAACCAATGAAATGAAAAGATTGTCATTAGATAAGATGAAGGGCAATAAACATTTTAGAGAATGTAATAAAGTTATTACTTTGAAAGTTGTAGCCTTAAAGCCTTTCTAATGTCAAACCACTTGAATACTAGTTTTATGATTTTATCGCAAGAAATACGAGTTCTTTTGGCAGTTGTTGGTGCATATCTTATAGGAAGTGACTCGGATATCGGTACGAAAATTATTGTTCAGATGCATTGTTGTTGTTGTTGTTGGCATGTTGTAGATGATGGGTAGAAAAAATGTGGGAATTGACTAGAATTTCAACCAAACTAAACAAATTCAGTTATACAAATTTTTATGTTTTCCTAAATAATGTTTTCTCTTTTGTGTGTCAGCATGGAAGAAGCAAAGAAGAACATGTATGCTTTAAGCACCACGACCTATATTGGATTCCGGCCAGTGCGTTGTGTCCGAAGAAACATCAGAGAAATTTAAGGGTGTGTAAATAGACTAGTCAGTTATTTCGGTGAGCAAGTCTTAGAAGTTAAATAACTGATTGTCTACTTGCTTCTTCATGTTTTGTAGGATTGCCAGGTGTTCTGTGGGTTCTTCCAGACTCTTATATAGACGTTAAAAACAAGGACTATGGAGGTGAGACATTTGTGAATTATGATGTGATTTACGTCTGAATTTATTAATGATGTTACTGTAAAGTGTAAATTAACTCATCTCAGAACCTGACTCTTTTATAGGTTACAAGTATATTAATGGGGAAATAATTCCTTGCCAGTACCCTACTTATCAACCAAAGTAGCCTAGGCGATCAAAATATGAGAGCAAAAAGTATGCACGACAGAGAGATGGTCCTCCTCCTGAGCGGAGAAGACCTGTAAACCCAATATAAATTAGGGTTCACATACGACTTAAAGAATTAAATGACAAACGGAAGAGTCAGAAATAAAGAAGTAAAACCTGAGAGAATCTTTCACGTGTCCCGAGACAGAAGATACGTAGAGGTGACTCATATTGAGAATTGATTGAGGAATTGGATTGGTGGCTAAAAGGACAAGACGATCTGGGCATTACTCTGATGACTAAGGATAAATTTAAAATTTTTCCGAGGGCATGTGCCTAGCACACGACCACTCTCCAGAAAACCCTATAAATACCCCTTCCACTCCATTGGGAAGGGGGACCTCACTTTTGACTCTTGGACCTTTTAAAAAACTAGGAGATTTGGAGATTCTCTCTCAACCCGAAAACTCAAGAAGGCTCTATGAATCCTTGATACCCTAACAAGGTTCTTGGATTCTAAGAGTTTTGTCACATGTCGTTGGAGTAATTGCTCACATGTTCTTCTCCCCTCTTCAATCAATCAATCAATCAATCAATTCCGTAATTTTCGTGGATTTCTCACCTCCTCAGCCAACACGAAATCCTAACCCTAGCAAGGTACGATTTTCTTGCCCACATTTCTTTGGCGCCTCTGTTGGGGAGATATAGAAATCGTGAAGGGTATGCCCACAACTCGAAGTGGGAGAACTACAGGAAGAGTTTCACCAACAAATAACATTACCTCACTGGATCCAGTTCCAAGGCAAGCAAATCAAACTTTCCAAGGTGTGAATTTAAATCTCAATCAACCCATTCTTGAAGACGCCACAGAAGGAAGTTCAACATCACCATATATGGCTGATCAACAACCAACGAATGTCAGGCAGACAGGCGTGGGAAGGCCAGGTGAGGAAGGAAGTGGAGAGCAGGCAAATGCTGTGCAATTGGAGATGCTCAAGGCATTGAAGGAAGCACGGGAAGGACAAGAGATAATGATGGCTATGATGCTGGAGATGCAGAGGAAGCAAGAGAAAATGGGAATTTTTCGCCAATAGTTAATGCAAATCCCCACTTTCAAGGCCATGTTTGCAAGCAGTTCGCAGGAGGAACGAGCAGGAGTGGAGGACAACAACAACAACAACAATAATAACAGAGAGAATTAGAATGTACCTCCATTAATAGAGAATCAGTCGGTTGCAACCATCAACTTGGAACCCCAAAAAAGTGATGACATGCCACAACCCAGACTGGAAGCAAGTCAGCCTCAGACAAACATCATCACGACCACTCTCCCCGTATTTTCTCAAGTGCAGGTACCGATCATCCCAAACCACGTCCAACGAACGAGCCAACAAGCACAACCAATGCAAGCTTTGCACGATGCAAGTGTGCATCAACCAATTTCTTTACCATATACACCGCCAATGCAGCAATACGTCACAACACCACAAAGAGTCCATGCCACGAGCCAAACAAGCAGACATCCCGACCTTCAAAGTTAGACTTTACTCCACCTTACCCAACAGGGTATATTGAACATCCCCCGCAGTTTCTAAAATACAACAGGGAGAAAGGAAATGTCAGGGAACATATTGTCAGGTTTGTAGAGTCGATGTCTCCGTGGCTATGATATGATGAAGTGAACAACCATAACTTGTTGATGCGGGAATTCAACAAGACTTTGACGGATAATGCCTTCAGTTGGTACTACAACTTGGAGAAGGGATCAGTCCATGATTGGGATGATCTAAAATTACAATTTTTAAAGAAATTTTTTTATGTGCAGAAACAGGTAACCATCGTAGAGCTCATGCGATTCAAGCAGAAGCCAAACGAGGAGCTGTTAGATTACGTGGATAAGTTCAGAGCCCAAGCACAAAAGTGTGCAAAGCTAATTGAAGAAAAGAACTTGGTTATCATATGCAACAATGGTGCTTTAGACGCCTTCAAGCCCCACCTCATTACCAAGGCTTGTGATTCATTTGCGACCCTCTCATCTTTTGTACAAGACTTGGGAGGAATCATGACAATGCCCACCAGCCATGCGATGGTTACATGGAAGGGCAAGAGGACAACAACTGTGGCTTTGGTGGATTCCCACTCAAAACCACAAGGGGGCAAGAGGGAGAAGAATGAGAAATTTGAGCAAAGCAGAGAAAAGCATGGGGACAAGTATATCAGAATGTCAATTTCAGAGGCTATCACATGCAGCGATAAGGCATTCAGGGGCTTGTACGAACAATGGGTCGAGCACGAAGTGGTGAAGCCTCCAAGGCCCCGGTTGGTTGTAACGAAAGAGATGAAAAGAAGGTCGGACTTCTGTGTATACCACCAATACGCAAGACACTCCATTATTGACAGTTACAGTCTGCGGAGGATATACCATGAGAAGTTGGCAGCTAGAGAGATTGAACTAGGAAAAGAAACGTGCAACAGTACTATCACCCACGGTGCAGTCCCGGAAGTCAAGATGATGGAAAACCCAAATACTGGCTCTACCATCGAAAGAACTCTGAACTATAGATACAAGAATTAACAAATTAAAAATCCACCCAAGATGGTGGTCCACCAAAAATGGTGGTTTAAGTCCTCAGGAGTATCCCCTGCTAAGTAATTGGATGACCAAGGGAGGAGGCACAAGAAATGACAAAAAAAAAATCCACCCAAAATGGTGTTCCACTCTAAATGGTGGCCAAGTCCTCATAGACTGCACTTGCCAAGAAATTGGACGACTCAAGTAATGAGACACCCGATTTCAAGTCCTCATAGATTGCACTTGCCAAGAAATTGGACGACCCAAGTGACGAGACACCTGATTTCATATTCTCGCACTACAACAAAAAGGCTTATCGGCGATCGATCTATCGTGACGCTTTTCGGTCATGAGATAGCTATCTGATGACCGCGTCGGTCACCGATAATCGTCGCGTAAAATCTGGTCATTGGGATGCACATCAAATGACCACTATTAGCTGACAAAATAGACAAATGATCACCATATGAAGCGGCCAAATGACAAAATCGGTTAGTTGAAATGAAATCGAGCATAGTTCATGGCAAAAGTCGACGTGGTCCATGTGTGTCGACCATTATCAATGACCGACAACGATCGGCCGATAATATGCCGTCATTAATAACGTTCGGATGACCGCATCGCGATCGATGATATAAAAAAAATGACCAGATTTTTGCTTTGTTTTGCGAATTCCCAAAACTCATACTGCTTTTCTACCCGCTTTATTCCAACACACATACACACCAAGATAAACAACATACAAAACAATATAAACATCCATCGTCCACCAACACATACACCAAACTAGTATATAAACCTTTAAAACCAATATGATTTGAATAAATATAATAACATTTCAAAACTTGTTTAAGTAACATATATACAAACATCCAAATAATGAATATACAAGTACAAGGTTATGTCAAGCGTCATCCCTCCTTGATCACCCCTCTGTAATTAACAAAATAATAAAACAAGTTACAAATATAATAAATATGTTGATATTTGGTATATATTACGACAATACATACAACAAAAATTGATTTTATACCTCGTCCGCCATCCCCATGTCATCCTGCTGCTTAACTGCGCCATCGCTTGACTAACTCCTCGGGATCAAGAGCCCCAGTGCCCACCCAAAGATCTTGAAAAATTTCGATCTTGACATATAGCTCTCACACAATCAATGAGGAGTGAACAACTGGATGACTCGAACGACTCAGAAGACTGGGTAGCAGAGTCGCTGAGCCATCGAAGGATGGGCGTCGTCGTTGTCATTGACCTTTAATGTAGTTCTTCTTCACAACAGACGCCTCTCCCACAACTCTTGATCAATAAGGCGGACGTGGAGTGCCTTCAGATATATAACCATTCAATAAACGTTTATAAGTATCCTGTCATCATGTTAACACTTAAATAGTTAAAAATAATATTTTGTAAGTATTAATAAACAAGATCAGTTGTTAAAACTTATTACCGCTTATCCGGGATAGCCTCAGGCGGAACCATCACGGTGGCCACGTACACATCCGACCAATGGATAGGTGACCTTGAGACCGAGACTCTATCTAAAACAAAGACAATATTACTAAGTAAAAATGGGATATTTTCTACAATTCATGATTATAAACATATTAAAACTTGTAAATACGTGCTCGAGGCGGATATATCTTTAAATCGTGAAATCTTTATCGACCTTGTATGTTCCTTTAGCCTTTTCGCCATCGGATACACCCGAGGCTCATTGGTGGCGGCGGTCTTTCGTCTTTTCACCCAATTTCTCATTCTCCATTGGGCACACATCTCAAATTTATATGATTTGGGTGCACCACCGTGGGCTATGCTCGTGCATATAATCCTCTCCCAGCCTCGGATGGTCGATCTCGGCATTGTGAATGGCTTTTTGTCGTTCTTTATTCAAGTTATCCTTGAAGCGGACATGCACTTTGCCGAATAATGTCTCAATCAATTGAAGCTGCAAGCGTCCTCCCATCTATACCGCTTCGCAAAATAAAAAACAATAATAACATTACTAAATAATTATCCTTTGAATATTATATTAATATTATATTAATATTATTTGTCATAATTAAAAATACATACCGAAATTACGCCCCAAACAAAGATCCTTGTGGGCGATAGGTGTGCTTTCGCCTACGTAATCACAGGTGTGTAGGCCAATTCTCAAACACACCACCGTGATATGCACTTGACGATCTTATTATCCTAAAAATCACTATAATATACAACATCAATTAGCATATATTAAAGCAATTTATATCTAAGTTATAATATTTGTGAACATTTTTCAAACTTATACTTATAATACTTAAAATTTTTTTGCCATAGTCTCACCTATAATATAGACTAGCCACATGCACGACGACATGCATATATGGACATTTCTAGGCACCCAAGACACAAACCAAGAGAAATATACAAATTTTCAATACAATAAGACCAAAACAAAACATTACCAATATAATATCAATCAAAACATTACCAATATACAATAAATGGAATCTTAAATGCTTTTATATAAATGATATATCACGACGACGTCGTCTTTATTCAAGGAGGGCGAATCTGAATAAGAATCCGATCATCGGGGATTAGTAGGGGCCTTGGGCACATTATTAGGCCCCCTACCCAAGCCGCGCTTTTTTCTTACCGCTTGGAAGCCATCTCATATATTACAAATTTCAAGATGTTATTAGAGTCATATTTGATTACATGTATATATGACAATAAACATGACGATGATATAAACATGTATATATATGAATATAAAATGACAATAAACAAAAGTTGCATTTAAATAGTTTAGTACATAAACATGATGGTGATATAAACATGTATATATATGAATATAAAATGACAATAAACAAAAGTTGCATTTAAATAGTTTAGTACATAAACATGACAATGATATAAAAACATGTATTGCTAAACATACATTTCATGAGTTCAAGTGTCAATGTCCGATTCAAAATCATCTTGTATCGTGTTGCAGATTCATAACCATCATCCGCTTGATTACGTGTCGATTCATTCAATAACTCTTCCCTCCTCGATGTCAATGTCATCCGACACAAGTATTGACTCGGGATCTAATTCATGTGGTTCATCTCCACCATCTAACTGGATTACTTCATTGTCGTCCTCCACATTTATTATAGTTTGACTATGAAGCATCTCTCTTGGTAAATCTCTCCATCAACTAATTCTACACGACTCACGCTACGGAGGAGTATAAATTACAACTTGCCAATCAGAAGGCGGTCTATCCCTTTTCCTAACAGGACTAGGAGTGTAGTATACTTGTCTTTGTTTGAGTTGGTAAAACAAACGGTTCGTTGGAGTCTGCAGAGACTATGGAGGTCAATATCGACGATTCCATGTCCGCCAACACGTATCCCTTTTTCGAATCAAACCAACGGCACTTGAACAAGTGAATACGACCCCGTGACGCGCCTCCTCAGACGACAACTCTACGATTTTCTCCAACTCCCCATAAAATGCACGACCAAGCTCATTGTAACAATCTCCTTGGACACACACTCCAGAGTTCGTTGTTCTTTTACCGCGCCCATATGCCTTTGTGTGAAATTCACAACCATTTATTTTGTAACCATTGCGGCTGACTTGATCCTTGTCTGGTCCCATAGCTAGGACTTGTACATTAGCCGGAATCGTTGATCCCTCAGTCAAAGCCTACAAAAACTACATCTTATTAAATGAAGTCATAGTTAACATATGGAGTATATATTATATATATATATATATACACTACGTGCTTAAAAATTGAACTTACTTTGTCCTTTAGCCAAAGTGCAAAGTTTTTATCCCGATTGATTTGAATATCTTTATCAGTTATGTCGGCATGCTTCACTTTTAACTCGTCATCGTACAATCTATACCATGTTATAAACATTAACATATTAGAATAAATTTTCAACTTAAAAGATAAAATATCAAGTTTACATGTGTACCTCACAAATTCGTCAATCTCCTCACATTGAGAAGAATGTAAGTATATGCGGCATGTAATTCTTGCTTTCGAGAGAGGAATATCGCTTCCCTTTTCCATAAGCACGGCCGATAGACCAAATACGAGAGCCACCATTTAGTTCAACATTTCCCCATCATCATGTCTCGATACTCGATTGGCCTTTGTCAAGACTTCGTCCAGAAAATAGTGCGAGACAAACGTAGATATCTCATCAAAATCAGATGCCTCGCATATCGACCCCTCGACATAAGCTCTATTCTTCACCTTCCTCTTAAGGTTTCCCATCACCCTCTCGAAAGGGTACATCCATCTATATTGAATCGGACCGCCAACACGAGTAATAATAAGTATGGTGTTTTAATACACATCCAGGGAGGCAAGTTATGCGGATAAACAATCACAGCCAACATGAGTACGGAATAATTTGAGTGGCCAAACAGATTGAAACCATCGGTGGACAATCCAAGCCTCACATTTCTAGGTTCCAATGCAAATTCGGGATGTGCTAAGTTGAAATCTTTCCAAGCACCTTGTCTGCGGGATAATTTAGTTCTCCATCTTTAGTTTGGAGATTTCGCATGCCAACTCATATGTTCAAATGATCTTGAAGACATGTACAATCTTTTTAGTCGATGTGTTATTGGAAAATACCTTAGAATCTTAAACGGTATACTTGATTTTTTGTAGTCACACCTCTTTATTAGGCCTAAACCGATCATCACCGCAAAACGTGCACCTTGTCATCTGCTCATTTTCCTTATAAAACAACATGCGATCGTTGGGACATGCATCGATCTTTTTTGGTATCCAAGACCCAACTTCTTCACAATTTTCTTACAAAAGTAATAGTTACTGGTAATTTCTCACCGTCAGGCAACATACTCTTAATTGCCTTCAAGAGTGACTCAAAACACTTATGGCTCATGTTGTGATCAGGCTTGATGTTAAGTAATGTCGCCACTGCAGACAATGTAGTGTGTTTGGTGCAACCATGCCACAATGGCTTCTTACCCTCGTCTAACAACTTAAAGAAGTCTTTGGCATCGAATTCATAGGTTGCTCTCTTTGCTCCCAATCAAAATCTGGCCCTGCAATATCATGGACCATTTCATTCATACGATGAGTACTACTGCTGAATTGTGTACTTGTGTGATGCCACCATCTCTTCTCTGCCCATGTGCCCACCAGCATTCTTCGTAATTTCTTATGAACCCGAAACAAGTAAATGATAGTTTACCATGTCTCTGTCCATATAATTTACATTCTTACACTTTAAACATGGACATCGATTCTGCGACTTTACCATTCATACATTCTCGGGTGACTATCGCGCGTACTCCAAAACACTTGGCAACCAAACTCTAAATTCAATCAGTAGCATTTATCCGGGCACTTGACTTTCGTCGTGCCATCCAACTACTGATGCGAATAGAGGTCCATGATTCCACGGTACCTACTACAGATAACATGAGCTTATTAAGGTATAACATGATTGTAAGCATATGACTTGAGTATACTTGTAACCATATGACTTGAGCATACTTGTAAGCATATGATTAACATTTAAGCCATACTTATAAGCATATGACTTAAGCATACTAGCTAGTAAGCATATGACTTGAGCTCGTTAATATTATAAATGTTCACAACTACCCGACCAACAAAAAAATTTCGCTAGAGTCTCCCCTATAATATGGACTGGCCACATGCACGACCACATGTATATATGGTCATTTCTAGGCACCCAAGACACAAACCAAGAGAAATATACAAATTCTCAATATAAATGGATCAATCCACCATTTGTACAAAATGATGAGTAATTAATTAGCATGTCTTAAGTGTATTTGTTCATAAGTGTCTTTGTTGGGGGCATGCATTATAATTGAATTTCTTGGCGATCCTCTACAATTCTATAGTGTAGACTTGACATGGTACTCAAGTACATGAACATGGTTTTGGTTGTTATATTAACCACACTCGTTTACTTAAGAAATGTATCAAAAAATCATTTCTCAAATACCATGTATGGTTCTTGCTTCTCTTTGTACGAGCCATAATTTACGCAAATATTTCAGACTCATCGTGCTGTGCGAGTTAACAACCAAGCATAACAAATCAATTTTACCACATTAATATTATCCAAATTATTATGGTTTCGATACATACACCATAATAATTTTTTAATTTGTTAACTGACAAGCTTAGGCTTATTATTATCATGAATATCGCTTCATCTTAAAAGAAAATAAATAAACAAATAAATGGGATTAAAACATAACTAAAATAATCACTCAATGATCTTCTTCATCATATCATAAAACGACATACTACCAATAAGCATTTTAAATTTTGGGTCCAATAGATATTTTTTTCTACTTCTTCAGTTTTTAAGGTTGGTTAACTTTTAAATTTTGTTTATTTTATTTGGACTAAAATATGGTTTGTACCCCCAAATTCCAAATTTTGTAGGGTTATTGAGATTTAAATTCTAATATTTAAAACTTATCTAAATACACCCTAAAAAAATAGAAATACAATTTGCACCCAAGTGTGGGTTCATTTTGTTTAATAGAAATAATTTTTACCCAAGCATTTAACAGAAAGAATTTCACCCTCGGAATTGAGTCATTATCCTCCAAGCATTTAACCAATTTCTTATGACAAAACCAGGGACATAAGCCACACGAAATGTACAAGTTGTAGGCACTTAAGCAATCACAAGGACAATAATAATGAAGTGAAGGTGAATACCCAAATAATGGAGAAGTAGAATGCTTTACTTTCAGAAAATAGATGGTGTATACAAGTAAATGTGCTCACTTTTCCTTGTTGATTTTTAAATTTAAAATGGTAGTAAATTTAAAATAATCACTCAAAGATCTTCATCGTAATTTTTGCCCCAATTTTCGCAATGACTTTTTGTAATGGGGGGCATAATGGCATGAGTTAGCAATTATGTCAATGTGGCATGTATATGAAATAAATTACATACTACCAAAGAAGGTAGAATACCCAAACTAGAAGAAAAATGCGTGGATTCTATCAATAGAATAACACCCAATCTATATCCAAATCAGAAATAAAGAGAATTAGGGTTACCTGTGGCGGCGATGGCGATGGCAGTGGACAGTGACGGCGAGCGGCGACGTTCTCTCTCCCTTTTCTCTTCTCCCCCTTCTCCCTCTTCTCCCTATTCTACGTTTCTCCTCGCTTTCTTTCTCTCATCTGTTGAAAGAACGATTTTCAATCAATGACGCGCGATGGTCACGATTTTTTATGACGTGGATGATTTAGCGATCGCAGCGGTTGATATGATATAAATTGGTCGCAAAGAATAAACGCGCCTAACTTTTTGCACAAATTTTGGGAGGGAAATTAATGTCAATGACGATCAATGACCGCGACGCGTCGTTGATAATAAATCTTGACTAGATTAAATTACGATCGTCACGATGTTGGTCGCTATAAGTGTTATCTGCGACCGGATATGCGGTCGTTGATAGTCTTGGTCGCTGTTAGGCCTTTTTCTTGTAGTGTCGTAGACCGCACTTGCCAAGAAATTGGATGACCTAAGTGACGAGGCACCCAATTTTAAGTCCTTCGTAGACCGCACTTGCCAAGAAATTGGACGACCTAAGTGACGAGGCACCCGAGTGTTACACTTTATCATCAAAAGTGAATGAGGCACCTGACTATAAGTCCTCGTAAGTTATACTTTCAACTTCAAAAGTAATTGAGGCACCTGAGTATCAGCCCTCAACCTCGAAAAAAAAAGAGTTACACTTTATCTCTAAAAGTGGTGAACATTATGCTTTCTTCGACAAAAGCAAGAAAGTTACATTTTCTCTCTAAAAGTGGTGAACGTTATGCTTTCTTCGACAAAATCAAGATTTATTATATGAAACATTATGCTTTTCGTTAAAAGCAATTTGATTATCAATGAATTGACAAATTTTCACTTATACTTAAATGTTTTTTTGATTTCTTAAAAAAGAAGAAGTATGAATTCAAGTATTGGTTTGTGGAAAATATATATACATATTTTTGACAAAATTCATGTTTGCTTGTTTATAATACATATTGTTGTCTTGGAGTATTAATTTGAATAACTTGAAAATCAATGATAAATATTGAGTTTTAAGGAATCGTTCAAATTAAAGGCAATCAATAAGGATAGCTATGAAAGTTCATGACTTGTCGAACTGGAGAGGGGAATAGCTAAAGCCTCCATGTCGACAATGGTGTGGTACCCTGAGCCTTCGTATTGGAGGCTATCGAGCCTTCAAGGTCTTGGGTAACTAACTCAATTTCTCAAAAGCTTGGTCTTCAATTTATCTGTAGCATCTTGAAGCTCCTAAAACTCTACATAAAGTAAGTCATTCTCATGGAGACATGAAGTGACTTCCGAACGAAGTGCAACAACATGATGATTGGAAATAAAGAGATCCAACCTAGCATGGAAGGGAGACATGTCTAAGGAGAGTTAGGAGATACTACGAGAGACGGAAAGTCATTCAACCCACCCAAAGTGCTACCCACAATACCCTCTCGAGCAATCACCAACTCGGTGGAATCCTCCTTGGGAGGATAAACATCAACAATAGTCTCAAAAAAATTCTCCTTAAAGAAGTAGGAGTCTCATCGATACCCTCAAAACTTTCATGTGGTGAAGTTGTAAAAAAGCGTGAAGAAAGCACTGCACCACCCACAGCAGGCCATTCGAGCTTACATCAGACAAAGAATCCTTAGCATCAAGACAGACACAATCATCATGTGGTAAAAAAGACTCAATACAAATAGTGATATGCCGGCACATCTCACAAGTAATGGAAGTCGTCACCGCTGCCCTATTTGCGGTACTCACAAAGAGCCTAATGGGAACATCATCATCCTCTTCATCAGCATTGGTCTTCTCGATGACTTCTTGATTTTAAAGAAAAGAGAAATTTCAAGATAGGGTAAGAAGGATTAATAATATTAGACAAGAGTTTAAGACAATGATTATATGATAATAGTATTATCAAGGGATGATAATATTCCTAATGAGTAAGGTATTATTGAATGTTTGATTACATGATTACACGTTCGATATTTTATTATACGAATAGTGGTGTTATGAGTTATAATATGTTATGCTAATTGAGATATCCAATAATGATAGGTCTTTCAAACTAAGTTAAATTAAATTGTGTAGCAGTAGTCAATGAGCAAGGCAAGTTTCCTAACTCAACTTGAGTTATTAATTTCAAAGCATGATTAGTGGATAATTATTGTTGTTTATTCACATCTATAATGATTATTGTTATTCGCACATAGTGCATTTGATTTCCTGTTCTATTATTTGAATTGTGAAATAAATTGAAAGTTCTTTTATTCATGAACTGTTTATAAGCCATGTCTCAGCTATTCGTTTCGGCTAAACTAATAATTGATGAATTGTTCTATTATTTGAACTAAGTTGTTATTGAAAGATTTATGTCATTTATTTCGGCTAGATCAATATTGATATTATATGTTGAAATCATAACATTTCTTTGAAAGAAATCAAAACCATATTGTTGTGCTACGGACTCATGATGTAAGACTGAGATGAACATCCCTTATAAAAAAGGAGTCTTTATTGTCGAACATCCTATCCTTGCGCTAATTTTGAGTATTATGCATAATATAGGGTACAATGGGGCTGATCATATATCTTATGTACTCGTAGAAGAGTATAATTAGTTTTTATAATTAACTTATATTCTTGAGGTAATTCAGTTTTTATAACTGATGATTCCTCTAGTAGTTCTTGATCCATTTGTGATCACTCAGCATGAAATCTGGGAGTATCCCATTTTATTGAATATTATTGCAGTATTGCTAATTTTTCTTAATCAATTGAATATTATTGAACCATCGAAAGAGTTGTATCAGAAAGAGGAAAAAATTCCTCAAGATCAAATGAAATTTTGAAATGAGCTAAAATAGTAGTTATAAAACCACCATAAGGAAATCATATGTTTTTGTTTTTTAAGAAGCTTTCAATGTGTTTTATCATCATTAAAGCAAAATTAAATTTAGTTCCTTTCAAAATCAAGGCAGAAATAAAACAATATTGGTAAGTCATATCAGAGCGACCATCAATCCTAGGAATTAAATTGGAACACATGATTTTATGAATTATGCTATTCATATGAGTGATTTCAATAACTTTAGGCAGGAAAAAGAATTCAGATGATTCACATTCTTTGACAATTTTTAGTTGATCAATAACAGTCAAATCATCAAGCTCAATAGGACCTTTCAGAGTGAATGGACAAATACTAGAGGATGGAATTTTAAAGAGATTACCAAGTAATTTTGCATCCATAGAAATTACTACATTTTGAACTAGGGTTTCTATGATATTAGATTTTATGGACATATTACCATAAAATTGTTTGATTAAAGTAGGATAAGCATGAAAGCTTGGAGTTAACATCTTTCTTAGCCCAATAGTTTCAAATAGAGAGAGAATACCATACTTTTGAAATAATATGGTATCCATAGGTTTTCTATAAATAATTTGTTTATTAGACATGGAGGAATTAAAAAAACGAGTATACTTAGATGATCGAAAGGATAAGGGAGTGGCAGCTACCTTAGGAACATGAGTTAAATGGAGATAGAGGAGATGATTGCAGTGATGGATCGGGTATGATAGAGGACTCTGCTGATTTCTTCTTCGACTTAGTAGGTTCTCCATTTTTCTTCATAGTTTTCTTTGAAGAAACCCCCGAATCAGTGGATGTCCGTTGAAGAAGACGATTGTTCCTTCTAGCGTCTCTAATGGAGATCTCAGTTTTAACTTCCCTTGTGTTAGCCGTAAATGGTTGTCTACCAGTGAAAAACGTAAACCCTCCTCGAGTTTTGGCCATGGATTCACTTTAGAAAAAAAACACTAGTTTTTGGAAAGAGAGAAAGAACGAAACAGGAACATAGAGGGGGAGATGAAGAGTTGTAGAGAATGAGAAACAAGGTTAAGCCCCCTTTCTTTTAACTCCCGCCCAAATCATTTTAGAGCAAATTTCAAAAATGCCCTTTAATGAGCTAAAAATACCAAAAATACCTTTAATTGAAGTTGTTAAGTCTATATTTAACCAAAAAAAATATTACTCACATAACACTGTAAATATGAATTAAACCACATTTATTTAATTTTTTAAATCACATTTATGTAGAACACATATTTTATATTCATGAACAATACATGAATAAAAATTGTAAATAATATTATATTGGTTATTTTAAGTACATATGCTCATGCCTAATTCTTTTCTTAAAATTCAAAAATGTTTTTCACTCAATGATTTTGTGAAAATGTCAGCTAGCTTGATGCTCAGTTAGGACAAAAAATAGTTTGATTAAACCTTTAGCCACATTATCTCTCAAAAAATGATGTCTAATCTCAATATGTTTAGTGCGAGAATGAAGCACATGATTTTTAGAGATATCAATTGCACTAATATTGTCACACAAAATAGACACATTTTCATATATAACATTAAAATCATGCAACATTTGAATCATCCACAATATCAGTGAACAACAACTACCTGCTGCCAAATATTCTCCTTCTGTGGTGGGCCAAGCCACTAATGTATATTTCTTCTTGTGCCCACAAGACCCCAACTTATTATTAATGAAATTTAATTTTCTATTTATTATTTTAAATAATATAAGGGGTTAGATAGTGATTAATGTGGATAGTATAGGGTAAATATCTCTTCACGCAAATATTTCAAAATAAGCAAGTGGTTATAAAAAATATTCATTGTTGTTTTGAAATATTCGTGATTAATGTGGATCGTTAGGAATATTCAAAATAAGCTTGTGGTTATATTCGCATTTACGTTTGGTCGCGAATATTCAATGCTTGGTATTCGCCCCATAACCAATGGTGGGCGATCGATGAAGATGAAAAACGACAAATATAAGTGGTTTAAAAATAATCTGCGTAGTTGTTACCATTAATATCGTTAAAAATATCCTAAGTGGTTAAAACACAAGAAGATTACCAGATTGCACCAATTATTGATTCTTACGTAAGAAGGCACTACTCAATAATGGTTACGAATTTACCGCTCAAAGATTTTATCGAGTTAATAATTGTCATATTGATATTTTATATTGTCATTGTTTCAATAATTGTCATTACACAACGATTTTTTTCATTATCGGCAATAATTCATATTATCCTAATAATATTATTAGATAACATTATTGGCAATGTCTAGAAAGTTCTGCTCTAAGGAGAGGTTTGGTCACCTAATCAAGCACCAAAGAAGAAGAAATTTTATCGAAAGCCCCTCTTCCTGAAACCGCCTGTCATCAATATCAGATTCTCAGAATATTATTTGTGAATAATTAATTATTGATTCATATGATGAGGAAAATATTGATTTTATGTGGATATAGATGGAGAAAATTTTTAATGTGACAATTGTTGAAAATTGAAATTTTATCTTTTTCCGATAAAATAATTCTTTTAAATATATTATTATATTTTAATAATATAATAATGGTGATATTTTTACAACGAAATGTGGGATATATGAGTATACGAGGAGGAAGAGTATTTTTTGTTGCAATAAATGTTTAAAACATGTTAAACATGTCAATGGACCCCATTTATCGACCGAAATTTGATTATAAATTAAAAATCTCCCGCTTGTGGATTTCGGTCAATTTCTGTTTGGAATTTGGAAAAACTTTCTTCTGTAAAGTTGTAGAGAATTGAATTTCCTATAAAAACTCGCGCGATTCGAATTTTTTCTGATAGAAGGGCTATTTATTATGAATTATTGAAGTTCAAGTTCAAATAATTAATTTTTGGAAGTTTAAAATATTTTAAATAATAAAAACGTTTTTTGTTTGTTTTGTGGGCTACAACATGTGTTTAATGAGCTGAGATCAGATCTAGGAAGGTGGGCGAGAAATCTTAATATATATATTAATATTATATTAAATTTTCTCTGCTTTGTGTTCTAAGCATTTTCCTATAAATAGGGTGCTTAGGTTAGAATTGAAAATCACACCGTAAATCAAGTTTTCTCTCTATATTATCGAGCGATTCTTGTGAGTATTTTGAGTATACTTTGAGTATTGTTAGATTATGCAAGTTCCTTCAAAGACTATATCCTAGATTCCAAATTTAGAAAGTACTAATCTTTCGAGGTAAGGGATGTTATTTTCTTCTCAAATGATATTATTTCTTCAATATCATTATGTCAAATATTGGTTGAACTTTTATCAAATTTGGAACTTTTCATGTCGGGGTTACTATTCATATTCATGAGTTACTATTCATGAGTTACTATTCACGAGTTACTATTCACGAGTTACTATTCACGAGTACTATTCATGAAGCGTGAAGATATTTTTTTTGTGAAATTTCTATCTTTTGGTGTTTGAGTTACTATTCACGATACTACATTATTCACGATTCACGATACTCTGACACTATTCATCTAAAATGAAAATTTCTTCTTTTGTCCAAAATATCTATTCTGGATACTAGCTTTAATCAGATCCATGTTTTGATCATTCTCAATTTTACACCACTATGATTATTTTTGAGGTATTTTTGACATGGATAAAACAAAGTACTAATCCTTAATCCTTAATCCTTGTCATTTTGTTTCACCGGATTCGCTTTTTTAAAAATATTTTCATCATCCTCGCCTTTAAATGATGATATTATTGAATATCTTTGGCCCAGAAGTGTAAAGATGAATGATTTTCGAGAATATCTTCGGGCCGTAGTGCAAAGATGAACAGTGTTTAGATGAATACGACTTAATCGATGAATATCTTTGGCACCAGAGTAAAGATGAATATTTGATTCCGTATGTATATCGATTGATGTTACAGGATAAAAGATAGACGATGAACTTTTAAATTCATACATGTAAGATAGTAGTTTGCATTCTCTACTTAACTCTTCTAATGAATTATTATTTCACTGCGAATATTGATTTAAAATTTGTTGCCTATCAGATTCTATTAGATTTTTCCCTGTCAAGACTAACGATAATTTGTTGTATATTATCTTAGTCATAATATTCTTTATCGGGCTAGTTGAGCTCACCCTTTTCCTTTTTGTTCCATTTTCTCTCGTGAGGCGAGAATATAATGAAAGTACGAAGCCTGGGTATGGAATGAAGGTTCTAGAGAGAGTTGTTTAGTAGTCCTCACCATTTTTGTAAAATAATGTATCAATAAATGTGATGAGGATTTATTTGAGTATAGATATTGTCTAGAAGATAATATTTGTATTCAAACTCACGCTTTTATCGTTGTAATAATAAAGTTGTAGTTGTTTCATACTATGTATCGACAACCTGTAATGGGTGATGTATACCTATTTTGGGGCGCCACAATTGGTATCGTAGCTTAGGATATGATCTCCATGAGAGATCGGGAATAGAACTAGAGGGGAGAGACGAGTAAATCCTTCGCTAGTGTGTCCTACCTAAGCTTATTTTTTTAGTTGGTCAAGATATAAGGATATTATGTGATATATTGATTTCCTTAATTAACCCTTGTTTTACGACAAAGATTTGAGAATGTCGAATCGAGAATATTAACAATGGAAATGAGACCGTGGAGACGCTCAGACTCACCAACGAGGAGAACGTGCAACAGTCGGGCAATGTTCCTCCCGCGAACAATACCAATCGAAAGCGTATGATGAACGAGGGATGTTTAGAAGTTTTTTGCGCTCATGCAAAATCGCATTTAGGAGACTCGTGTTCAAAATACAGGAGGAAATGATAGCAATTCACGGGTTATCACAACCAAGCGCTTCAAAGAGTCAGGGACCACCGTAATTTAAGGGAAAGCCGATCCGATCACGGCGAAACACGGGTCAAGCAAATTACCAAGATATTCGATGTCTTGGGATGCACTGAGAACAGAAGGTTCCATTCGCCACCTTTATGTTCCGTGGGCGAGGCGGTATCATCGGTGGGAGTCTCAGTGAAGCGCACTCCATCCAAATTTCCGCACTCAAAGATGTCTTGGGAGACGCTTTCAAAATTATTTAATGACAAATACTTTCCCGAAAGTGTTCATTATACGGAAGGAAGTGGAGTTCATCGATTGGAACAAAACAACACGACGGTGTCTCAAAGACGAGGCAAAGTTTGCGAGTTATCCAGTGCTCAGACCTCATTTGGTGGAGAATGAGGAACGATGACGCGGATGTTTCGAGAGGTTTGAAACCCTAAGATACGACAATATCTCATTTCTCATAAATTTTCTCTCTATTCGTATGTTGTTAATGTGGCTCAATTATTAGAGCGAGATAACGAGTATATTCAACCGAGGGACCATAACCGTGGATCGTACTAAAGATAAAGCAAACAATGTAATAATGATAACCAAATGGAGAAAGAAACAGACGGACAAAATGGTAACCACTCGTGGTAATCATGGCCATGAAAATAGAAGAAGCGAGTGAGGAGATTTTTAAAAGAGGAGATTTAACAACGACCATGTGAAGACGACAAAGGTTTAAAAAGAATCGGTTCTAAGGGAGGAGAACGACCACCGGCCATATATGCTACAAATGCGAAAAGAGGGACATATCACCAAACCGCCCACAACAGCTTCAAGGTATGCTATAATTGTGGAAAGGAAGGACATATCGCCGAGATCAGACGCAGAGCGAAACCTAGTTCAATGGGGACGGTGACTCAAAAGATCGTCCCCGTAAAAGTCAAAGTCAACGATTCCGGAAGAGCGTTTGTTGTGATCGGTCAAAATGCGAGAAACCCAAACGAGGTGATCACGGATAAGCTATTTATAAATTCTTGCGAAGTTTATACCTTTACTTGATACCGCAGCTACCCATTCATTTATCTCTCCCGCATGTGCTCAACGCTTAAACTCGACTCGAGAAATTAGACTTTCGACCTATCTCGTGGAAACTCCGTTAGAGAAACTTTCATCACATCCACCGCTTATAAATCTTGTTTGATTCAAGTTGGCACCATCACCTTACCGCTGACCTTATCTCTTTAAAGATACTTGCTTTTGATGTGATTTTAGGGATTGATTGGTTAACTACTCATCATGCCAAAATTGATTGTTTTCGTAAGGTCATTAGTTTTCATATTCCTAACCAACCCGTTGTATTTAATTCAAGCAACTAAACCATTAAAATCAATCACCGCATATCTAATCATAAAGCTATTCGCTTATCAAAAACGGATGTCAAGCTTTCTTAGCCCATGTTATGGATTTGAATAAAGACACGCCAAATTTGAATAATATTCCCGTTGTTATCGACTTTCCCGACGATTTCAAGAACTTCCCGCCTACCCCGTAACGTGAAGTTGAATTCTTTATTGATCTTGAACCCGTACAAAGCCCATTTCTAAAACCCCATATCGAATGGCTCCTATTGAACTTCAGAGTTAAAGGTCCAACTACAGAATTGTTGGACATCGGTTTCATTCGGCCCTAAGACATCTCCTCGGGGTGCTCCTGCTTTATTTGTAAAGAAGAAAGACGGAGTATGCGACTTTCAGTATTGACTATCGGAATCAAACCATGTCACCATCAAGAATAGGTATCCTCTACCTCGTATTGATGACTTGTTTGACCAACAGCAAGGGCACAATTCTTTTCAAAATCGATCTTCGCTCGATATCATCACCAAGAGATTAGAATCGAGGATATTCCAAAGACCGCCTTTAAACTCTAAGACGGGCATTATGAATTCTTAGTCATGTCTTTCTTGATCGACTAATGCTCCGCGGCTTTCATGGATATGATGAACCGAGTATTCAAGGAATATTTGGATCGGGCTTGTTGTTGTTTTATTGATGACATCCTTATATATTCCAAAAGTCGTGAAGATCATGAGCACCATTTGAAGTCGGTACTCCAAAGGCTTCGTGAAAACCAACTATATGCCAAATTGAAGAAATGCGAAGTTCGCTTTAGGAAGTAGCATTTCTTGGGCACGCGGTGTCAAAACATGGAGTATCCGTGATCCGCGCAAAGATTGAAGCAATACAAAGTTGGGAGCAACCAAGTCATGATCAAGTACGAAGCTTTTTGGGCTTAATCAATTATTATCGAGATTCGTGGAAGGGTTTTCTAATCGCTACTCCATTAACTCAAATAACTCCTAAGGATACAAAATTCGCTTGGAGCGAAGAATGCGAGAAGAGTTTCCAAGAGCTTAAGAGGAGACTTATTTCGACTGTTCTAACAATACCATCCGGTTCGAATGGATTTGTTATCTACAAATGATGCTTCGTGCAAAGGGTTAGGATGTGTTCTCATGCAACGGGGAAAGTCATAGCCTATGCCTCATGACAACTTAAAGAGTATGAGAGGAATTATCCTACTCATGATCTAGAGTCAAAAGCAATAAGCTTTCGCGCTAAAGATATGGAGGCACTATCTATATGGGGAGAAAGTGGAGATATATTCGCACCATAAAAGCCTTAAATATTTCTTCACTCAAAAAGAACTCAACACGCAAAATGACGCTGGCTCGAGCTATTGAAAGACTACGACCACACTATTCAATACCATCCCGAAAAGCGAACGTGGTAGCCGACGCGCTGAGTAGAAGATCATATGCAGAACGAAAAGCGATGATGTCAAGTATACGACAGAGCCAACTTTAATAGAAAAAGTTAAGGTCGCTCAAGCCACCGAATCTTGAGCCGATGCGCATGAAGAAGAAAGTACAAGAAGGAGCTATTCCTAAGCGAGAATTGATGAAGAAGGAATACTTCGAGTCCACTCTAGACTTTGTGTTCCTAACGACTGATTTGAAGTACAAGATTATGATGGAGGCACACAATACACCATTTGCAATCCATCCTCGAAGTACTAAAATGTATCGTGATCTTCGACATACATTTTGGTGGAACAATACGAAGAGAGAGATTGCAAAGTTTATCTCAATGTGTTTAACTTGTCAACGGTAAAGGCGAGCATCTAGTACCTAAGGGTCCGCTGCAACCACTTGAGATTCCGAAATGGAAGTGGGAACACATTACCATGGATTTCGTTACGGGTCTTCCTACTACGCTTTCTCGTGGCATCAATGCTATTTGGGTTATTGTTGATGGATTAACCAAGTCTCGCTTATTTCTTGCCGACACGGAGACTTATTCACTCGAACGCCTTGCTAGTATGTACGTGAATGAGATTGTGAGGTTGCATGGCATGCCCAGATCCATAGTTTCGATCGTGACCCAAGATTCACTTCAAGATTTTGGGTTAGCTTGCAAAAAGCTATGGGCACGGATTTACGATTCGGCTTCGCATACCATCCTCAAACGAATCGGACAATCGAAAGACTATTCAAACTCTTGAAGATTTATTAAGACTCGTGGTCCTGCATTTCAAGGGCGCTTGGGATAAGTATTTACCATCAGTGGAATTCTCCTACAACAACAAAGCTTATCGTGCAAGTATAGTGTAGCTCCATTTGAAGCATTATATGGACGAAAGTGTCGCTTCCAAAGATATGTTGGGACGAGGTGGGTGAAGCAACATCGTTGGGACCCGAGTTAGTACGTATGACTACTTTAAAAGATCCAAATGATTCGACAACGATACAAACCAAGACAAGATCGACAAAAGAGTTATGCGGATCTTCATCGAAAGGACGGGAATTTAGTGTAGGGATCATGATTATCATGAAGTCGCTCCATGGAAGGGAGTTACAAGATTTGGGAAGAGAGGAAAGCTCAATCCACGATTTATCGGTCCATTTCAAATTCTCGACCGAGTAGGAAATGTAGCCTATAGACTTAAGCACCTCCAAGTATGTCTCGTGTTCATAATGTGTTTCATATATCCGATTTCAGAAATATGTGAAAGACCCAACCACGCTATAGAAAGTTAGAACCGGACGAAATAGCCAAGACTTAACGTATGAGGAGGTACCACAAGATCTTGGATAGAAGGAGCATGTCCTACGCCAAGAAAGGTCATACCACAAGTTAAAGTTTTGTGGAGGAATCATGCTATAGAGGAAATGACCGGGAATTGAAACGGAAATGAAAGCGAGGTATCCTCACCTTTTCAAACACCAGTGCACGTACGCCAATTTCGAGGATGAAATTTCATAAGGAGGGAGGTCAGTAAGACCCCAACTTATTATTAATGAAATTTAATTTTCTATTTATTATTTTGAAATAGTAAGGGTTGATGTGATTAATGTGGATAGTTAGGGTAAAATACGCAAATATTTCAAAATAAGCAAGTGGTTATAAAATATTCATCATTGTTTGGGAATATTCGTTTGGTCGTGGAATATTCAGATCGCTTTGAATATTCGCATTTACGGCAAGCAGCCATATGTGTGGGCCCCATAACGGAAAGCGATCGATGAAGAAAACGACAAATATAAGTGGTTTAAAAATAATCTACAGAAGTTGTATACCATTAATATCGTTAAAATACTTTGTGGTTAAAACACAAGAAGACACCAGATTGCACCAATTATTGATTCTTACGTAAGAAGGCACTACTCAATAATGGTTACAGAATTACTGCTCAAATTTTTATCGAGTTAATAATTGTCATGCGTTGATATTTTATATTGTCATTGTTTCAATAATCACATTATTACAAAGATTTTTTATTATCGGCTAATAATTCATATTATCCTAATAATATTATTAGATAACATTATTGGCAATGTCTAGAAAGTTCTGCTTCAAGGAGAGGTTTGGTCACCTAATCATGCACCAAGAAGAAGAAATTCTTATCGAAAGCCCCTTTCCTGAACCGCCTCATTGTCAATATCAGGATTCTCAGAATATTATTTGTGAATAATTAATTATTTATTCATATGATGAGGAAAATATTGATTTTATGTGGATATAGATGGAGAAAATTTTAATGTGACAATTGTTGAAAATTGAAATTTTATCTTTTTCTCGATAAAATAATTCTTTTAAATATATTATTATATTTTAATAATATAATAATGGTGATATTTTTACAACGAATGTGGGATATATGAGTATACGAGGAGGAAGAGTATTTTTGTTGCAATAAATGTTTAAAACATGTTAAACATGTCAATGGACCCCATTTATCGACCGAAATTTGATTATAAATTGAAAAATCTCCTGCTTGTGGATTTCTTGTCAATTTCTGCTTGAATTTGGAAAACTTTCTTCCGCAAAGTTGTAGAGAATTGAATTTTCTATAAAAACTCTCGCGAGATTCGAATTTTCTGATAGAAGGGCTATTTATTATGAATTATTGAAGTTCAAGTTCAAATAATTAATTTTTGGAAGTTTAAAATATTTTAAATAATAAAACGTTTTTTTTTTTTTTTTGTGGGCTACAACATGTGCATAATGAGCTGAGATCAGATCTCTAGAAGGTGGGCGAGAAATCTTAATATATATATTAATATTATATTAAATTTTCTCGCTTTGTGTTCTAAGCATTTTCCTATAAATAGGTGCTTAGGTTAGAATTGAAAATCACACCGTAAACCAAGTTTTCTCTCTATATTATCGAAATGTATTCTTGTGAGTATTTTGAGTATACTTTGAGTATTGTTAGACGGTGCAAGTTCCTTCAAAGACTATATATCTTCTAGATTCCAATTGTAAGTACTAATCTTTCGAGGTAAGGGATGTTATTTTCTTCTCAAATGATATTATTTCTTCAATATCATTATGTCAAAATATTGGTTGGAACTTTTATCAAATTTGGAACTTTTTCATGTTGGGTTACTATTCATGAGTTACTATTCACGAGTTTATTCACGAAGTTACTATTCATGAGTTACTATTCACGAGTTACTATTCACGAGTACTATTCATGAAGCGTGAAGATGTTTTTGTGGAATTTCTATCTTTTGGTGTTGGAGTTACTATTCACGATACTCAAGACTATTCACGATATACAAAATAAAAAATAAAATTTCTTCTTTTCGTCCAAAATATCTATTCGGATACTAGTTTTGATTGTATCCATGTTTTGATCATTCTTTAATTTTACACCACTATGATTATTTTTGAGGTATTTTTGAATATGGATAAAACAAAAGTACTAATCCTTAATCCTTAATCCTCGTCATTTTGTTTCACCGATTCGCTTTTTTAAAATATTTTCATCATCCTCGCCTTAAATGATGATATTATTGAATATCTTTGGCCCAGTAGTGTGCAAAGATGAATGATTTTCAATGAATATCTTTGGCGTCAGTAGTTCAAAGATGAAATGTGTGTTTAGATGAACATGACTAATCGATGAATATCTTTGGCCCTCAGAGTGCAAAGATGAATATTTGATTCCGTATGTATATCGATTGATGTTACAGGATAAAAGATAGATTTATGAACTTTTAAATTCATACATGTAAGATAGTAGTTTGCATTCTCTACTTAACTCTTCTAATGAATTATTATTTCACGCTAATATTGATTTAAAATTTGTTGTCTATCAGATTCTATTAGATTTTTCCCCGTCAAGACTAACGATAATTTGTTGTATATTATCTTAGTCATAATATTCTTTATCGGGCTAGTTGAGCTCACCCCTTTTCCTTTTTGTTCCATTTTTCTCGTGAGGCTAGAATATAATGCGAGTACAAGCCTGGGGTATGGAATGAAGGTTCTAGAGAGTTGTTTAGTAGTCCTCACCATTTTTGTAAAATAATGTATCAATAAATGTGATGAGGATTTATTTGAGTATAGATATTGTCTGAAGATAATATTTGTATTTAAACTCACAGCTTTACTTGTAATAATAAAGTCAGAGTTGTTTACGTATACCATTGACAACTCTCGAATGGGTGATGTATATACCTATTTTGGGGCGCCACACCTAGCCTTCTTCGAATTGTTTAATTTGTAGCCCCAAGAAGTAATTTAGCTCCCCATTAAACTCATGTCAAATTCACTATACATATTTTTGAGGAGATATTAGTAGCACAAAAAATAATATCATCAACGTATCCTTAATTTGTAAACATAATTAGGATTTTTTTCATGTTCAAAATTGGGTGGTTGCCTAACATGTACTTCTTCATTTAAATAACCATTTAAGAAGGCATTTTTCACATCCATTTGATATAATTTAAACTTTCTATAATAAGTATAAGCTAGCAGGATTCTAATTACTTCTAACCTTACAACTGGGGCAAAGGTTTCTTCAAAATCTATTCCTTCCTATTGGTTCTATCCTTGGGCACCAACCTAGCTTCGTTTCTAGTTATTATGCCCTTTTCATCAAGTTTATTTTTGAAAATCCATTTTGTGCCAATTATAGATGCATCTTTAAGAGGTTTAACAAGTTCTCATAGCTGACATCTTTCAAACTAGTTTAGTTCTTCTTGCTTGTCAATAGACCAATTCTCATCTTGAATTGCTTCCTTGACATTCTTTGTTTCTATCTGTGATAAAAATGCTGAAAAGGCACAATAATTGCGAGCTTTTCTTCTTGTGTTCATCCAAGTTTTGGGATCTCCTATGATCAAATTCGGAGGACGATTTCTCACTATTCTAGATGATCTGGGTAGTCTGATATTGGACATTTCCTCTTCTTGAGCATGTATAGGTGTATCAATTTTTGTTTCAAGGTGTCTGTATATGTCATATTCTGCGTTTGCAAGATTGTCTGATTTGTCTTCTGAAGCAAAAGGGGTGTCAGGCTAGCTATCTGGATAGTGCTATTTTGTATGAACTTTTTCTTCCTAAATGACGAGTGATCGGGTTATGCGATACTCATTGTTTTATCTGAAGCGGGAGCCATTGGTCAGTTGTCTCGGATAAGTTCAATTTGAACTCTAACTTTCATTTTTGTTTTATCTGCATCAACTTCAATTTATTCTTTTAACAAATCATGGTTAATCTCATCAAATATTATATGGACAGATTCCTCAACGTTTTGTTTGTCAAGATTATAAACTCTATATGCCTTACTATGCAATGAATATTCAAGAAATATAGCTTTGGATGATTTTTCATCAAATTTCCCTAGATTAGCTTGAGTATTTACAATGAAACATTTAGCACCAAACACTTTAAATAACTAATATTAGGTATTCTTTTGTTTAGCAGTTCATATGGTGTTTTCAATATAGGTCTAATTAAAACCCTATTTAAAATATAACATGCAGTACTTACAGCCTCTGCCCAAAATCTTCTAGGCAGCTTACTTTCTTGAAGAAGCGTTCTTGCTGTTTCCTGGAGTGTTCAATTTTTCCATTCCACTACCCCATTTTGTTGTGTCGTTCTTCTTGCGGAAAATTCATGTGGAACACCTTTCTCATTGCTGTACGGAATGAAATCTTTGCCAAACACTAATTAATTTAAGATTATGCTTTGTTTCAAAATTCTTTATAAGCTTGTCAAATTCAGCAAAAGCTTGATCCTTAGTCTTTAAAAATAATACCCACGTAAATCTTGAAAAATCATCGACAATAACAAATGTATAATTATTATTTCATAAGCTAGCGTATCTTTTAGGACCAAATAAATCAAGATGTAACAATTGAAGAGGCAAGGAAGTAGATACCTGATTTTTACTTGAAATGAATTTTTTACTTGTTTACTTAACTGGCATGCATCACAAACACATTTCTTTTCATATTTTAGTTTTGGAAGTCCCTTGGCAAGATTCTTTAAAGATAGCTTACTCATTAGTTCCATGTGTATATGTCCTAACCTTCTATGCCAAAAACTTGACTGATCTTGGACATCAGCTAAACAGATGTCTGCATTTTGTTGTTCAAAACATATTGTATATATATTCCCTTCTCTGTTAAGCTACTAGAAGCACATGGTGAGCAAAATGAATAATAACACATTTTTCTTTATCAAACATTACCTTGTGACCACTATCCATAAGTTAACTTACACTAATCAGATTATATTTCAAACCTTCAACATAATAAACATTATCAATAAAGATTTTACCATTTCCTACATTACCTTCACCAATAATTTTGCATGTGTTGTCATCTCCAAATGTAATAGTTCCTCCTTTCATTGACACAAAGTGAGGTGAATGCAGACTTATCCCATGTCATGTGTCTAGAGCACCTGTGACGCCCCCAAAATTAGGTATACGTCACCCATCTTGGGTCGCCACTTACATGGTACATAAATTCAAATACAACTTACTAATATAACTGCTGTAGTGTAATATGACATAAATCGTGAGTTTGAATACAAATATTGTCTACTAGATATTATACAAACTCAAAAGGAGTCCTCATTACAATTATTATCACACTATTTCACGTATAGTGAGGACTACTAATGCTATCCTCTGGACCATTACTTCGTTCCCAGACTCGTCCAAATTTATGTTCTCATTTCAAAGAGAATAAAAGAAAGAAAGGGTGAGCTCAACTAGCCCAAGAAGAAATATTATGACTAAGATAATGCGTAATAAATTATCATTAGCCTTCAACAAAGATGTTAAACCGATAAAATACAATAGACAACCAGGTTAATCATGCGCAATGAATAAGCAATCCATTAAAAGAGTCAAGTAGAGAATAAAGTCTACTATCTTTTAGGTTTTAAAAGGTTTACATCAATTTTATCATTGAGACTCACAAATAAATAAACCACCACATCTAATCATCCTCGTATTACTTGGCCAAGGATTTTCATCAAATTATCAATGGTCATGACTATACCGAATCACCCCCGGTCATAATCATACCAAAAACTATCCATCATCGCATTACAGAGTGCCACCGAGGACTTTTGTCACATCATTTATATCAAGTCATGATTATACCGAATGATCCTGGTCATAATCATACTAAGTTCATCTATGCACGTAAGCCAAAGATAACATAATATAACATGAGGATGATGACAATGACATAGTAATTCAATAAAACAAGTTCAAGAATTATTTAATCCATGAATTATTAACGCCCAAATTGTCAACATGATCTTTGTTTAGAGAGTAAAATTCAAGAATGATCGGAAGAATATTTCCATGAAAAGATAATTTGGATGAAACGCAAATATAAAGGATATTCTACTAATTTCATGGAGTATATAAGTCAAAGTTTTAACCAACCGGGTATAATAAAGAATGGAATAACAAAAGAAATCACCATGCATGCGGTGCCGCAGATAGACAAAGTTATTCCAATGTAATAATAATAACGGAACCGTGTCGTGAAATTCACACCGACAAGATGTTCCAACAGAATAATAAAGATGGAACCCGGATCCTGTAAAACACACGATAGGATATTCCAACAGAATGATAAAGATTTTAACCAGTCCCGGTGTAAAACACACGCATGTGATGTTCCAACGAGAATAATAAAAAGCGGAACCAGTCCCGTGTAAACACATACGCATGTGATGTTCCAACGTAATAATAGAAGAATGTCACCAAGTATAGGTAAATCACAGATATAAAGTTATTCAAATGTAATAAATAAGAATGGAATAACATAAGGATTTCACCAAGTATAGGGTATCCAGATATACAAGAGTTATGTATAGGGTATACCACTTTTACAAAAGAGTTATTCCAATGTAATAATAATGAATGGAATAATGTAAGTTCTCTTCAAGAAGAAAGAATAACACCCTTACCGTAAAAAGAACCGAATATAGAAGTAGTGAAGTAGCGAGATACTCTTCTTCTTTCTATAACTTTCTCTATATAGCTTCTCTCTATAATTTTTCTCTCTAGAGTTTCAATGAATTCGTAAGAAAATAATGAAGGAATGAGCTTCTATTTATAGGAAAATGGAATGCATAGTAATTAATCCATGAATCTATTCCAGATTGATTTACTTTTAATCTGACGGTCCATATTTAAAGCAAAATCTTTTAAATAAAATATCATATATTCTATTTATATAAAAACATTTTACTATGCAAACACTATGCAACACTATGCAAAACACTATGCAAAACACTATGCAACACTATGCGTAATAAAATATAATATATTCTATTTATAGAATAACTTTAATAAAGTATTCATTTTATATAAAAAGATGTTTCGCTTTATTACGCTAATAATACGAATAAAACAAAACGTCATTATCGCTATAATAATTCATATTATTAATCGAATAATAATGGAATCAAACCGAGTGACTTCTCACATAAGTATCGATAATCAATACTGGTGTCTTACTATGCAACCACACATTGATTCATCGTACTTTTTACTACCGAGTAGTTCAACAAGATCAACGGTAAAACTTCCGCCGTTATTTCAATAAAATATTTTTGTCGCTTTTCTCGATCCAAAATAATTACATTGTGGGGTCCACCAATGATTGAGTCGTTGTACGAATATTCCTTGCTAAACCTAATATTCCCCACCAATCGAATATAATATAACCACTTGCATACTTTGCAAAATTTATAAATACTACCCACAACTATAATATTATCTCAAATTCACACCATAATATTAAAAATTATTTCGACAAAATTTAAATCTTTATTGATAAAATCTGGGGTCTCACAGCACCCGCTATCCAACACTACAAGAAAAAGCTTTAATTCTGACGGAATTAAGGTCGACTGAATGTATTCAGTCAACTTTAATTTAAGACCGACTGAATATTCGGTCGACATCAAGTCAGTCGGTATTAATTAATCCTCGACGGACATCAGTTGGATTTAAGCCCTCCTCCTTGGCACGAAGGTTTCCCGCGAGCACGAATATAAAGTCGACAGAATATGTGTTATCCTCGATTGAATAATCCGTCGACATTAGCTTATGGTCGACCGACATAACCTCGACGGAATTTCGTCGAGAATAAACCTTAAAAACCTAATCAGATTATTTTCTCCAGCGCCTCCCTCGTCACTCACTCTCTCATTCTCTCTCTCTCAGTTCAGCTCACTCACTCTCTCTCACTAAAAGTCCCTCATTTCAGTCCACCCACACCACCACCTCGCCGGATTCCAACCACCGCCTTCGACGACCACGCCTCCGACCACCATCTCCGGCCACCTCTGACTCTCTCTTTCCGGTCCCTTTTCTCCTCTTGTAATTAAAGGTATATATTGAAATTACTAATTTTTTTTAGCTAGGGTTAATAAATATATTTATTCTACTGATTTTGACTGGAATTGGTTTAATAAGTTACAATTGTATCTGATTTGGTGTCACGTGTTAATATATATCATAATCTGGAGTTATAGGGTTTAATAAGTTAAAATTGCATGTATCTGATTTTGTAAGTTTGGTAGAATATTTTTTGGGGTCAGCAGTACATGCAATTGCATTTGATTTGGTTCTAATTTGGGTCAGCAGTCTAATTTGTATCTGATTTGGTTCTGTTTGGCTAATGAATTTGATGTATCTGAATTTGGTTCAATTTTTATGCCTTTTGTTGCCATATGAAGTGAAATGCAGTGTGATAAACTTATAATTTGCAGTGTTCTAATTTCTTCCTTTTCTAGCATTGTGAATTTTAATTTATGAATCAATTGAAGACTTCTCTTATTTTGGTTTTGAATTTTAATTCTGACGAAATTTTCGACTGAATTTTGTGGAAGTTATAGATGATAATAAATAAATATTTAATTAACTATATAAAAGACAATTAGGACTTAGTTTGCCACTAAAACTAAGTAGTAATATTAGAAAACTTAAATAAATTAATAAAATAATACAAAAATACTAAGAGATTTAAATAACTTTAATAAATTATATAATATAATATAATATAATATAATAAACTTTAAAATAAAATAAGTTTAATAACATAAAATAAATTTACTTTATTATTTAATATAATATAATTAAAAATAAATTAATTTAATTTAATTTAATACAATAAAATAAATTTACTTTATTATTTAATATAATATTATACAAAATAAAATAAAATAAAATAACTAAATCTAAATAAATTAATTAATTTAATTTAATTTAACTAAATTAAATTAAATTAAAGTAAAACATATAAAATAAAATAAATAAAATAATACAAAAACTAAGTACCACTTACTTAGTTTATCATTGGCAAAATAAACTAAGTAGCATTTGCTTAGTTTGCCATAATTTTCAATAAACTCAATAATACTCTCCCTTTAAACTTCAATACACTAAACGATAAAACACGATACTTTGCAACTTAGAAACCCGTTCGATATTCACTCATTAGGAGTGAATGTCGAATAGTTCTCAGTTTGGGACTGTTACTGGATGTTATGTCTCTCACTTAGGTTGGTGCCAATGCACAGGGTGTGTTTTTATAAATTTTGAGGAACTTTCAGCTGGTGTCTCTACATGTTCTCCGAGTGCATACTTAGACTAAGTTTTCTTGGTCTATTTCGTACTTGGAGACCATGGGAGAAATCTTCTTTTTTTTTTTGAAAATAGTAGAAACGTCTTTAAGATTGGAACTAGTGAGGAGAGACACATCCGAGAACGGGATGAAGCTTCAACCTCAGAGAGTGGAGATATAAACTAGGTAAACTAAATTCATGCTTGGACCACATTCATGATTATTCTTGATCTAATTGAGTATTTTCTTCAATTAAAGATGGATATCGACTGGAGTTGGATGTACCGTAGGATAAAGATTGATGGGAGGGGATTAGTTGATGCGTACCGTGACGGAGTTGGATGTACCGTAGGATAAATTAAGGTGATATTATTTTATGTATATATGATTTAGGCCATGCGGAGTAGCTTGGGCCGACCTCCTACTATGATGGAGTTATGCAATAGAGTCCATATGCACCAAGGGTTTCTACTTCTGGTCGACGATGTCTCCAGCAGCACTAGCTATACGGGTAATACATTTACTATAATAAATATTATTTAGGGTAATATTACGTAATTTATATGATGATACCAAGATAACTCACATGTACATATATCAAATTACAAGAGCGGTTTGAGAAGATCCGCAACAACCGGATAATGGAGTCACAGTCGCTAGGGCGATTCGAGATGTTAGATTCCATCATCCCTCCGCTTGAGATTAGTTTATCTCAGGACGAGGAGACGGCTCTTTGGGTCGTATCTCAGGATACTCCCACTAGTAATAGCGGCCGATATCGAGTGTTGGGGTTACCGAGGATACCAGCCTATACATTGCCAGGAGGTATAATATTTTTAGTTTATTTCTTGTTTATGAATAAAGAAAATTAAGCCATATTATTCATGTTATATTTATTTTTGTAGGCTCTCTAGCGACTCTGCGTCAAGAGCCCGTGTGACCATCACATACTGGTAGGCGGCTTAGACGATGCTTTGTTCAGGCGATGTTATGGTCTGCGGTCTCGGAGAGGTTTGAGACCGTCCGTTGTTCCATCGTCGGGACCTTCCCAATCGTTCTCCTCCATCACTTATGCAGACGTTGTAATTAAGTGCCACCGCCGAGAATACGGGTATCCTCCGGGAAGCGATGGGCCCGCGATACGCGATTTAGATTATTCGGATGGTGTTTACCTTAGTGAGGGGCGCATTTGGGCCAATGTTGAGTCGACCCTCATTTCGCTTTCGGTATACTATTCGCTTTAAATTCAAATATATATTCTGCATGTAATTTAATTTTCATTTAGTTATCTTTAACTGAATCATATATATGGACTAATGAGTTGCATTATATTGTATCAATAGGGTGACGAGCGGACTGACGAGCGGGATCCTCCTCACACCGGGGGCTCTACTAGCTTGACTTAGTTTACATTCTTTTGTAGTTTAAATTCTTCTGTATTAATTTTACATAACTTTTGACGTACATATTGTAGTTTAAACTTTATCATTAATTACTTTGGTTTTGTTGCGGTTTGACACTTAGCTTAATGGGATGTTTGTTATAGTTAGTTTAGATTAATGAGATCTTTTGTAATTTACCTTAGTAGTTTAATTTACTTAGATTAACTTTGGTTTGTTACGGTTATGCTAGTAGTAATGGGATGTTTTTGACATTTAGCTTAATTTAGCTTGTGTATGCAATGTTGGGAAAACAGGTACAGGTACAAGATGTGGGTTAAATCCCTGGATATTGCAAAAATAAATAAAATATTTTAAAAAAACATTAACCTCGACGGAATAAGGTTATTCTCGACGGTTATCCATCGAGGTTAAGGTGTTTCCCATTTTCGGCATACTGCCACGTGGCATATATATCCTCGACCGAATATAGGGTCGACGAAATTTCGTCGATCGTAAGGTGTTTTCCCATTTTTGTCAGGTGGCCACGTGGCATGCTTATCACCGACCGAATATCCTCGACAGACACATTTCAGTCGGGGATATATTAACTCCGACCAAATGTTCGGTCGACAATCAATCCATCGAGTCTAAGTATCCCCGACCGAAAGATCGACGAACTTAATTTCGACCTGCTTATATACGACTGAATTTCCGACCGAATATTCCGTCGGAAATAAGGTTAACCTCGACGGAATACGCTTATTACCGACTGAATATTCCGTCAAAAATAACCCTTTTTGTTGTAGTGCAATACCCATTTATTTGATAGCACCTTTGCCTTTAAGCATATCTGCAAAATAGAAAGGTAACTCATCATTTTGGTACCTAAACCAACTTGGGCCCACTCTTTTTAGCAACAGTTAAATAACTTTTCTTTACCCAAACTTATTTTATTTTTTATTTATTACAATTAGTATTAAAATGGCCTTTTAGTCCACAGTTTTTACAAGTAATAAAAGGTGAGCAATAAAGAGGCTTATTTCTTGGTATTATTAATTATTCTAATTTTATTAGTGGTACTTTTTATGTTTTTCGCAGGATTATAGCCAATTCCTTGTATGTCTAAACTTGACATTGGAGCACCAAACATAATATTCAAGTTTTCTTCACCTTAAACAAATTTTGCAAGATCGTCTTTTAATGAAATTATTTCTTCAATTTTGTCATCTTGTATGTTTATTATTTTTCCATCATTAAAAGCATCTATACATGTATCTCTCATTTTTAGGCTTTCTTTCAAATCATCATTTTCCTTTTTGAAAACATTGTTTTCTTTATTTAATTTATTTGCACGATTATACAAAATTTTATTATAGTTATCTAAGTAATCAATTATATCATTTAACTTAGACACTTCATTTGATGTACAATCTTTAACAATTTCTTGTTTTGCTTCAATCAATGTTACTACTTCATTCATTAAATATTTTATCCAATTTTTTAAATGTGCATTTTTTCATTAAGACGCAAGTTTTCATTTTTCAACACGATATAATCTGAAATTGTAATTTCAAAAGTTTCATTACTTACTTCTGATGTTTCTTGATTGTCTAGTCCGGTGAAGCATAATTGGGAAGTCTCATCTTCTTGCTCCACTTCATTTTCTGATTCATCATCGCTCCACGACATCAAGGCTCATCTTTTTAAACTAATTCATTTGTTCTTCTTTTTAAGTTAAAAATAGTCCCTCTTGAGATGACCAGGCTTTCCACACTCAAAATAGATTTCTTCTTAAGATTGTTGTTTGAACTTTTTCTTGTTGATGAAGTTCTTTCCTTGAAGCTTTCTTTGGTTCTTTATTCTAATTAGGTCTCTCAACTTCTTGGTCATTAGTGTTATTTCCTCATCAGAGTCATTATAGTCCCCATCATTGTTGCTTTCGGATTGAAGAGCTAAGGTTTTCTTCTTCGGCGTCTCATCTTCCTCGTCGTATCTTTTTTGGTTGGTTCTCGAATTCCTCAAGTTCTCCAAATTGCTGATGGTTGAAGAATCTTGTAGAGTAGTCACTTTTGGTGCGAATATTTTGGGCATGATACGTAGTAAATTTCTATTGATATATCTTCCTCTTGAGCATGCTAAGAGAATTCATTATAGTGAGGAACCTTGATTGAGCCTCCTTGATCGTCTCATTCTTTTCTAGTTTGAACAAATCATACAATTGCATCAATTTACTAATTAAGTTTCACCTAGCTCTTTCACCTTAGATGTCCCTTCATGGCTCATGATGATAGTATCGCATATTTCTTTCGTTGTGCTACAGCCGGAGACTTTGTCGATTTCTGATTGTACCATCCCACTTAGCAAGGTATTCATAACTTTTGAATTATAGGATATGCATCATGTATATGATTCATTTGCATCTATCTCTAAAAGAGTTTTAGGTCTGCCATAATCATGCCTAGCAATGACGGGTCCATTGTCAACAACCCACCATTCCCATGGATCTCTGTTAAGATATATCTTCATCCTGAACTTCTAGAAATTGAAGTTCTCACTGCCTAGCAATAATGGAGGTCGGCTAGTGGACTGCCTCTCTTGAAAATTAAGGTGTGCCATTAGAATTTTACCATACAGTCTACAAAGACACACGTTCATAGAGCCAAAGCTTTGATACCAAATGAAATTCAGAAGTGTATGCACATCTAAAGGGGGGTGAATAGCTAGGTGTTTATGCTAACAGTAAACTATAATGACAATTTTTCAATTTTTTACTAACTGTAATATCCAGACAGGTGATAACCTGTCTGTTTAAGTGTTAATCCTGATATGCAGAACCTGTTAACTTATTTGCATAATCAGTTAAACTGTAACTTCTTTTATCAGTGTAGAATTGTAACAATGCAAACAAAGTAAACAGTAAATAAGAACACAAAGATTTTTTACGTGGTTAAGCCCTTAACCTCTAATGGCTTAATTCACGTCCAATATTAATTGGTATTGTAAACACTTTTATTAACTTTAGTTTTTAAGCAATTACAAAGTTAACTCCCTGTACAAAGCAACTCAGATATTGATGGACACCATTGCCTCTTTTGCACAACAGCAGTCTTATGCTCCACATCAACCTTTGCTCCACAGCAACCTTTAAGTCTGCTTTGGACTAACATATCCACCACTTGATCAAGCTCAAGCCAAAATAGCTTGTATACACTTTTTTATTAAAAAAGAATATTATAACAATATCTATAAATCTCTAGCAATAAGGAAGTAATATTAAGGCACAAACAGTTTGCTAGAACTTTTTTAATTGAAGCACTGATGAGTATAATTTCACAATTTGTTGTGTGTATAAGCTTTTGCCAAGAAGATGTATATATATAGATAAAAAGCTAATGACAGGAAAATCAATTTCCTTAACTTCAGAATACCAAAAGATATATATTAACAAAACCAAGATATGGGGGATTTGAATTTTGAAGTTAATTGCTAGAATAAAGGAATAAGCATTTAGAAAGATCAGTAGAATAAAATCATCCATACAAAGATCTTTTGACTTGGTAAAACAAGGCTGAGATTTTTGAAATTGATTTTGATTTCAAGATAACTTCCCATCTTTTGAAATTTGAAAATATGTACAACACTAAACAGGATTGACTCGGTTTTTCAAAAGAAGTTTCCAAGATATAGATTTGAAATAACAGCTCTTTGGAATAAGAAAAAGTCTAGGCTTCTAAAAATAGGAAACTTTTAATCTTATGAAATACTCTTTATAAAATAATTTTGAGCACAATGAAATTGCCTTAAAATTAATTAAATGAGCTAGAAATTCTTATATTTAATTTCCTAGGTGAAGTCCTATGAACCTAACCATGCGGTGGAACTAAACACATTTTCTTCACTTGATATCTTGCATTCCATAACTTGTGAATCACAAAACAACTCCATACAAAATATATGTTGTCATCATTAAAATAAAAAAACATAAATCAACATTTGTGATTGGTTTTGGTTCATATCCCTTATGAATTTATTGTAGTTTAGGAAAGTTGATGCATATTTGAGAACTCCTTTTTTAAGGTAATATATGCATATGCCTGGTCCCAGTTGTGGGGATTGGAACCTGCGATCTTGAGGTTAATCCTTAAAAGCTTCCATTAATTTTCCTTCCCCTGGGGTTAACTGCGTCCTTGAGTGGTATACAACTTTGAGTTGGTGAGTATTTTAGATTTAGTTTTCTCGATTTCTTCATAAATATAAGTAATGTTTTGGAATCAGGGTAGTGCTCTTGTGCATATACAAGTAATTTACATTCTGAATTCACTGAGATGGGAGCTATGAACTGTTGTTTGTTGAACCACTTTGAAGTACCAGTTATATTCAAGTTGACATGTGGTTTGAACTACCTGAGGGTGGTAAAATAAACCCTTCTTGCTGTTGGTTTTTATCTCCTTCTATTTTTATTTTATTTTATAATGTATGATTCTATTCCTTATTAAACACTATTTATCTAACTCTACCATAGAGTTCAGTGATTATATCTAGTATGATCCAATGCCTTATAATGGTGGCTATGATCAAACTCTTAGCATATGTCTAACTCCTCCCACCCTCGGATCAAACTTGTTATCCGTGTTCCTCGCCAGAGTCAATGACTTATGTTTGGATTGTTTTTCATGTAGTTCAATTTCTTGATCAAACACACAGGAACTGTTAATAAATTATACAGGAACGTGTTATTGCATAGAATAAATAGAATCAATTAATCATAATAATAAGTACTTACATGAATTGAGAGAAGACCTCTTGTGTGTATCACGTTTCCGCTGCGCTTAAGGGTGAATATCTTCAATTGTCTCTCTCAATCTTATGATAGATGTATAGGTGTGTATAAAGTTCTTGAGACGACAATTAGGACCAAACCCTAACTATTTTATTTATACAATAGCTAAGGGTCAAAATCGTCCATCAAGATTATGAAACCCTAGGGCCCATTATGCCAAATACCAAATACTATTAGGAATATTATTTATAGGCCACATAATTAATTACCAAACCCATAAATAAAGTGATTAAATTAATACAATATGTAAGCCTAATAATTACATAAATAGTAAAGGCCACATAAGGAAATAAAATATTCTAACATTCTCCCACTTGGCTGAAATACTATTTATATACAAAACATAACGTTTACAATCATTAATTTGGCCAAGTATTAATTTAATGTCTACATCTTGTTTAAATAAAAACACCAATGCGAATTAATACAATCTTTGTGTCACTATTAACACAAGATCCCCATTAGTTACACAATTATTACTTTTATTAAAACAAAGATTAACATTAAGCATAACAAGTATGAATAGAGTTTACATAAGTGGTAATAGATTAAACTCATTCATATGGTCCAAAACATAACCATACCGTTTGCTCACAAGTTCTCAAGTGTGCACAATAATGAGAATAGCAAACTATAAACATAAAATGAAGTTCAAAATAACGAGCTCAAAATTGTTGTCTCACATAAAATAACTCACTAATTAAGACTACCAATTAAACCCATGCTGGCAACATGCTCTAAAAAGAGCTTGGGCAGTAAGCCTTTCGTAAGTGGATCCGCTAACATATCATGCGTACTAATATACTTAATAAAAACGTTTTGATCTTCAACTCTTTCCCTGACAAATAAGTACTTAGTGTCGATGTATAGTCCAGCACCACTCGAAATGGTGCTGTTGGAAAAACTAACATTAGAATTATTATCACAAAATACTTTCAATGGCCTTGAAATGGAATCTACAACCTTCAGTCCTGAAATAAGATTCCTTAATAATATGGCATGGCAAGTAGCATGATAACAAGCCACATATTCTGCCATCATCGTAGAAGTGGGAGTTAACTCCTGCTTATGAGTTCTCCACGAAATAAGGCCTCCTAAAAGCATAAAGATGTACCTTGATGTAGATTTCTTTTCATCTTTACACTTAGCAAAATCAGAATCAGAATAACCAACAACTTCAAGGTTATCTGTTTTTCTAAATGTAAGCATAATATCCTTAGTACCCTGTAAGTAGCGTAAAACCTTTTGGCTGCTTTCTAGTGATCCAAACCTGGATTTGACTGGTAACGTCCAAGCATACCAATTACATACGTTATATCTGGATGTGTACGAACTTGAACATACATAAGACTCCCAACCACAGAAGAATAGGGAATAAGATTCATTTGATCACGTTCAAGTTGATTTTTAGGACATTGATATGAGCCAAATGTGTCACCCTTAACAACAGGGGCGACAGCAGGGGAGCAATTTTGTATGTTGTATTTGTTAAGACCTTTGTCAATATAAGCTCTTTGGGACAATCCTAATATCCCGTAAGACCTATCTCGATGAATTTTAATACCTATAACATAAGAGGTTTCACCGAGATCCTTCATATCAAAATTTCCAGAAAGGAAACGTTTGGTCTCATGCAACATGTCTAAGTTATTACTTGTAAATAGTATATCATCAACATACAAAACGAGAATAACAAATTTACTCCCACTGACCTTCAAGTATATACATTGATCCACTATATTTTTTTTTTCTTCTTAAAATCAAAATTACTCATCACCTCGTGAAACTTAAGATATCTTTGTTGAGAAGCATTTTTTAACCCATATATGGACTTCTTAAGTCTACATACCATATGTTCCTTGCCTTTAACCAAAAAAAAACTTCTGGTTGTGCCATATAGACATTCTCATACAAGTTACCATTAAGGAATGCAGTTTTAACATCCATCTGATGTAACTCTAAATCATAATGAGCTACTAAAGCCATGACTATTCTAAATGAATCTTTCCTGGATACTGGAGAGAAAGTTTCATTATAATCCATACCTTCCTTTTGAGTGAAACCCTTAGCAACCAATGTAGCTTTATTCCTTTCAACGTTCCCTTTAGGATCTAATTTGGTCTTATAGACCCACTTGCAATCAACAGGTTTAAAACCTTTTGGTAATTCCTCAAGATCCCAAACGTTATTAAGCTCCATTGATTTCAACTCATCATTCATGGCTTCAAGCCATTGAGTTGATTGCGCACTCGTAGTGGCCTCTTTATAGGAGATAGGATCATTAATCTTACTTGAATCATAGTCAATCTCATTAAGATAGGTTATAAAATAATCAAAATTAATAGGATTTCTAGGTCTTTCAGACCTACATAAAGGCTGCACAATTTCAAGAATATAATTTTCGATAATGTGAGGTTCAACATTAGGTGGTGGCTCAGCTATCTCAGGGGCATCATTCGCCTCAATAGGAGGTTGTTGTGTCTCACCCTCTTGAATTACAGGATAAGAAACATAAAACCTATTTTCTTCAAGATCAATTTTTCTAGGTTCACCACTCCCACTTAAATCACCATTCTCTAAAATATTTGCATGCTTAGTCTCAACAATTCTAGTGGTATGCGAAGGACAGTAAAATCGAAAACCCTTAAATCTCTTAGGATATCCAATAAAATGGCAACTAATGGTTTTAGAGTCAAGTTTCTTTATTTGTGGATTAAAAATCTTAGCCTCGGTTGGACAGCCCCACACCCGTAAGTATTTTAAACTAGGTTTCCTACCTGTTCAAATTTCATAAGGAGTGTTAGGGACAGATTTTCTAGGAACCCGATTTAAAATATGAACACCTGTCTTTAATGCCTCAGTCCACAAAAACACAGGTAAGTTAGAATTTTATAACATACTACGTACCATATCCATTAGGGTACGATTTTGCCTCTCAACTACACCATTCTGCTGCGGTGTACCAGGCATTGTATACTGAGTGACGATTAAGTTTTCTTGACAAATTAAGGCAAATGGGCCAAAACTATGACCTGTATCAGAGTGTTTACCATGATACTCTCCGCCTCTATCTGATCTCACTACTTCAATTTTTTCAATTTCAGCCTTAAAAACTTTAAACATATTTAGTGATTCAGATTTTTCATTAATCAGGTAGACATAAGTATAACGAGAATAATCATCAATGAACGTAATGAACGATTTGTGTCCACCAATTCCTGGAGAAAATGGTCCACATATATCAGTGTGAATCACCTCAAGAAGTGCACTACTTCTAGTGCATTCTGTCTTTTAAAATATGGCCTAAGCATTGATGGCACAATTTTGAAGAATTCTCATTATCTAGTTTTCTCTTATTTTCACTTTTAGATGTACTTTATGTCACATTCATTGTTAACAAGGATTCAGTAAAGATATCATCCAAATTTATTTTATAGAGGTTTCCCTCTAAAGAGCCAGAACCAATAACATGAGAGTAATGATAAATAGTTATTTTATTATTCCCAAACTTAAAACGAAAAATCAATCAACGTCAAGTTTAGATACAGAAATTAAATTCCGTGTCATACTGGGAACATAAAGTGTATCATATAATACAAGATGAAACCACTCTCCAAAATAAAAGGAAGAGTTCCTACAGCTTCAACTTGTATAGACTCTCAATTGCCAACTTTAATGGTTATTTCCCCCTTTTGTGGAGTGTCTTCTTCGAAAGGAATCCATGCAATGAATTAGTAATGTGAACCATAGCATCAGTGTTAAGCCACCATGTATTAGAAGGAACATAATTTGAAAGTATTCATAAGTTACATAATTGAAGGACGATATACCTTTCTTTTCAAGCCATTCTCTTAATTTAGAGCATTCTTTTTGAATATGTCATTGTTTCTTACAGAAGTGACATTTAGGACATGTCTCAGAGTTGTTACCTGAATAATTTGCCTTATTTGTTTTGGTAGAAATTAGTTTATCCTTATTCTTAAAACCTATTTTATAAGTCTTCTTCTTATGGGATCCCGTGGTAGTAAAATGAGCAACATTAGGGTTTTCAACCTTAAGCCTTTCTTCATCTATAATTTAAAAGTCATGTCGTTCATCATCATAATGTGCTCGTGCACTCCACTAACCCCATCATACCTGCTAATAAGCATTTTCAAAATAAGGATACTTGCATGAGTTTTAGAAGAACCCTTAAATTGTTACTCGGCTGAAGTTAAGTACTCTTTAACATTCTCAAAGTCAAGAATGACTCCTCGAATAGCTGTCGTGATAAAGTTTTTCATAATCATAAGAGACATGCAGTTGGATCGCTCCCACTTTCATAAATATCTTTTTTCTCAATTGAGCTAGTAGTTGTAAGTGAGACATGATGATCCACTCGTAGTGCATAGTCCAAAATCATAGTGTCGAGAACAATTTTCACTTATACTTTTCAAGCAGTAAAATTAGTTTCATTCAAGGTTTCAATTACAGAGAGATACCCAGAAATACTAGTTGGAGTCAATGTCGAAACATAATCAAGCTCATAAACATGCTCACAAAAAAAAAAAACTAGAAGAAATTCATAATGTACAACAATAATTAATAAATAATCATAATAAAAACCAACTGTAGGGCAAGCAGTTAGTTACATAAAATCTATTTACAACACCCAAAATAGATTTTAATAAGATGTTGGTGCATAATTATCAATCTTTCGTTGGTCCAATTAATAATATACTAATAACATCCCCATAAAATAATGCACAACACATTTATCCACGCATCACCGTTGGGCAGAAAATGAAATAAACATGCTACTTATGCAATAAAATCCCATTTAATAAATTCTAATTCTAATTTTCCGTTGGGTAAAATTAAAATAATCATTTATTAAATGTAACATTATGTGACTTTTCTTAATCTTTAATTGTTTCAATTAATAACCCTCCGTTGGGTTGATTATTAATTTTAACAATAAAAGAGTCACTCATACATGTAAATTATTATGATCAAACTCAATTTTCTTTAAACATATTAATCAAGTTTGAAAATTAACATTATTTAAAAATTTACATATAACAACTTAAAAAGCCCTAATAATATATCACATCATGTTCAAATTTTTAAATTAAAATATATAATTATGAACATGAATTGAATATAAAATAATCACGTTAATTTTAACATAAATATATGATAGCATAAAAATATCATAATATTATCTGGATATAATAAATAATAAATTAACATATATTGTTTTAATATTCATGTTCCTGTTCACGCATAACATTATGAACAATAAAACTTTATGCATAATACATATATATGTTAAACGTGTATGAGCAATGAATATATATATGCACTATTGAACTTATATAATATACTGTATATATATATATATATATATATATATATATATATATATATATATATATATTAATTTACTAGTAAAATAAAAATAAAAATAATAATAACAACGACATGCGTACGAATGACGTCAGGGACATCTCCCATTAGCATGTATGTATTATATATATTAAGTATTGCATATATATATGTATTAACATATATATAATATATATATATATTAAGTACTGCATAAGACTTCTTTTCGGGACATGAACTTCTTTTCAGAAATAATTGTAAGGATCAGTTATAAAGTTGTACTTTATTAATTTGGTTACATTAAGATTGATGAATTGTTTTTCAACCTATACTGAACATGTCACTTTTCGGAAAAATTATTTTCGGAAATTCCTTAATATATAGAATAATTCTATATTATACCAATAAAGAAATTATGCGAAATTAAAATTATAGCATAACAACGTAATTAATTTATTCTATACAATAACGTAACCACACTTTGATACCAGATGTTAATAAATTATACATGAACGTGTTAATGCGTAGAATAAATAGAATCAATTAATCATAATAATAAGTACTTACATGAATTGAGAGAAGGCATAACATACAGTGTATCACGCTCACTTTGTACTTAAGGGTGAAGGTCTTGATTGTCTCTCTCAATCTTATGATGGATGTGTAGGTGTGTATAAAATTCTTGAGGCAATGACAATTGGATGAAACCCTAATTGTTTTATTTATCTGATAGTGGTAAGGGTCAAAATCGTCCCATCAAAATTATGAAACCTTAGTACCATTATGCCAAATACCAAATACTATTAGGAATATTATTTATAGTAGCATAATTAATTACCAAACCCATAAATAAAGTGATTAAATTAATACAATATGTAAAGTTCTCAATAATTACATAAATAGTAAATGCCACATAAGAAAATAAAATATTCTAACAGGAACAACATATTCTATAGCCTTATTGTTACGAAAAACAATCGTCCTTATTATGCCCAAAAATTTGGGACTGCCGATAACTGGTGCTGAAGCCTTTAGTCGCTGAACATTTACGTAGAAAACAATAATAATTTTTTGACAAAGTTTAAAATAAAAGTAGTTGACGGAAATTATCAAAAAATGCAAAATAAAAAAATGTTAATAATTATAATACCATAAAAAATGAAAGAAAATAATGGTTTTTGCATTTGAATGTCATTCAAAGATAATAGCTGACTTGGACGAGCTCAATCTACATATTGTCCACTCAACTTTAGTCCTGTTTAGGAAATGAGTGGGTGCCTTTGAAACCAAATGGACCGGCTGTTTTTTGTTTTGTTTTGTAAATTGAGAAATCTTATTTCCTTAATGTGATATAGAAAGAAAAAGGGGAGTACTCTTTTTATATGTGTTTTTAATATTTTTACATGATTTCTTCCGACAAGAAGTGAGATTCACTGTATGCTCATGTGAGAAAGGATCATGAACAGTTCAAACTCAAATACGTAATTTTGATTAAGAAAATAGTGACATGACAACTTTAACATCAATAAAAAGATGTTAGGTAATCAAAGGGCAGACATAATATTTTTTTTGTTAGGTATGTTGTGCTCAGTTAGTAACCCAGGCGGTATCAGGCCTCTTGCTTTGCAAGAGGTCTTGGGTTGTTTTGGACCTCTACATCAACTAGCTAGCTAGTTAATCATGACAGCCACAATTATATATATTACCTATGCACTTGTTCAAACTATTCAACTTCAAACTAATTAAATAACGAATTAATGGTGGTTGAAAACCTTAACTTTGGGGACCTAGAAAAATACATTTCGAGATGGGGTTATTCTATGATTTTGTAGTTTAATAATGAAACCATGGACAAAAGAAGAAACATAGTAAGTTTGAAGACCAAAAAAAAGATTGTAAATTATAGATGAAACAGGTTAGGAGGACAAGGGCATGATATATTTATCGAAACAAATCACTTGAGCAGAATAAAAAGTCATAAAGTGAAAGAAATTGGTTGACTGGATTCTCTGGAGGATTATATTCCTCATTTATTAATGCACCAACTTATTAACTTAATTAGTACTAATTATTTGTCCCATTTTTATTCCGTCCTGTTTATTGTCGATATGCCCGCTATAGAAGGGTGTTTTTTTAGTTACATTATCACCTTGTTGGGTTTTATATATGTCACATATATAATCAAGTAGGTTGTCGATTAGCTAAATCTTGATCTTGATTTGATCAGTATAATTTATTAGATCAAAGTTTTCGATCATGATTTATATTGTTGTATCAAGTGGATCATGATACCAATTGTGACGACAGAGATCATATCCCTGGTTTCGATCTGGGATTGTGGCCGCCTCAAAATAGGTATCATCATCCATTCCCGAGTTGTCAATACGTAGTGCGAACAACTACAATTTTATTATTACAACAAGAAAGCGTGAGTTTGAATACAAATATTATCTTCTGATAATATCTATATCTTTCAAATAAATCCTCATCACATTTATTGATACATTATTTTACAAAAATGGTGAGGACTACTAAACAACTCTCTCTGAACCTTCCTTCATTCCATTTCGACTGCACTCGCTATATTCTCGCCTCTGAGGAAAGAAAAATGGAACAAAAAGGAAAAGGGTGAGCTCAATTAGCCGATAAAAGAATATTATGGTAAGATAATATATAACAAATTATCATTAGTCTTGACGGGAAAAATCTAATAGAATACAATAGACAACAAGTTTTTAAATCAATATTCATAACGAAATAATAATTCATTAGAAGAGTTAAGTAGAGAATGCTGGCTATCTTCATGTATGAATTTAAAAGTTCATCGCCTCATATTTTTCCCACTTAACATCAATCAATATACATCTGGAATCAAATATTCATCTTTTTCTACTTCTGGTCGAAGATATTCATCGATTAGTCATGTTCATCTAAACACTGTTCATCTTTAGACTACTACCAAAGATATTCATCGAAAATCATTCATCTTCGCACTTCTGGCCAAAGATATTCAATAATATCATCATTTAAGATTGAAGATGATGAAAAATATTTTTAAAAAAACGAATCCAATAAAACAAAATGGCAGGATTAAGGATTAAGGATTAAATACTTTGTTTTATCCATGTCCAAAATACCTCAAAAATAATCATAGTGGTGTAAAATTCAAGAATGATCAAAACATGGATACAATCAAAAATTTAGTATCCGGAATAGATATTTTTGAATGAAAAGGAAAATTTTCATTTTTCGATGAATAGTAAATGATTCGTGAATAATCAGAGTATATCGTGAATAAATAAGTCGTATCGTGAATAAGTAACCCCCATTAATAAAAGTTTTAAATTTGATTAAAAAGTTTAGATCAATACTTCTTGACATCATGATATTAGAATAAATAATATCATTAAAAAAAATAATATCCTTTACCTTGAAGATCTGTCTTTCAATTTGAAACAGGATATAAAGTTATGACTTGAACTTGCCTTGAGTATAGCAATACTCAAAGTATACTCAAAATACTCACAAGAATACGCTCGATAATATAGAGAGAAAACTTCATTTAAATGTGATTTTCAATTCTAACCTAAAGCAGCCCTATTTATAGGAAATTCTTAGAAACACCAAAGCAAAAATTTAATAAAATATTAATAAATTTATATAAATCAAATAAACTTAGAAAATCTGATTTCAAAGATATTTTTCAACACATGTGCCTACCAACCAACCACAAAAACATTTTTTGTTATTTTAAACAATTAAAACTTCCAAAATCAATTATTTGAACTCCTAACTTCAATAATTCACAATAAATAGCCCTTTTGTCGAGAAAATTGAAACTTGCGATTTTTTATAGGAAATTCAATTCTCTACAACTTTACTGTAAGAAAGTTTTTCCAAATTCCAAACAAAAATTGGCCAAAAATCCACAAACGGGTGATTTTACAAAGCTATAATCAAATTTCGGTCGATAAATGGGGTCCAATGAACATGTTTAACATGTTTTAAACATTTATTGGAACAAAAATACTCTTCCTCCTCGTATACTCATATATCCCACATTCGTTGTAAAAATATCACCATTATTATATTATTAAAATATAATAATATATTTAAATGAATTATTTTATCGGAAAAGATAAAATTTCAATTTTCAACAATTGTCACATTAAAAATTTTCTCCATCTATATCCACATAAAATCAATATTTTTCTCATCATATGAATCAATAATTAATTATTCACAAATAATATTACGAATCACAATATTGATAACTGAGCGGATTCCTTGCAGGAAGAGGGGCTTTCCGATAAAAATTTCTCTCTTCTTGGCGTGCGATTAGGTGAATAAACCTCTCCTTAGGCGAACTTTCTAGACATTGCCAATAATGTTATCTAATAATATTATTCGATAATATGAATTATTAGCTTCGATAATGAAAAATCTTGTGTAGTACAATTATTGAAACAACAATGATATAAAATATCAACGCAAAGAATTATTAAATCAATAAAATCTTTGAGCGATAATTCTTTGTAATCATTATTGAGTAGTGCTTTCTTACGTAAGAATCAATAATTGGTGCGATACCGGTGTCTTCTTTGTGTTTTAACCACCGAGTATTTTAACAAGATTAATCTGAAACAATTACTGTTTATTATTTTTAAACAACTTATATTTGTCGTTTTTCTTCATCCAATCGCTTTCCATTATGGGGCCCACACATGGGCTGCTAGCAGTAAATCGTCATAATATTCCTGACAAACGATTTGAATATTCCACGACCAAACGAATATTCCCTACAACAATGAATATTTTATAACCACTTGCTTATTTTGAAATATTTGCGTATTTTATCCCTAACTATCCACATTAATCAAATCAACCCTTACTATTTCAAAATAATAAATAGAGAAAATTAAATTTCATTAATAATAAGTTGGGGTCTTACATACATAGTGAAAAAATTGAATCCCTATCATACAGAATGACCCAATAGCACTGCAGAGTAGGGATAAAGATAAGTAAACTGTTGTGAATGCTCAAAATTGGGATTATGAAATTTTTGATTTTAGGGAAAAAATAATCTAAAGCATCTCTTAGTTTGACTAAGACTAATTAACAAATTCTTAGTAAAACGACATACAATAGAACCTCTATAAATTAATATTGTTGGGTTTGAAATTTTTTGTTAATTTAGAGAGTTATTATTTAATCAATAAATTAATAATTTATTAATTTAAAAAATATTTTTCTATTCGGTGAACATAAAATGTGTCCATAAATCCACCATGACAGATCAAATACGCAAGGATATATTTGTAATTTAAAAGAATTATTAATTTATGATTTTGATGGGACCATATATTTACATAAGAGTCTTTTAAAAATTATTATTTTATTATTTTATCGAAATTATTAATTTATTCCATTACCCCAAGTCGGGACTGAGAAAAAAAATTGTAAAACCCTGACTTTTATAAAATAAAAGTCAAATTTAATTTATGATTATTAGTCTAAAATTTTAAAATGTTAAATTGATAATTGATCAAATGGACAATTAATTGAATAAGTGAGTTAATAAAAGAGGAGAGAGATTTAATTCTTCTAGAAAGCAGCCCATGTGGGCGTCTAAGTGCTGATGTCTAATAATAAGAGTAATGTGAGTGGGAAATTATGGGGGGAACAAAGAAATGGACATCTTAAAAATTAAGGAGGAAAGGAGGGGAGATGGGACCTTAGTATTGGAAGTGATTAAGCCTAATAAGGAAAAATCAACATCTTACTCATCATTTTTTACACACTCCTCCTGTAGCCAACTTTAGTAAAATGGAAAGAGAGAAAAGAGAGTAGAGAGAAAAAGAAAGGAAGAAAGAGGGAAAGAAATAAAGAGGAGAGAGAAAGAGAGAAGAAAATGATGACTTTCTCCATTCTCATATTCTTTCCCGTAGCCCAATTTTAAGCAAGAGAGAAGATAGAGGAAGAGAGGAAGAAGAAGAAGGAAATGAAGAAATAAAGAAGAAATGAAAAAGAAATCAAGAAAGGTATTTTTCAAAATCTTGATAATTTTAGTTTATAGATTTTATGTAAAGAGTACATACTTAGGTATGTATTTAATGATTTAAACTTGTATAAGCATGAATCAAGTGAGAGAAATCAAGAAATCAAATGAAAAGAAAAATCTGGAAATTTTTATAAAAATTAGTTTACTACTTGATTTTGTAAAATCCATAACTCTTTGTGTATAATAAGTTAGGAGATGAGCTATATATCAAAAGAAAGCCCTGGAAATAAGCTAAATGCAAAAATTTGAATCACCCAAAAAATTCTTTGTAGATTTTTTGTGGTGACAGTTTGAGTGAAATTGGTCCGAAGGACTTATAGTCTGAAAAATCAGTTTTATTAAGATTTATTGCGTGAGTTATAATTTTTAATCCGACCGTTGGATCGTTGTGATTTTAGGATATGTTATACATATATAAGTTGATTATATGCCTACAAATTTTGAACCGTTAAAGATTAATTTATGATTTGTTATGAATTTTGTGAGGTGGCTGGCTCAGAAATCTTCAAGCAGAATTTTTCGGTAAAAATATCTCTCTATGTTAGAGTCATAATTTGGGAAAACTTTCTTTTACAAAGTTGTAGAGAATTAAATTTTACATGGAAGTACATAAGATCTGTATTTTTCTGATAAAGGTGCTAATTATTATGAATTATTAAAATTTCTGAATATTAAAGTTTATGATTAATTTATCAGAAAAATTATTTGGGTTGAAATATTTTTACAGAATGCTTATAATATTATCTTAGAATTTTTGTAAAATTTTGATGAATTATTGAAAAGAAGAAGTAATTATTGTATTTTAAAACTATTTATAGTTAGTTTGAAAATAGAAGAAATTCATAGAAAATTCTATGAATGATGAAAAATTATGAAACTTGGTGGAAAATGGTATAATATTGTTTTATAATTTTTTTATGGTTTTGGAAAATTTTGAATAACGAAATATTTATTATATTTTTAAGCTATTTATGGTTAGTTTAAAATAGAGGAAATTCATAGAAATTCTATGAATGGTGAAAAATTATGAATTTTCTTTGAAAAATACTATAATAATATAAGATTAATATTGATGATGTTTTAATGATATAAAAGTATGTGAAGTTAGTATTTCTATTTTGAAACTATTAAATGATACTTTTATAAATAGAAATAATTATAGAAAATTGTTGGATAATTAGAAAAAAGTGAAAATTGTTTGAAAAATTCATAATCATATTTTTAAATATTTTTGAAGTGTTAGTAAGCTCATGAAGTGTCGGGATGTAAACGCACTAGTAACGAATGAGTTATGATAAAAACAAAAATAATATTTTTGTTAAAGATGGTGATAATATCAGAATAGTGGATTGTCATATATAAGGTTTTAGATTTCTCAAGTTTTATTATTCACTTCTAAAGTTTTGGAATATGAATAATGATTTTATGCGATAAATAGAGATAACTTGAATGAATAATGAATTGTTAGTTGGTTTATATGTTATTCGAGATGAATATGATTTGGTGTTGATCCGATCCCTACTTTTAATAGAATTTAAATTGTTCATAGTAAGGTGTTGATTTGATTCTTACTACGTGAAGTCACTCGATCTTTTCATTCGATAATTGTCGCGATGGTTATTATCGATTACTATAGACTCATATTATTTGATATATATATAATTAAACCAATTAAGCGATATTGTGAGTCTATGTTAATAATTATGAATAAATTGTTGAAAGATTTAAAATGTGTAAATAATTGATAAATAAAAGGGTGTTGATTAAAGATAAATATGATATACAGATGTTTGTTCAATTATTTTCTTTTTACAAAAATAAGTTTGGCAGGACTTGCCGACACTCTACTTTTTCTAAAGTAGTATGGATCACAACTCTATTATTAAACAAATTTTGTTAAAATGTGTACAAGTTGGTTTAATTTTCTCCGTGGGACCATAAATTCCACTACCATTATTATATACCTCATGTGATTATTTTGTCAAAGCAGGTGTGCTAGTTGTTTACTAAATTTTTAGTATAAATAGGTTGGCAGGTTAAGCCACTAAAGACACACCTTCACTATATTGAAAATATATAATTCTTTTACTTCAATATTGTGAGTATTTCTATTGCGTGTAATGTTACTCCAAGTGTAGATAAGGAATGCAAGAATTGTTTAAGTTGATCAATTTCACAGAAATCAGAATCAAGTCACATGCTAAAGGTAAGGGATATCATTATTGTGGCTAGGAGGTATCATTTTTATAGTAAAAAGAATATCATTTTCTTTCATACTCCATATTATGATAAGATATTATTATTCGTTTATTCAGTTAATCTTTAAATGGTGAAAAGTCCTGAAAGGATTAGAATATTCTTAATAGTTTGTGCTTCATTTATTATTATGTTATTAATTTAGACTATGGATAATTAAGTTGAAAATCATTAAGATCTATGTTATCTTATTATTATGATGATTTATGTTTATTCATTATATATATCATTGTCATCATTCTCATGCTTATATTGTGTTGAAAGTCATCTTTGGCCTGTAGTGCATAGATGGACTTGGTATGATTATGACTAGGAATTATTCGGTATAATCATGACCGTAATGTTGTAAATGATGTGGTAAAAGTCATCTTTGGCCCGTAGTGCATAGATAGACTTGGTATGATAATGACCAGAGATTATTCGGTATAATCATGACCGTAGTTGAAAACACGAATATCCTTGGCCCGTAGTGCATGGATAATTCGTGGTCGTGATACTATTAAGCTGAGTCTCAACATTATTGGTTTTACAGTTGTATATCTTTGGCCTGTAGTGCAAAGATGAACTGTTGGTCATTGGTTTTACAGTTGTATATCTTTGGCATGTAGTGCAAAGTTGAATTTGATGATTTACTTGATTATAAATATGAATTGTGATTTAATTATAATGCATGGTGGTTCGGTGAAGGAAGATTGATGAGAGTTCTCTTTGTCTTGGGTATAACCAAGAACTGTTGATGAGTATTACATGAATGAAATATTAACGATGGACTTTTAATCTATGGGAGATAGTAGACATTATGTTCTACTTGATTCTTCTAATGGATTGTTGATTCCGCTGCTATTATGGTTGAAAACTTTTATCTTCTACCATATGTTATAAATATCTGAATTCTTTTGATAATTTAATTATCTTAAGTCATGATATTCTTTACTGGGCTATTTGTGCTCACCCTTTTACTTCACCACCCCTTTCAGGTAATAAAAGTGTAGCCGTGACTAGCAGAGAGAACATGAGTATAAAGTGGTGATACGAATTTGTCACAATCCTAATCAACTTATGAAACGGTGTGGTATAATAATTGTACTGAAAACTTAAAATGTGTGTGACATGTTTTACATCATTTGATATTTAATTTTGGTGAACAACAATAGGGTGAGGTGAATCATAATTTGGAAGCGTCAAAGGTACACTCAATTAGAATGAGGAGAACCAAAAATCTTCTCATGTCCCTTCAAGGACTTGATATATTTGCTGTTGTACTTTATATGACATTGTAATAATTTAAATATGAATATTGTCGTGTTATATACGTAACAATATTTGTATTGAAACTCACAGTATAGGAGTCGTCGTATTTTGCTCGACAGTTGTATAAATGGAGTTGTAAGTAGTGTATTTTCTGGCGACTCAAGATGGGTGGCGTATACTTATTTTGGGGGCGTCACAAAAATTATTTTAGAGAGATTATTAATTTATGGAGTATTAATTTATAGAGTTTCTACTGTAGTTTTACTAATAGGTTTATGTTTTCTATTTTTTGAATTTTTGTTTAAGAAAATTCATAATTTTAAATTTATACAAAATCAAGTCGTTTTGTTAAGTAGTTTTAGCCAAACGTGACTAAGGCATGTCTTAGATTACCTATATATATATATATATATATATATATATATATATATATATATATATATATATATATATATAAGGTAATGATTACTTATAACATGTATTTGCTATGAATTCTTATAAGACATACATCATCTTTATCATTGAAAAAATGAAGGAATGGCCAGGATTAGAAACTGAAAATTGACGTCCTCTACTATTAGTAGCGAACCCTAATTAATTAAAATAATGGTATGACTTGACCAATAAATATTTATTAACCATACTTTTGAGTATTAATCAGAATTTAGAGTTTATTAACTAGGGTTTAAGATTTATTAACCAAACTTTTATTCTGATTATAACGTTCACTACTAATAATAATATTGACCGTTCCTTTTTCTTTTTAATGGTAAAAATGGTAATTGCCTTATAAATATTAATAACAAATATATATTATGGATTATTCCCCTATATGTAATCCTTGTTTCTTTCTTCACATAAAGTTAAGGTGAATACATTCTAACTCTTACCTTAATTACTTTATTTTAATTTTGTTGAGAGAATTGGACTTTACCTTTTCTTTCTTCTCGTCAAGTAGCGAATTGGCATGGGTCGTTCATGAGTTGCAAGCTCAAAGATGGCTTGAAATGTGGAAGAGAGAGAAAGAGGGTTTGGTGGAGCAGTTGAGCTAGTGCAGAGAAATTGGAAGAATTTGAGAGCCGCGGTGGTGGTGCCCAATTGGTGGGTGATTTTGCGGAGGGGGAAGGAGAGAAAGGGGAGGAGAGGATGGAAATGTGAATTGCTGGTGGTAGAAAGGGAAAAAATTAAAAATTATATGCAAAACGACAATTTCACTAGCGTTTCGAGAAGGAGAGAATAAATAAGATGTATGTATAGATTTATCTATTTTTATTAATATGCTAATTAAGATTAACTTTAAGTTATGACCAAACTAATAAATTAATAAAACATCTTACCACTAGATTTATTACTTTCGGCACAAGGAAGGAGTAATGAAGAATATTTTTAAATAGTAAAAAAAAGAACCTCGTAGTCTCCGTCTAGGATTCGCCAAAGCGAAAAGAAGACGACAAGTTTCTTATTCATCATCATCATTTTCAGTTTCTGGAGTACTTCCAATCTATGACACGATTATTCTTCTGTCAGTACCAAGTTTTACAATCAATCTTTGCAATTCTTCTATTTTACTATCTTACCCTTCCTCGCTCTTAACGTTGTTTGCCACGTAATTTAACAATCTCATCTAGTACAAGCACACCTCTTGGGGCAACATAAAAATTAATAAAGAAGTAAAGAACCCTTTTAGTTGAATATAAAGTTGTAATAAATGTAATTTTTAGTTCTATAAATATTGGCAATAAATATCATTTTATGCCATCTATATAACAATATTGTTAAAAAAAGAAGAAGTAAAAAGAGTAATGACATGAATCTTAGTAAAAAGAGTATAGTAATGATTTTATAAATAAAAAATAGTTTCAGTCCAAAAATGAAAACAGATCCTTACTACAATAACAACAATATCAATTAACCCTCCATGTAACAGGGTCCTACCTGCCACATATTCAAGTACCTTAAAAAACAACGGTTAAACGTTAGTATATTCAGCACTTCCGTCAATTTTTTGGACAAAATATTAAGTAATGTCTAATTTATAATATTATTTTAAATATAATAATATTTTTATAACAAAAAAAAGATTCAATAACCAAAATAAAAATCGAAATCTAATACACTAACAAAAACATTACAAAACAAAACAAACAAAGGCCAATTTTTGAAAGAGAAAAAGTAATGTCAAAAAAAACATGGTGATAAAGAAAAGGGTAGTTTAGGAAATACTCTTTGGCAAACCATCTTCAAAAGTCTCAAGACCTATATATCTGGCCCCCACACTCGGCATGATAAACCCTCCTAATTAACTTCCTCCTTTAATTTCTTCTCCCCTCACCACATACTACACATAGCAATGGCCGCCGTTCACTACAACTCTCATCTCCTATTAACTCTAATTCTCTCCTCTTTCTCTATCATCTGTCTCTCCTCCGACATTCATGACCTCCTCCGGTACCATGGCTTGCCTGCCGGACTCTTCCCAAACAACGTAAAGTCCTACACCCTTGATCAAAATATGGTTCTTCAAGTCCACTTAGAAAAGCCCTGCATAGCCAAATATGAGTCATTGGTTTTTTTTGACAGTGTCGTCAGAGCTAATCTAAGCTACGGCGGGCTGTTTGGCTTGGAGGGTTTGTCGGACAAAGAGTTGTTTATTTGGTTGCCGGTGAGAGATATTGTTGTTTATGATCCAAATTCTGGTGTCATTTTGTTTGACATTGCCTTGGCTAATAAAACTTTGTCTTTGTCCCTATTTGAAGAGCCTCCTTCGTGCACGCCGCATGTTGACCCTTTTAAGGAGCTGTTGGATTTTGGTTTTCAAGGGAGAAAAACTGTTTACTCCTTTTGACGTGACTATTTTTGGAAATATGATAAGCTTATAAACTCTTGTTTTGAATCCTTTCTTGACTTAAAGAGTTAACCTGTTAAGTCTATGGTCCATTATATAATGTATGTGGTTAACAGTTTCTTGTAAATGGTGTTCTTAAAAATGAGAACAACCGTAATGAAATTAGCTAGAGGTTTAAGTGTTGTGGAATGAAACTTGTGCGTCAGGATTCGATTTTGGAATGAAAATTGAAAAAGTAAGCAATATTACCAGCCATTCTAGCTAGAACAGCAGTTGATTTAGCAATTTCTAGTCCTTTCTTTCATTTTAGATTCTATCAATTTGAACATTTTGAGTTCTTGTTAGAAAAATCTTTGAGATATACAGCTGCATGTTTCATTTTTCTCAAGCTTAGAACTCCTGAAAATGCATGCTTAGAAATTTCCGTTTGGTTTCATAAATTTGGCTGCACTTGCAAATAGAAACAACCCCTGGCCCCACAAAAAAAGTGTGAAGCAATAGCATATACACACTCTACTCCCTCGCACATTACATGCTATACTATACTATATTCCTCATTAAATTTCTCAAAACAAAATTACTCTAATTTTTTTTGTATTATATTAATTTTGTATTAACTTTTGTCTATATATATATATATATATATGTTAACGCCAAGATCTTTCTCCACGTCCCAATCACCAAGACGCGTCCAGATATCCTGATTCAACAATCAACACTAAAAAGCTTGACTACCGGCCAGTCGAGGATAACTCCGTGAGAGTGAAGATGTCAGCGATCACAAAGGTCAACAATGGAGAGAAAATAATGTCTAATATCCGAGAGAGAATAATAATATGAATGTGTATATTATTTACCCTCTTATGTGATCTTAGCCCCATCATACTCGATCCGGGTTCATCGTGCCACTCATCATCTCCCCGACACCTTTTTTTCCCACTCCGGTCATTTTTCAAATAGAAAGTATGTAGCCTACTTCTCACCTGCTACCACTATTTGCCACCGCCGTCATCCGAGTCCCATCCTCATTAATGCCATGCGCAGAAGGTGGCGAACGTAGTAGTCAACTATCATTTGGCATAATGATTCTTGGCCAAAGTTGGATTAAGTGACAAATTGCATAATGGGCCAATTCAATGACTAAGCCCAAATAACGGAAATGACCCCAACGACCGGATCCAACCGAAAGGACCCAATGAAATAATCAAGTAATTGGGCCCAAATCATTCGGATCAATCAGGACAAGAGTAACATGATCCAAGGGAGGAGCCCATTAAGTCTGGCCCAATAAGGAAAAGGATTATGGCCCAACATTTCCCCCTAGTCTTTTATTAAACAGGGTGTTTAATGAAAGACTATAAACAGTATAGGCCCATGATATAACTAATTATGATAAATCACAAGAGATCCAAAGTGAAACTCACCAAAGCCCATCAAAATCGGTCCAAATTGATATCAGGAATAGAAATGGGAAGCCCAATAGACGCAAGCCCACTCAGGTGAAGATATTTAGACCAAAAATGGACGAAACCTCTTCCCATTCATCATCATTGCGAGATGAATTAAATGTGCCCTCGATTCACAAGTATAATCTATCGGTATAAAAGGTAAACTTTACCAATTCAGCGGTTTTACTGGCCGATTTGAAATTTGAACCTTTGAGCTTTCTTCTCCTCTGCAGAACTTCTTCCTCCGATTCACGAAATCTCAACAATGGTGGTACCGTGAATTCCATATAACTCTCCCAACCCAAACCCTAACCAAGAGGGTTCAAGTTCCAACCCCAATCTTCAACAACCGTGGGGAAATCCACCTCGACCCCCTCTGCATCATCCGCTTCGACTTTTTCAAGGATGAGAACAGCTTTCCCCATGCTAACATCCTTCCTCCGTCACTTTAATCTGAAATATGTATCCTCGGGACTCGTTATCGATTCCCGACATATATATGCGCCATAAGGCTCCCGCTCTTGAAGAAGCGTATGTACCAAATGACAGACGGTTGGGTCGCCACGGTCACCTTTACGGAAAAGGGGTTCGCTTACCTCTCATGCTTTTATCGTTACCTCCTAGGGTTCATAGGAGTGGGCTTTGCCCGATTAGTGCCCAACTCCTACATCCATATCCCGGCATTCATTGCCTTTTATGTCATGAATTAGGGATTTCTCCTTCGTTGACATCTTCTTCACCCTCTTCTCTGCGGAAAGTCTCGAGAACGAGGCTTCAAAATGTTGAGTAAATAGTCTCCGACCCAACACCGATTCGAGGAGAGACCTTGATGGATACCCCTTCCAAAGAACAAGGGTTGTACGAGTTGTTGTTTTCGTCGCGGGACCCGAGATCTCTTCTCTTCCAGATTGGACTACCTCTCGATCGGGTCTCTGCGACTTTGGAGACATCTCCAAAGAGCGTGTGAGGAGATGGCGACTTTTCAAGAAGATTCCTCCAAAAGAATGGAGTTTTACACTTCGACCAAACAAGCTTTGCTATATGATCACAAATGTAAGTTTCAATAACTTTGTAACATAATTTCGAGATATATAAGTGATACGGGTTACGATACATGATTTTTTTGCGGTGTCTCGATCAAACCGACTTCTTTGGAAGTGAGAGACACGGAAGATTTTTTGGCGGGGAAGAATCTGAGATCACAGTGAAGAGCATCCTATTTGAAGAATCTTCCCGGGTTGATCCCCTACCATCGATCCACCAACTACTTCCCTTCAAATGATGAACCTCCGATCGACGCGAACCCAACATACAGAAGAAAACCTCAAACCTCACCAGAAGAAAAGATCCGCCAAAAGATCCAAATCCACCCAACCAGAAACAAACCCTGAAAGTGATCCGGAAACACTTCCCGAAGCAACCCCACAAACAGCCCTCTCAACCGACCCCAATCCTACATCTTCTGAACCTACCCCGGTGAGGAGGAGCCTGCTCGACATTCCTTTGCACAATCGGGCTAAGGTCCTTCGTGTAAAGAAAATAAGGACTAAGATAACCCCACGATCGCCAAGAAACTCCGAGTTCCCACATCTTGGTACCGTCATTCCTCCAATTACGTCCACAAAATTTCAAGTGCTGACGATGAACCGAATGGGATCATCCCCTACTCCATCCCGAAAAGAAAATATCCATCGATGTACCCACCTCGGTACATCTTCTGCACCTTCGCCGACTCCCGAACCCACTCCTGCTCGGTCTCCCTTTCCTGAAACCATTCATGTGGACTCCTCGCCAGTTCGCAATAAACCCCCACCTTCTCCTGTAAGAGAACCAACTATCGAATTCTAGCAGGACGCCATGGCCTCTCCAACGATGTGGCCCCGATTCAATGCCCATTTTCCCTTTCAACTGTTCAACACCTTCGTTCGCGAAACCGATGATCATCGGTTCGGAAACAGTTCGAATGGGGATTTACTCAGCGAAGGCATGAGCTACTTGGCGAAGGTAAACGATTCTCCCCTTTATTTCCGATTTTATCTTCATACTTATACAACTGAAAACTGATTAAATAATATTGGAAACGCATAGGCAAATGCTGTGTTCGGGCGTCTGCGTCCGAGGTCCCTCGAAGCCGAATCTGAGGAAGAGGTCCTGAGGAAGGAGAATGCCCTTCTGAAGTCTGCCTTGGCTAAGGAAAAGACTCAACGTGAATGCATTCTTCATACAAATGAAGGGCTTCAAAAAGAGTTAGCTCAAGCCAAGGGAGATGCGAAGGCCTCCAATAAAGAGCTAAAGTCAATCAAAGTACAGCATGAGGAGATCGTCAAAATGAACATTGACTTGGTTCAGAGGAGCGAGATAAGGATGGAGAAGATCGAGGAATTAAAGGTTGATGCTAAAATCCTGACCAAGACCATCCACAAACTAGAGGCGGTAGAGACTCGTCATCTGAATAGGCGGCTGAAGCTCGAAGAAGAAATCCGAGAACTCAAGGCTCTTTGGGACCTTGGGCCTCCTTTAACCGATGACCTTCACAAACAAATATGTGAAGAGTACCGGAACTCGGACGAAATCAATGGGGAGATAATGAAGATATATTCTGAGAGTTACGAGCTCTGCCAGAGTCGTGGCAAGGAGAAGTTGATTGCAGCCAACTTGAATCCATCCTTACTCGATTCTTCAGATGACGAAGATGGCGCCTGAAGCTGATGTTCTTGTTTTTGTTATTTTTCTTTCTTTAATTTATAGGACTTGTAAAAATTATCTAATATTGTGATTAGATTGAATATCAATGAAAAATGGCTTCATTCCTTATGACTTCGGTGTATTTATTTTCTGCCAATACTCCAATATTAATTTAACTGGAAAGATGCATAATGTGACGCCCCCAAAATAGGTATACATCACCCATTCTGAGTTGTCAATACATGGTACAGAAACAACTACAACTTTATTATTACAACAAGAAAGCTGTGAGTTTGAATACAAATATTATCTTCTGCATAATATCTATACTCAAATAAATCCTCATCACATTTATTGATACATTATTTTACAAAAATGGTGAGGACTACTAAACAACTCTCTAGAACCTTCATTCCATACCCAGGCTAATTACTTCGCTATATTCTCGCCTCCTAAGAAGAAAAATGGAACAAAAAGGAAAAGGGTAAGCTCAACTAGCCCAGTAAAGAATATTATGACTAAGATAATATACAACAAATTATCATTAGTCTTCAACAGGAAAAATCTAATAGAATACAATAGACAACAAGTTTTTAAATCAATATTCGCAATGGAAATAATAATTCATTAGAAGAGTTAAGTAGAGAATGCAAACTACTATCTTCATGTATGAATTTAAAAGTTCATCGCTCTATCTTTTATCCTGTAACATCAATCAATATACATCCGGAATCAAATATTCATCTTTGCACAACAGCCAAAGATATTCATCGATTAATCATGTTCATCTAAACACTGCTCATCTTTGCACTACGGGCCAAAGATATTCATCGAAATCATTCATCTTTGCACTACAGGGCCAAAGATATTCAATAATATCATCATTTAAGATCAAGATGATGAAAAATATTTTTAAAGAAACGAATCCAAGAAAACAAAATGACAAGGATTAAGGATTAAGGATTCGTACTTTGTTTTATCCATGTCTAAAAATACCTCAAAAATAATCATAATGGTGTAAAATTCAAGAATGATCAAAACATGGATACAATCAAAGATAGTATCCAGAATAGATATTTTGGACCGAAAAGAAAAATTTTCATTTTTCGATGAATAGTCCGCGATTCGTGAATAAATACCAGTATATCGTGAATAATATCATGATATCGTGAATAAGTAACCCCAAACACTAAAAGGTGCGAAAATGAGTCTCCTCATAAGCTCTTGGAAACTCTTCTCGCATTCTTCGCTCCAAATGAATTGTGTATCCTTCCGAGTTAAATTTGAGTTAATGGAGTAGCGATTCGAGAAAACCCTTCCACGAATCTCCGATAATAACCAACTAGACCCGTAAAAGCTACGTACTTGATCCACAAACTTGGTTGCTCCCAACTTTGTATTGCTTCAATCTTCGCCAGTCCACGGATACTCCATGTTTTGACACCATATGCCCAATGAATGCTACTTCCTCGAGCCGAACTCGCATTTCTTTAATTTGGCATATAGTTTGTTTTCACGAAGCCTTTGGAGTACCGACTTCAAATGGTGCTCATGATCTTCACGACTTTTGGAATATATGAGGATGTCAACAATAAAAACAACAACGAATCGATCCAAATATTCCTTGAATACTCGGTTCATCATATCCATGAAAGCCAGCAGAGCATTAGTTAGTCCGAAAGACATGACTAAGAATTCATAATGCCCATACCGAGTTTCAAGGCGCTTTGGAATATCCTCGATTCTAATCTTCAAATTGATGATATCCGAATCGAAGATCGATTTTTGAAAAGAATTGTGCCCCTTGCAATTTGGTCAAACAAGTCATCAATACGAGGTAGAGGATACCTATTCTTGATGGTGACATGGTTCAATTCCGAGATAATCAATACAAAAGTCGCATACTCCCGTCTTTCTTCTTTACTGAATAAAACAGAGCACCCCAAGGAGATGTCTTAGGGGCGAATGAAACCGATGTCTAACAATTCTTGTAGTTAGACCTTTAACTCTGAAGTTCAATAGGAGCCATTCGATATTGGGTTTTAGAAATTGGCTTTGTACCGGGTTCAAGATCAATAAAGAATTCAACTTCACGTTAAGGGGTAGGCAATCGGAAGTTCTTCAGAAATACGTCCGGAAAAGTCAATAACAACAGAATATTATTCAAATTTGGCGTGTCTTTATTCAAATCCATAACATGGGCTAAGAAAGCTTGACATCCGTTTTCAATAAACGAATAGCTTTATGATTAGATATGATGGTGATTGATTTTAATGGTTTAGTTGCTTGAATTAAATATAACAGGGTTGGTTAGGAATATGAAAACTAACAACCTTACGAAAACAATCAATTTTGGCATGATGAGTAGTTAACCAATCAATCCCTAAAATCACATCAAAAGCAAGTATCATTAAAGAGATAAGGTCAACAAGTAAGGTGATGGTGCCAACTTGAATCAAACAAGATTTATAAACAGTTGGATGTGATGAAAGTTTCTCTAACTGAGTTTCCACAGATAGGTCAAAGTCTAATTTCTCCTGAGTCAAGTTTAAACGTTGAGCACATGCAGGCGGAGATAAAATGAATGGGTAACACCGTGGATCAAGTAAGGTATAAACTTCGCAAGAATTTATAAATAGATTACCCGTGATCACCTCGTTTGGGTTCCTCGCATTTTGACCAATCCACAACAAACGCTTCTTCCGGGAATCGTTGACTTTGACTTTTCTCGGACGATCTTTTTCGAGTCACCGTCCCATTGAACTAGTTTCGCTCTGCATCTGCATAATCTCGAGCTATATGTCCTTCCTTTCCACAATTATAGCATACCTTGAACTGTTGTGGACAGTTTGGACTGATATGTCCCTCTTTCCCGCATTTATAGTGTGACGCCCCCAAAATAGGTCCATTCCATCCAACCCATTCTGAGTCGCCAAATACATGGTACAGAAATAACTACAACTTTACTATTACAACATATAAACTGTGAGTTTAAATACAGATATTTCCATCTAGACAATATCCACACGTAAATAAATCCCCATCATAATTATTGATACATTATTTTACAAAAATAGTGAGGACTACTAAACAACTCTCTCTAGAACCTTCATTCCATACCCCGACTAGTACTCGCTACATTCTCGCCTCCTGAGAAGAAAAATGGAACAACAAGGAAAAGGGTGAGCTCAACTAGCCCGATAAAAGAATATTATGACTAAGATAATATACAACAAATTATCGTTAGTCTCCAACCGGGAAAAATCTAATAGAATACAATAGACAACAAATTTTAAATCAATATTCATGTGAAATAATAATTCATTAGAAGAGTTAAGTAGAGAATGCAAACTACTATCTTACATATATGAATTTAAAAGTTCATCGTCGATATTTTATCCTCAGAACATCAATCAATATATATACGGAATCAAATATTCATCTTTTTGACTACTGAGCCAAAGATATTCATCATTAGTCATGTTCATCTAAACACTGCTTCATCTTTGCACTACGGGCCAAAGATATTAATCGATCGGTCATGTTCATCTCAACACTGCTCATCTTTGCACTACTACGGGCCAAAGATATTCATCAAGAAATCATTCATCTTTGCACTACACAGCCAAAGATATTCCATAATATCATCATTTAAGACCGAAGATGATGAAAATATTTTTAAAGAAACGAATCCAATTGAAACAAAATGACAAGGATTAAGGATTAGTACTTTGTTTTATCCATGTCCAAAAATACCTCAAAAATAATCATAGGGGTGTAAAATTCAAGAATGATCAAAACATGGATACAATCAAAGCTAGTATCCGAATAGATATTTTAGACGAAAAGAAAAATTTTCATTTTTCTATGAATAGTCTTGGTATTTCGTGGATAGTCAGAGTATCGTGAATAGTCTTGGTATCGTGAATAAGTAACTCAAACACCAAAAGATAGAAATTTCACAAAAAATATCTTCACGCTTACGTGAATAAGTAACTTCGTGAATAAGAACTCATGAATAGTAACTCGTGAATAGTAAACTCATGAATAGTAACCCCGACATCAAAAAGTTCCAAATTTGATAAAAAGTTCCAACCAATATTTCAGCATAATGATATTGAAGAAATAATATCATTTGAGAAGAAAATAACATCCCTTACCTCGAAAAAGACAATATTTCTAGTTGAAACACCGATATAGGCTATGACTTGAGCTTGCACAGTATAGCAATACTCAAAGTATACTCAAAATACTCACAAGAATACGCTCGATAATATAGAGAGAAAAACTTGATTTACGGTGTGATTTTCAATTCTAACCTAAGCACCTATTTATAGAAATTGCTTAGAACACCAAAGCGAAAAATTGAATATAATAATATTATTTATAAACAAAATTCCTTAGCCCACCTTTGAAATCTGATTTCAGCCATAGCACATGTTAAATGAGGTTCACAAACTCACCAAAACGTTTTTCTCAAAATAATTAATTAAAACTCTCAAAATCAATTATTTGAAACTCAAAACTTCAATAATTCATAATAAATAGCCCTTTTATCAGAAAAATTCGAATCTCGCGACATTTTATAGGAAATTCAATTCTCTACAACTTTGCGTAAGAAATTTTTTCCAAATTCCAAACAGAAATTGACTGAAATCCACAAACGGACAATTTTACAAGCTATAATCAAATTTCAGTCAAGAAATGGGGTCCACCGACACACAAAACATGTGTTAATCATTTAATGCAACAAAAATACTCTTCCTCCTCATATACTCATATATCCCACATTCATTGTAAAAATATCACCGTTAATATATTATTAAAATAATATATTTAAATGAATTATTTTATCAGAAAAAGATAAAATATTAATTTTCAACAATTGTCATTTTAAAATTTTCTCCATCTATATCCTCATAAAATCAATATTTTTCTCGTCATATAAATCAATAATTAATTATTCACAAATAATATTATAGAATCACATTACTAACAACCGTGCAGTTCCTGAGAAAGAGGGGCTTTCCAATAAGGATCTCTCTTCTTCTGGCGCCATGATTAGGTGACCAAACCTCTCCTTGAATGCAGAACTTTCTAGACATTGCCAATAATGTTTTCTAATAATATTATTCGGATAATATGAATTATTGCTCTGATAATGGAAAATACTGTGTAATGACAATTTATTGAAACAACGATAATATAAAATATTAATGCAAAGAATTATTGAATCAATAAAATAAAATCTTTGAATAAGAATTCTTTAATAACAATTATTGAGTAGTGCCTTCTTACGTAAGAATCAATAATTGGTGCAATCTGTGTCTTCTTGTTCAACAACAGCGTATTAGTGTGTTTTTAACCACCGGGTATTCCAACAAGATAATAACTGTAATAACTACGCCGTTATTTATAAACAACTTATATTTGTCGTTTTCTTCATCCAATCGCTTACCGTTATGGGGCTCACAAAAAGATCTATGGCCGTTATACGAATATTCCCCGACAAAGATCTGAATATTCCACGACCAAACGAATATTCCCCGACAATAATGAATATTTTATCACCACTTGCTTTTTCGAAATATTTGCGCATTTTACCCATAACTAACCACATTAATCAAATCCACCCTTACTATTACAAAATAATAAATAAAGGAAATTCCTTTTTATTTAAAAAATTTCGGGGTCTTACATATAGCATATGATCGGTGGGTCGTTCTCCTCCCTTAGAACCCGATTCTTTGAAGACCTGTGCGTCTTCACATAATCGTTGTTAAATCTCCTCTTTTAAAATCTCCTCCCGACTCGCTTCTTCTATTTTCATGGCCATGATTACCATCGAGAGTGGTTACCATTTTTGTCCGTCTGCTTCTTTCTCCGCCGGTTATCATTATTACATTGACTGCTATCTCTGATACGATCCTCGGTTATGGTCCCTCGGTTGAACATACTCGTTATCTCGCTTTCTAACAATTGAGCCACATAACAACATCTGAATAGAGAGAAAATTTATGAGAAATGAGATATTGTCGTATGGCGGGTTTCAAACCTCTCGAAACATCCGCGTCATCGTTCCTCATTCTCCACCAAATGAGGTGCAAACTGGATAACTCTGCAAACTTTGCCTCGTCTTTGAGACACCGCCATGTTGTTTTGTTCTAATCGATGAACTCCACTTCCTTCATATAGACGAACACTTTTAGGAAAGTATTTGTCATTAAATAGTTTCTGAAACGTCTCCCAAGACATGCTTTGAGTGCGGCCGGATGGAGTACGCTTCATGAGACTCCCCCCATGAGTCCGCTTCGCCACGGAACATAAAGGTGGTGAATGGAACCTTCTCGTTCCTCCGTGCATCCCAAGACATCGAATATCTTGGTAATTTACTTGACCCATGTTTCCGCCATAATCGGATCGGCTTTCAGTTAAATTCGTGGTCCCAACTCTTTAATCGCTTAGTTGTGACAACCCGTGAATTCTTATCATTTCTTCCTATATTTTGAACACGAGTCTCCTCGTCGATTTTGCATGAATCGCAAAAAGCTTCTAAACATCCCTCGTTCATCATCGCTTTCGGTGGTGTTGTTCACAGGAGGAACATTACCACTGTTGCACGCTCTCCTCGTTGGTGAGTACAGAGCGTCTCCACGCCTCATTTCCATTGTTAATATTCTCGATCGACATTCTCAAATACATCCATAAAATAAGGGTTAATTAAGGAAATCAATATATCACATAATATCCTTATATACCGACCAACTAACAAATAAGCTTAGGTAGGACACACTAGCGAAGGATTTACTCGTCTCTCCCCTCCTAATTCTATTCCCCGATCTCCGCCAGAGATCATATCCATAAGCTCTGATACCAACTGTGACGCCCCCAAAATAGGTATACATCACCCATTCTGAGTTGTCAATACATGTATGTAAAACAACTACAACTTTATTATTACAACAAGAAAAAAGCTGTGAGTTTGAATACAAATATTATCTTCTAGACAATATCTATACTCAAATAAATCCTCATCACATTTATTGATACATTATTTTACAAAATGGTGAGGACTACTAAACAACTCTCTCCGAACCTTCATTCCATACCCCAGGCTACGTTTCGCTTTATATTCTCGCCTCCCGAGAAGAAAAATGGAACAAAAAAGAAAAGGGTGAGCTCAACTAGCCCGATAAAGAATATTATGACTAAGATAATATACAACAAATTATCATTAGTCTTCAACGGTGAAAAAATCTAATAGAATACAATAGACAACAAGTTTTTAAATCAATATTCGCAGTGAAATAATAATTCATTAGAAGAGTTAAGTAGAGAATGCAAACTACTATCTTCTATGTATGAATTTAAAAGTTCATCGTCTATCTTTTATCCTGTAACATCAATCAATATATATCCGAATCAAATATTCATCTTTTTGCACTACAGGCCAAAGATATTCATCGATTAATCATGTATTTCATCTAAACACTGTTCATCTTTGCACTACTGGGCCAAAGATATTCATCGAAATCATTCATCTTTGCACTACAGGGCCAAAGATATTCTATAATATCATCATTTAAGACCGAGGATGATGAAAATTATTTTTAAAGAAACGAATCCAAAGTGAAACAAAATGACAAGGATTAAGGATTAAGGATTCGTACTTTGTTTTATCCACGTCCAAAATACCTCAAAAATAATCATAGTGGTGTAAAATTCAAGAATGATCAAAACATGGATACAATCAAAGCTAGTATCCGAATAGATATTTTGACGAAAAGAAAATTTTTCATTTTTCATGAATAGTGCTTAGTGTATTCGTGAATAATGTCGATACGTGAATAAAGGTATACGTGAATAGTAACTCCGACACCAAAAGTTCCAAATTTGATAAAAACTTCAGATCAATATTTCAGCATAATGATATTGAAGAAATAATATCATTACGAAAAAAAAATATCCCTTACCTCGAAAAGATGTATTTAGTTGAAACACCTGGATATAAAGCTATGACTTGAACTTGCACCGTATAGAAATACTCAAAGTATACTCAAAATACTCACAAGAATACGCTCGATAATATAGAGAGAAAACTTGAGCTTACGTGTGATTTTCAATTCTAACCTAAGCACCCTATTTATAGGAAAATGCTTAGAACACCAAAGTAGAAAATTTATTAAATATTATTATATTTTTCCAAAATCTCATACGCACACTTCTTCCAACTGATTTCAGCCTCTATCACATGTTACATAAGGGCCTCAAAATGAAAAACACGTTTTTGTAATTAAAAATATTTTAAACTTCCAAAAATAAATTATTTCGTAGCTTCGGAACTTCAATAATTCATAATAAATAGCCCTTTTGTCAGAAAATTCGAATCTCGCGAGTCTTTATAGGAAATTCCATTATCTACAACTTTGCAGAATGAAGTTTTTCCAAATTCCAAACAAAAATTGACCGAAATCCATAAATGGGCGATTTTACAGGCTATAATCAAATTTCAGTCAAAAAATGGGGTCCACCGACATGTTTAACATGTTTTAAATATTTATTGCAACAAAAATACTCTTCCTCCTCGTATACTCATATATCCCACATTCGTTGTAAAAATATCACCATTATTATATTATTAAAATATAATAATATATTTAAATGAATTATTTTATCAGAAAAAGATAAAATTTCAATTTTCAACAATTGTCACATTAAAAATTTTCTCCATCTATATCCACATAAAATTAATATTTTTCTTATCATATGAATCAATAATTAATTATTCACAAATAATATTACGTAATCACAATATTGACAACCGTGCAATTCCTGGAAAGAGGGGCTTTCCAATAAGAATTTCTCCTTCTTCGGCTAATTAGGTGACCAAACCTCTCCTTAGATGTAACTTTCTAGACATTGCCAATAATGTTATCTAATAATATTATTCAGATAATATGAATTATTGCTTCGATAATGAAAAATACCGTGTAATGACAATTATTGAAACAACGATATAAAAATATCAACGCAAAGAATTATTAAATTAATAAAATCTTGAGCGAATTATCGTGTAACCATTATTGAGTAGTGCCTTCTTACGTAAGAATCAATAATTGGTGCAATCTGCAGTAAAGCTTCTTGTGTTTTAACCAATTTAGTATTTTAACAAAGATTAATTGTAAATAACTACTTTGTTATTTTTAAACAACTTATATTTGTCATTTTCTTCATCCAATCGCTTTCCGTTATGGGGCCCACACATGGATGCTTGTGTCGTTTAATATTCCCAACAGATCTGAATATTCCATGACCAAACGAATATTCCCAACAACAATGAATATTTTATAACCACTTGCTTATTTTGAAATATTTGCGTATTTTTCCCTAACTATCCACATTAATCAAATCAACCCTTACTATTTCAAAATAATAAATAGAGAAATTAAATTTCATTAATAATAAGTTGGGGTCTTACAACCTCCCTCCTTATGAAATTTCGTCCCTCGAAATTGGCGATATACCTCGTGTTTCAAAAGGTGAGGATACCTCGCTTTCATTTCCGCTTTCCAATTCCTGTGTCATTTCCTCTATAGCATGATTCCTCCACGTAACTTTAACTTGTGGTATGACCTTTCTTGGCGTAGGACATGCTCCTTCCTATCCAAGATCTTGGCAGTATCTCTCATATCGTTAAGTCTTCGGCTATCTCGTCCTGGTTCTAACTCTATAACGTGGTTTGGGTCTTTCACATATTTACTGAAGTACGGATATGTGAAACACATTATGAACACGAGACATATACTTAGAGGTAACGCGAGTCTATATGCTACATTTCCTACTTCGGTCAAGAATTTGAAATGGACCAATAAATCGCAGATTGAGCTTTCCTCTCTTCCCAAATCTTGTAACTCCCTTCCATGGAGCAACTTCAACAACAATACATGATCCCCTATACTAAATTCTACGTCCTTTCCATGAAGATCCGCATAACTCTTTTGTCGATCTTGTGCCGCTTTATATCGTTGTCGAATCATTTGGATCTTTTAGTGAGTCATACGTACATTCAACTCGGGTCCCAACAATGTTGCTTCACCCACCTCATCCCAACATATTGGAGAGCGACATTTTTCGTCCATATAATGCTTCTTGAATGGAGCCACACCTATACTTGCTCGATAACCTTGTTGTTGTAGGAGAATTCCACCAATGGTAAATACTTATCCCAACCGCCTTGAAGTCTAGGACACGTAGTCTTAATAAATCTTCAAGAGTTTGAATAGTCCTTTCTGATTGTCCGTCTGGTTTGAGGATGGTATGCCAAATCGAATCGTAAATCCGTGCCCATAGCTTTTTGCAAGCTAACCCAAAATTTAGAAGTGAATCTTGGGTCACGATCCAAAACTATGGATACAGGGCATGCCATGCAACCTCACAATCTCATTCACGTCATATACTAGCAAGACGTTCAAGGAATAAGTCTCCGTGTCGACAAGAAATGAAGCGGAGACTTGGTTAATCTATCAACAATAACCCAAATAGCATTGATGCCTTGAGAAACCGTAGGAAGACCCGTAACGAAATCCATGGTAATATGTTCCCACTTCCATTTCGAAATCTCAAGTGGTTGCAATCGGACCCTTATGTACTAGATGCTCCGCCTTTACGTTGACAAGTTAAACACATCGAGATAAACTTTGCAATTTCTCTCTTCATATTGTTCCACCAAAATGTATGTCAAGATCACGATACATTTTGGTACTTCGAGATGGATTGCAAATGGTGTATTGTGTGCCTCCATCATAATCTTGTACTTCAAATCGAGTCGTTAGGGACACAAAGTCTAGAGTGGACTCAAGTATTCCTTCTTCATCAATTCTCGCTTAGGATAGCTCCTTCTTGTACTTTCTTCTTTATACGCATTAGCTCCTGATTCGGTGGCTTGAAAGCAACCTTAACTTTTTCTATTAAAGTTGGCTCTGTCGTATACTTGACATCATCACACTCATTCCGCATATGATCTTCTACTACTCAACGCCACGTCGGCTACACGTTCGCTTTTCGGGATGGTATTGAATAGTGTGGTCGTAGTCTTTCAATAGCTCGAGCCAACGTCGTTCTTGCGTGTTGAGTTCTTTTGAGTGAAGAAATATTTAAGGCTTTTATGGTCCGAATATATCTCCACTTTCTCCCCATATAGATAGTGCCTCCATATCTTTAGCGTGAAAACGATCGCTTTTGCCAACTCTAGATCATGAGTAGGATAATTCCTCTCATACTCCTTAAGTTGTCATGAGGCATAGGCTATGACTTTCCCATGTTGCATGAGAACACATCCTAACCTTTTGCACGAAGCATCATTGTAGTTAACAAATCCATCCAAACCAGATGGTATTGTTAGAAACAGTCTTAGAAATGAGTCTCCTCTTAAGCTCTTGGAAACTCTTCTCGTATTCTTCGCTCCAAATGAATTGTGTATCCTTAGGAGTTAGGCTGAGTTAATGGAGTAGCGATTAGAGAAACCCTTCCACAAATCTCCGATAATAACCAAACTAGACCCGAAGCTACGTGACTTGATCCACCGACTTGGTTGCTCCCAACTTTGTATTGCTTCAATCTTCGCCGGGTCCACGGATACTCCATGTTTTGACAACACATGCCCAAGGAATGCTACTTCCTCAAGCCAGAACTCGAATTTCTTCAATTTGGCATATAGTTTGTTTTCACGAAGCCTTTGGAGTGAAAGTAGTATGCACACAAGCCAATCATGTTTGATGATAAAGCATATACTTTGTAACAATCTTATTCATTTATTAATAAAAAGTATTAATTTATTAAAGGCTTTTAATTATCTACATGATCTTTGTTTTATAATATGTGATAAACCCATAGTTTTAAGCAATGCTTTTAGAATAATGATGATGATCATTCTAATGAGATCTAAATTCTTAGAAAGCTTAAAACTAAAATAGTTCCCAATCATTAGATTACTAAATTGGGGATTAGTGAATCCTGGATAGATTGATACATACGTTGCTTGCTTCATTGGATGAGGATGATTGATCTCATGATCATTTGTGTGGAGACACTAAAGCAAGTATGTAGGTGCTTATTAGAGAATAAGTTCATTTGAACGTGGCTCGCTAAGGAATACCTAATGGAGTTTTATTTGCTGTCGATAGAAATTCTGTAGTGATAGTAATCTGAAGTAATCCTTGGACTTGAGATCATCATAGTATCTTGTGTATGATGAGTTATACTTTGACTTATTCCTTAAGACCCTTAGGGTATATCAAAGGGTATGCTTGGGTATAATAAGTTGTACATGGAGATAATGTATGATCAATAAAGAATCTACCACTTCTAATAAAGAAGAGAAATGTCCTATGTGATTCGATAAATGACAACCCAAAGTAGTCATTGGCGGCGAGAATGAAATTAGAAAGGAGTTTCTAATTTGCATTATTTGAGTTGTGCATTTAAGAGTCGAAATACATATAATTAAATAAAATAAGACTTGACAAGAATTCCATGTCTTATATTTAATTGGGACATTGTATGGTGGAAGGATTGAATTATACGGTAACTATTTACTCAAAGGTTCTTTTATGATTAATGTTGAAATCTATATTATCCGGAAAGTCGTTGATCATTGAGGGAGGCTTATCCTATTGTAGAATAAATATTATCTATTTAAATAAATTAATTATTTAATTTATTTATTTAAATAAGATTAAATTGTTCTAATTGATTTATTCACAACCTAGGTTTAATATGGAGAACCTAAAGGGTCACACCATAAAAAGGAAGAATAATTATTTAAGAAGTTAATGGCATAATCGTAATAATATATTAAGTATATTTAATTTAATCTATGGTGATAGAATAAATTAAATAGCTTAATTTTATTATTTAATATTTTAGAAATATTAAATATAAATTAATAAGAGGAGTCTTATTAATATTATTACAATTATTATTATTTTAATTTCTAAAAGAGTTTAGGAATTAATTTAATATAAGTACTTTCTCATTTATTCCTAATTAGATTAGGAAGGAAAATTAGTTAAAGGAGTTTAATTAATTATCCCTAATAAGATTAGGGAGCTTAATTAATTAAAAGAATTTAATTAATTAAATAAAACCCAATTCCTTAATTGTTAAGGTGGGTTGCCCACATCTATTAATAATAGGAGTCTTATTATGAGTGAGGGGTTGTTGATTTTTTCACATACTGACATAATTCCAATTGTTGGGAGAGTGCGCCTTTTACATAGAGATAGAAAACTAGGGTTGAGCCAATACCCCTTCTTCTTGAATCTTTGTTTTTCCTTGGTGGATCACCTCTGAGGGCCAAACACACGGGTGGCTAACGTTGATCAAAGGAAGGAACCAAACCCGGTGGATTCAAGTCGAACGCGAAAAGGATTGGAGGTGAACTTGTACCTGAGGAAGCTCGATCTTCAAGGGTATGATTTTATTCTTTATCTTTTCGTTTAATTAATAATTATGCATAAAGGGTGATCCGGGTATATGGTTTGTAAATTTTTAAACTCTGATTTTTACACGCTTCCGTATAAATTTGCAATTTGATTGCGCACATGAATATTACAAACCTAACATGGAGTACCAGCTTCAAATGGTGCTCATGATTTTCACGACTTTTGGAATATATGAGGATGTCATCAATAAAAACAACAACGAACTTATCCAAATATTCCTTGAATACTCAATTCATCATATCCATGAAAGCCGCAGGAGCATTAGTTAGTCCGAAAGACATGACTAAGAATTCATAATGCCCATCTGGGGAGTTCAAGGCGGTCTTTTGGAATATCCTCGATTCTAATCTTCACCGATGATATCCTGGAATCGAAGATCGATTTTTGAAAAGAATTGTGCCTTGCAATTTGGTCAAACAAGTCATCAATACGAGGTGAGGATACCTATTCTTGATGGTGACATGGTTCAATTCCCGATAATCAATACAAAGTCGCATACTCTCGTCTTTCTTCTTTCTTTACGAATAAAAGCAGGAGCACCCCAAGGAGATGTACTAGGACGAGATGAAACCGATGTCTAACAATTCTTGTAGTTGGACCTTTAACTCCTGAAGTTCAATAGAGCCATTCGATATGGGGTTTTTAGAAATTGGCTTTGTACGGTTCAAGATCAATAAAGAATTCAACTTCACGTTACGGGGTAGACAAGAAGTTCTTCAGAAATCGTCGGAAAGTCAATAACAACAGAATATTATTCAAATTTGACGTGTCTTTATTCAAATCCATAACATGGGCTAAGAAAGCTTGACATCCGTTTTCAATAAACGAATAGCTTTATGATTAGATATGACGATGATTGATTTTAATGGTTTAGTTGCTTGAATTTGTACAACAAAGGTTGGTTAGGAATATGAAAACTAACAACCTTACGAAAATAATCAATTTTGGCATGATGAGTAGTTAACCAATCAATCCCTAAAATCACATCAAAAGAAAGTATCTTTAAAGAGATAAGGTCAACAGTAAGGTGATGGTGCCAACTTGAATCAAACAAGATTTATAAACGATGGATGTGATGAAAGTTTCTCTAACGGAGTTTCCACAGATAGGTCAAAGTCTAATTTCTCCTGAGTCAAGTTTAAACGCTTGAGCACATGCAGGAGAGATAAATGAATGGGTAACACCCCAGATCAAGTAAGGTATATAAACTTCGCAAAAATTTATAAATAGCTTACCCGTGATCACCTCGTTTGGGTTCCTCGCATTTTGACCAACCACAACAAAAACGCTTCTTCCCGAATCGTTGACTTTGACTTTTACCGGGACGATCTTTTGAGTCACCGTCCCCCCATCGAACTAGGTTTCGCTACCGTATAATCTCGAGCGATATGTCCTTCCTTTCCACAATTATAGTATACCTTGAACTGTTGTGGACAGTTTGGACTGATATGTCCCTCTTTCCCGCATTTATAGCATATGATCGGTGGTCGTTCTCCTCCCTTAGAACCGATTCTTGTCGCAAGACTGTCGTCTTCACATAATTAGTCGCTGTTAAATCTCCTCTTTTTAAAATCTCCTCCGACTTCGCTTCTTCTATTTTCATGGCCATGATTACCATCGAGTGGTTACCATTTTGTCCGTCATTTTTCTTTCTCCGTGGTTATCATTATTCATTGATCGCTATCTCTGATACGATCCTCGGTTATGGTCCCTCGGTTGAACATACTCGTTATCTCGCTTCTAACAATTGAGCCACATTAACAACATCCGAATAGAGAAAAATTTATGAGAAATGAGATATTGTCGTATGGCGGGTTTCAACCTCTCGTAAACATCCGCGTCATACGTTCCTCATTCTCCACCAAATGAGGTGCAAACTGGATAACTCTGCAAACTTTGCCTCGTCTTTGAGACACCGTCATGTTGTTTTGTTCTAATCGATGAACTCCACTTCCTTCATATAGCGAACACTTTTAGGAAAGTATTTGTCATTAAATAGTTTCTCAAACGTCTCCCAAGACATGCCGAGTCTTGGTTTGGATGGAGTGCGCTTCACGAGACTCCCACCAAGATGGTCGCCTTTCGCCACCACGGAACATAAAGGTGGCGAATGGAACCTTCATTCCTCCGTGCATCCCAAGACATCGAATATCTTGGTAATTTGCTTAACCCATGTTTCCGCCATAATCGGATCTTGCTTTCCCATAAATTACGTGGTCCCAACTTTTTGAATCGCTTGGTTGTGACAACCCGTGAATTGCTATCATTTCCTCCTATATTTTGAACACGAGTCTCCTCGTCTGATTTTGCATGAGCGCAAAAAGCTACTAAACATCCCTCGTTCATCATCTCGCTTTCGGTGGTGTTGTTCACAAAAGGAACATTGCCCGACTGTTGCACGCTCTCCTCGTTGGTGAGTACAGAGCGTCTCCACGGTCTCATTTCCATTGTTAATATTCTCGATCGACATTCTCAAATCTTCATCATAAAACAAGGGTTAATTAAGAAAATCAATATATCACATAATATCCTTATATCTTGACCAACTAACAAATAAGCTTAGGTAGGACACACTAGCGAAGGATTTACTCGTCTCTCCCTCCTAATTACATTCCCCGATCTCCGCCAGAGATCATATCCCTAAGCTCGATACCAACCGTGACGCCCCCAAAATAGGTATACATCACCCATTCTGAGTTGTCAATACATGATACATGAAACAACTACAACTTTATTATTACAACAAGAAAAAGCTGTGAGTTTGAATACAAATATTATCTTCTGAGATAATATCTATACTCAAATAAATCCTCATAACATTTATTGATACATTATTTTACAAAATGGTGAGGACTACTAAACAACTCTCTCTAGAACCTTCATTCCATACCCCACTTGCGTATTTCGCTATATTCTCGCCTCCCCGAGAAGAAAAATGGAACAAAAAAGAAAAGGGTGAGCTCAACTAGCCCGATAAAGAATATTATGACTAAGATAATATACAACAAATTATCATTAGTCTTCAACGAAGAAAAATCTAATAGAATACAATAGACAACAAGTTTTTAAATCAATATTCGCAAGTGAAATAATAATTCATTAGAAGAGTTAAGTAGAGAATGCAAACTACTATCTTCTATGTATGAATTTAAAAGTTCATCGCTCTATCTTTTATCCTGTAACATCAATCAATATATATCCGGAATCAAATATTCATCTTTTCACTACGAGGCGAAGATATTCATCAGATTTGGTCATGTTCATCTAAACACTGCTCATCTTTGCACTACTGGGCCAAAGATATTCATCGAAAATCATTCATCTTTTGCACTACAGGCCAAAGATATTCTATAATATCATCATTTAAGATAAAGAGGATGATGAAAATTATTTTTAAAGAAACGAATCCAAAGTGAAACAAAATGACAAGGATTAAGGATTAAGGATTCGTACTTTGTTTTATCCACGTCCAAAAATACCTCAAAAATAATCATAGTGGTGTAAAATTCAAGAATGATCAAAACATGGATACAATCAAAGCTAGTATCCAGAATAGATATTTTGGACGAAAAGAAAATTTTTCATTTTTTAGATGAATAGTCAGTATTAAGTGAATAATTATCGTATATCGTGAATAGTGTATACGTGAATAGTAACTCCGACACCAAAAGTTCCAAATTTGATAAAAACTTCAGATCAATATTTCAACATAATGATATTGAAGAAATAATATCATTACGAAAAAAATAATATCCCTTACCTCGAAAAGACAAGACTTCTAGTTGAAACACTTGGATATAAAGGCTATGACTTGAACTTGCACCGTATAGAAATACTCAAAGTATACTCAAAATACTCACAAGAATAAACTCGATAATATAGAGAGAAAACTTCAGTTTAAATTGTGATTTTCAATTCTAACCCAAGCACCCTATTTATAGGAAAATGCTTAGAACACCAAAGTAGAAAATTTATTAAATATTATTATATTTTTCCAAAATCTCATACGCACACTTCTTCCAACTGATTTCAGCCTCTATCACATGTTACATAAGGGCCTCAAAAATGAAAAACACGTTTTTGTAATTAAAAATATTTTAAACTTCCAAAATAAATTATTTAAGTAGCTTGAACTTCAATAATTCATAATAAATAGCCCTTTTATCGGAAAAAATTCAAATCTCATGAGTCTTTATAGGAAATTCCATTATCTACAACTTTGCGTAATGAAGTTTTTCCAAATTCCAAACAAAAATTGACCAAATCCATAAATGGGCGATTTTACAAAGTATAATCAAATTTCTCAAAAAATGGGGTCCAATTGACATGTTTAACATGTTTTAAATATTTATTGCAACAAAAATACTCTTCCTCCTCGTATACTCATATATCCCACATTCGTTGTAAAAATATCACCATTATTATATTATTAAAATATAGTAATATATTTAAATGAATTATTTTATCGAAAAAAGATAAAATTTCAATTTTCAACAATTGTCACATTAAAAATTTTCTCCATCTATATCCACATAAAATTAATATTTTTCTTATCATATGAATCAATAATTAATTATTCACAAATAATATTACGAGAATCACAATATTGACAACCGGGCAATTCCCAAGAAAGAGGGGCTTTCCAATAAGAATTTCTCCTTCTTTGGGCGCGAATTAGGTGACCAAACCTCTCCTTGAGATGTAACTTTCTAGACATTGCCAATAATGTTATCTAATAATATTATTCAGATAATATGAATTATTGCTTCGATAATGAAAAATACCGTGTAATAATACAATTATTGAAACAACAAAGAATATAAAATATCAACGCACAATTATTAAATTAATAAAATCTTTGAGCAAGAATTCATGTAACCATTATTGAGTAGTGCCTTCTTACGTAAGAATCAATAATTGGTGCAATACTGTGTATCTTCTTGTGTTTTAACCACCGAGAGTATTTTAACAATATATAATCAGAATAACTACTACCTGTTATTTTTAAACAACTTATATTTGTCATTTTCTTCATCCAATCGCTTTCCGTTATGGGGCCCACACATGGTCGCTACCGTTAGTATTTAATATTCCCCGACAAAGACGATCTAATATTCCACGACCAAACGAATATTCCCGAAGCACAATGAATATTTTATAACCACTTGCTTATTTTGAAATATTTGCATATTTTTCCCCTAACTATCCACATTAATCAAATCAACCCTTACTATTTCAAAATAATAAATAGAGAAAATTAAATTTCATTAATAATAAGTTGGGGTCTTACAACCTCCCCTCCTTATGAAATTTCGTCCTCGAAATTGACGCATATACCTCGTGTTTCGAAAAGGTGAGGATACCTCGCTTTCATTTCCGTTTCCAATTCCCAGGTCATTTCCTCTATAGGATGATTCCTCCACGAACTTTAACTTGTGGTATGACCTTTCTTAGCGTAGGACATGCTCCTTCCTATCCAAGATCTTGACAGGTATCTCCTCATACGTTAAGTCTTCGGCTATCTCGTCCGGTTCTAACTCTATAACGTGGTTTGGGTCTTTCACATATTTACGAAGTACAGATATGTGAAACACATTATGAACACGAGACATACTCAGAGGTAACGCGAGTCTATATGCTACATTTCCTACTCGGTCAAGAATTTGAAATGGACCAATAAATCGCAGATTGAGCTTTCCTCTCTTCCCAAATCTTGTAACTCCCTTCAATGGAGCAACTCGCAACAATACATGATCCCCTATACTAAATTCCACGTCCTTTCGATGAAGATCCGCATAACTCTTTTGTCGATCTTGTGCCGTTTGTATACGTTGTCGAATCATTTGGATCTTTTCCGTAGTCATACGTACTCAACTTCGGTCCCCAACAATGTTGCTTCACCCACCTCATCCCAACATATTGGAGAGCGACATTTTCGTCCATATAATGCTTCGAATGGAGCCACACCTATACTTGCCTGATAACTGTTGTTGTAGAAGAATTCCACCAATGATAAATCTAGGACACAGAGTCTTAATAAATCTTCAAGAGTTTGAATAGTCCTTTCTGATTGTCCGTCCGTTTGAGGATGGTATGCCAAACTGAATCGTAAATCCGTGCCCATAGCTTTTTGCAAGCTAACCCAAAATCTAGAAGTGAATCTTGGGTCACGATCCGAAACTATGGATACAGGCATGCCATGCAACCTCACAATCTCATTCACGTATATACTAGCAAGACGTTCAAGGGAATAAGTCTCCGTGTCGGCAAGAAATGAAAGCGAGACTTGGTTAATCTATCAACAATAACCCAAATAGCATTGATGCCTTGAAAACCGTAGGAAGACCCGTAACGAAATCCATGGTAATATGTTCCCACTTCCATTTCGAATCTCAAGTGGTTGCAACGGACCCTTAGGTACTAGATGCTCCGCCTTTACACGTTGACAAGTTAAACACATCGAGATAAACTTTGCAATTTCTCTTCATATTGTTCCACCAAAATGTATGTGAAGATCACGATACATTTTGGTACTTCCAGATGGATTGCAAATGGTGTATTGTGTGCCTCCATCATAATCTTGTACTTCAAATCGAGTCGTTAGGGACACAAAGTCTAGAGTGGACTCAAGTATTCCTTCTTCATCAATTCTCGCCCTAATAGCTCCTTCTTGTACTTTCTTCTTTATACGCATCGACTCAAGATTCGGTGGCTTGAGCAACCTTAACTTTTTTTCTATTAAAGTTGGCTCTATCGTATACTTGACATCATCACACTCATTCCCGCATATGATCTTCTACTCAACGCGTCATCTCTACCACGTTCGCTTTTCGGGGATGGTATTGAATAGTGTGGTCGTAGTCTTTCACTAGCTCGAGCCAACGTCATTTGCTGCGTGTTGAGTTCTTTTTGAGTGAAGAAATATTTAAGGCTTTTATGGTCCGAATATATCTCCACTTTCTCCCCATATAGATAGTGCCTCCATATCTTTAAGCGGCACGAAACGCTCGCCGCTAACTCTAGATCATGAGTAGGATAATTCCTCTCATACTCCTTAAGTTGTCGCGAGGCATAGGCTATGACTTTCCCACGTTGCATGAGAACACATCCTAACCCTTTGCACGAAGCATCGTCAGAGATAACAAATCCATCCGAACCGGATGGTATTGTTAGAAACAGTCTTAGAAATGAGTCTCCTCTTAAGCTCTTGGAAACTCTTCTCGCATTCTTCGCTCCAAATGAATTGTGTATCCTTCCGAGTTAGGCGAGTTAATGGAGTAGCGATTCGAGAAAACCTTCCACGAATCTCCATAATAACCTCGCTAGACCCGAAAAGCTACGTATTTGATGTCCACCGACTTTGGTTGCTCCCAACTTTGTATTGCTTCAATCTTCCCCGGGTCCACGGATACTCCATGTTTTGATAACACATGCCCAAGGAATGCTACTTCCTCAAGCCAGAACTCGCATTTCTTCAATTTGGCATATAGTTTGTTTTCACAAAGCCTTTGGAGTGAAAGTAGTATGCACACAAGCCAATCATGTTTGATGATAAAGCATATACTTTGTAACAATCTTATTCATTTATTAATAAAAAGTATTAATTTATTAAAGGCTTTTAATTATCTACATGATGCTGTTTTATAATATGTGATAAACCCATAGTTTTAAGCAATGCTTTTAGAATAATGATGATGATCATTCTAATAAGATCTAAATTCTTAGAAAGCTTAAAACTAAAATAGTTCCCAATCATTAGATTACTAAATTGGGGATTAGTGAATCCGGATAGATTGGTACATACGTTGCTTGCTCATTGGATGAGGATGATTGATCTCATGATCATTTGTGTGGAGACACTAAAGCAAGTATGTAGGTGCTTATTAGAGAATAAGTTCACTTTGAACGTGGCTCGCTAAGGAATACCTAATGGAGTTTTATTTGCTGTCAATAGGAATTCTGTAGTGATAGTAGTCTCTGAGTAATCCTTGGACTTGAGATCATCATAGTATCTTGTGTATGATGAGTTATACTTTGACTTATTCCTTAAGACCCTTAGGGTATATCAAAGGGTATGCTTGGGTATAATAAGTTATACATGGAGATAATGTATGATCAATAAAAATCTACCACTTCTAATAAAAGAAGAAATGTCCTATGTGATTCGATAAATGACAACCCAAAGTAGTCCTTGGCATATGAATGAAAAATTAGAAAGGAGTTTCTAATTTGCATTATTTGGAGTTGTGCATTTAAGAGTCGAAATACATATAATTAAATAAAATAAGACTTGTGATAATTCCATGTCTTATATTTAATTGGGACATTGTATGGTGGAAGGATTGAATTGTACGGTAACTATTTACTCAAAGGTTCTTTTATGATTAATGTTGAAATCTATATTATCTGGAAAGTCGTTGATCGCTAGGGAGGCTTATCCCTATTGTAGAATAAATATTATTTATTTAAATTAATTAATTATTTAATTTATTTATTTAAATAAGATTAGAATTGTTCTAATTGATTTATTCACAACCGGTTTAATATGGAGAACCTAAAGGGTCACACCATAAAAGGAAGAATAATTATTTAAGAAGTTAATGGCATAATCGTAATAATATGTTAAGTATATTTAATTTAATCTATGGTGATAGAATAAATTAAATAGATTAATTTTATTATTTAATATTTTAGAAATATTAAATATAAATTAATAAGAGGAGTCTTATTAATATTATTACAATTATTATTATTTTAATTTCTAAAAGAGTTTAGGAATTAATTTAATATAAATACTCTCATTTATTCCTAATTAGATTAGGAAGGAAAATTAGTTAAAGGAGTTTAATTAATTATCCCTAATAAGATTAGGGAGCTTAATTAATTAAAAGAATTTAATTAATTAAATAAAACCCAATTCCTTAATTGTTAAGGTGGGTTGCCCACATCTATTAATAAGAGGAGTCTTATTATGGGTGAGGGTTGTTGACTTTTTCAACATACGACATAATTCCAATTGTTGGAGAGTACCTTTTCTATAGAGAGATAGAAAACTAGGGTTGAGCCAATACCCTTCTTCTTGAATCTTTGTTTTTCCTTGGTGGATCACCCTCAGAGGCCAAACACATGGGTGGCTAACGTTGATCAAAGGAAGGAACCAAACCCGTGGATTCAAGTTGAACGCGAAAAGGATTGGAGGTGAACTTGTACACGAGGAAGCTCGATCTTCAAGGGTATGATTTTATTCTTTATCTTTTCGTTTAATTAATAATTATGCATAAAGGGTGATCCGGTATATGGTTTGTAAATTTTTAAACTCGATTTTTATACGCTTAGCATAAATTTGCAATTTGATTACTTTATGAATATTACAAACCTAACGGTGGCATCGAGAGCCAAACCTTTATGCGAATTATTAATTGTTTTAATTTGATATGTATATTGATATGTGTTTAGAACAATTTAATTGGGCATAATTTTATTGTATAAAATTTAAATAAAAAAAAATGCAATTCACGGAAATCCTGTTGCATGATTATGGCATCAAGGACTTCATGCAAATTTTTTTTTTTTGGCTAGTACACGTGAGTTGGTTGTTACTCTTGAAAACCGTGCTAATAAAAAAAAAAAAAAAAAAAAAAAAAAGGAAGTCAGGAGCTTGAATCAATTAAAAGGAAACGGATATGTACATATATATATATTATAGTTATATATATATATAATATATATTACGAATATATATATATACATATATATATTCTTAATTATTATATAATTAAAATAAAAGTTTATTTTAATTTTAAAATAAAAGGTTTATTTTAATTTTAAAATATAAAGTTTTATTTTAATTTTAATAATTTATAATTAAAATAAAAGGTTTATTTTAATCTTAAAATAAAAGGTTTATTTTAATATTAAAATAAAAATTTATTTTAATTAAATTTCATGCTAACTAATTAGAGTTGGAATTGGATTCCATGATAACTAATTGGAGTTGAAATTGGATTTTATTTTTTCTAAAATAAAGGAGTTTATTTGTGAATAGGTTAAAATCCATCTTTCCTTAAATAAAGGAGTTTGTTTAGATATGAAATAAGATTTCATATTATTCAAAATAAAGGAGTTTATTTGTGAATAGGAAAGAGATTCCATGTTTCCTTAAATAAAGGAGTTTATTTAAATATGAAATAAGATTTCATATTATTCAAAATAAAGGAGTTTATTTGTGAATAGGAAAGAATATCCGTGTTTCCTTTAATAAATTTTTTTTTTACATGGAATTGGATTCCATAATTAATTAAAATAAAAGAGTTTATTTTAATTAAAGATTTTTATTTACATGGAATTGGATTCCATAATTAATTAAAATAAAGGAGTTTATTTTGATTAATGATTTTGATTAAAATAAAATAGTTTATTTTATTCAAAATTGGATAAATTAAAATAAAATAGTTTTATTTTGATTTAAATTTGGATTAAAATAAAGGAGTTTATTTTGATTCAAAATAGATTTTATACTAACTAAATTTGCCCATTAAATGATATCAATATATATATTAAATGTTTTATTATTCATGAGATGAATGTTATTTATTGATGCGTATGGTGATGTGTATGATAATAAATGGGATTGATTATGGACTATTGACCAATATGATTGGATTTTATTTTAGTTGGATGCATGAATGTATGGGTTTTATTAAATGGGGTCCATCTACCTGCCTTCTCTAATTTTTTCTTAATGTAAATTCTATCTCTCTCTCTATGTACTTCCCTTATTTAACGATCAAGGTTTCTATTTATTTTAAATAGTTTTGTAATAGGAATAGTTAGAATTAATTTTGAAGAATTGGAGATCAAGGAACAAGGCAACTTGAAGACCCGTTTGTAATGGAGCAGGGTTTAAATGTAATAGTTATATTTAAATATTATTTCTTGCATCCCTGAGGGTTTGACCTTTTGGTTCACTTGGTGGCTCTAGTAGAACCAAACTAGAATAAAATCCATAATCAATCCGGGTAGAATATAGTATTCTATATGTGCATGCTTATACTATATATATTATATATTATGCAAACATGCTTCGCATGTTAATTAATATAATGCGTATTTTATATATATATATGCAATGCTTGCTGCTAAACAAGATGAGACAAATTAATAACAAACCCTCAATTTTTATATTAAGTCCTAAGCGTTCAAAGATATTTGGAATATCGAACGTCGCCTTCTAGCATGATAAAATTAATAGAGTATTAAATATTTAATATGAGTTTGTTGTGTCACCACAAGGCAAGTATTAAGTATTTAAGATGTTAATTTATCACATTTGATGCTTATAAAGAAAATTGAACAATATTGTTTTGTTGTGTCACCACAAGGATGATATTTTTCTTTTTGAATATATGGAGTGCTAGGTCGGACTTAACTTGGATAATTTTGATTCGGATGTGCCACCACTTGATCAAAATAATCTAAGAGGCAAAATCTGAGGAGTTGCATAGTTGATGTAATTGACAAAAGTTGTCTACCTATTTATTTATATATAATTTGTTGTGTCACCACAAGGCTATATACATTTGAAATGGGATCCTTATTCTCACTAGCAAATCTTTAATTAGACTTTCTTAGAACTATATAAGTGTGAGGTAATATAGTTTGAAGAAAATAGTGGGAGATACCAATTTAAAACAAGACCTAATTTATTTTGGTAATTAATAATAGAATGTATGTTAAAATGTTGTTAATTACAAATTCATTTACGTAATTTTACAATGTCTAAAATTACTATCACTGCGCGAAGCATATTAGATGCTAAATTAACTTGAATCAATTTAAGCGGATTGGTTAAGGAATTTGAGAATAGTTCTCATAGTTTGAAAAGCTATCTTATGTCATTAATCGCCTATCCTCGCAATGGTTGCGCAGACAATGCCTCGAGGAAGAGATTGCTACTTTTAGAAAGTGGCAAGATGATGCACATTAGCTCGATGCATCATGCCCGCATCCATAAGTAACGAGCTTGACGTCGGCATGAAACTATGGATGCTACTACTATATTCCCGCACATCAAGTAGTTGATGGTGAGGAAAATGGGGCCGATAGATATCGATATCTAAGGAGCTCTTCCGATCTAGAATGGCCAATGACACTATAGTACAGACAAAAAGTTCTAAACATGATCAATTTGATTGAACAATTAGGACAACGGGTTTTGTCATGGATGGGGAGTTGAGCCAAGATTGGATCTTGCACTCACTCCCGGACTCTTTTCACAATTGTTGTAAATTTTTCATATAAACAAGCTAGATATCAGCCTCGCTGATTTGCTTAACATATTGAAAAATGTTGAGAGTCACTTTCCAACCAAGAAAGATCAAGTCTTACTGGTAGGGGCCAAAGGATCTTCTGAAAAGAAGAACATTCAAAGAAGGTAAATAGAAAGGCATAAACAAAGGATAATAAGAGCAAAACTGATACGGATAGCAAAGGAGTTTGCTTCCACTGCAATAAGCCTGGACACTAGAAAGAAACTACGAGAAGCATCTTACAGAGGCTAACCAAAGAAACTTAGTGAAGTTTCGGTTATAAATACAAATTTGTTCATGATTGAAATAAATTTTTCTTTAAGTCAAGGTTCTACTTGGGTATTGGATACCGACTTTGGTTATCATAAATATAGATTTATGCAGGGACCAAGCAGAAGTAGAAAGTTAAACAAAGATAAGTAATCCTATGTGTGGAAAATGAAGCAAAGGTTGCTGCATTAGCCATAGAAACTTTAATTTAACAATGCCTACGGGAAAATCTATTAAGTCAATAAGTTGTTATTGTATTCCAGTTCTTGTTAAAAATATTATTTCCATTTTATTGTTGGACAATGAAAACTTTGGTATTATAATTAAGAACAATTGTTGTTCTATTTATAATAATAATGTTTTGTATAGAACTGGAATATTACTTAATAAATTTTGTATACTTGACTTACATGAAAATTATTTTGTAAATTGAACAAACTAGTATAAGAAAAGGAGATGATCATTCAAAGAGTTGAATGTATGTATTTGTTGAAATACAATTGTGAATTATTTGAAAGGTTCAAAGAATTCAGAAGTGAAACAAATTGGCAAAGTATTAAGATTCTTTGATTAGATCAAGGAATAAATACTTGTGCAATAAGTTTCTAAATCATCTCAAATGGTTTTCTCATAATGGACACATCTTGATACGCAATAATTGATTGATGTATCTGAATGGAAAATTCGTACCTTGTTGGACATGGTGTGGTCCATAATGATTTTACCGACATTCCAGTATCCTTCTAGGATCATGTCCTAGAAATGGCTGCATATCTACGAAAAGGTAACCTCAAAATCCGGCCCCAAGACTCCATAAAAGTTATGGATAGGGAGGATTCCTAATCTTAAGTATGTTAAGATAAGGGGTTGTCCAACTTATGTGAAACAATTTCAAAGGATAAGTTTGGGACAAAATTTGACAAGTACAGATTTGTGGGACATCCTAAAGTAAGTTTAGGGCATATGTTCTATAATCCTACTTAGCAAAAGGTGTTTGTTGCGAAACATGTTGCCTTCTAAGATAAAGGTGTTTATCATTGAAAGAGCTAGTGGGAGGATAATAGATCTTGAAAAGTTCAAGAACCACAAAACACTATAAGTCAAATAAGAGGAACCTATAGATGAACCTATTGTACCACAAAAATCAATAAATGCGGAATAATCACCAGTAGATACCTAGGAGGTATGGATTCATCATAGATGATGATGATGAGGTACACATCATAGAAGATGATGATCCAGTTACATACGATGAGGTAAGTGTTGTAGACACTCAGAGAAATGGATTGAAGCAAGTTTCTCAAATATGGAACATTCGTTTTGATGAGGCAATCAAAAGAGTTTGATTTTATCAAAAAAAATAAGAATGAACCTAGTGTGTACAAAAGGGTCAGTGGGAGCGTCGTGACATTCCTAGTACTATATGTTGATATACTACGGATAAGGAATGACATACCAATGCTACAATTAGTAAAGATAAAGTTGTCTAAACATTCCTCCATGAATGATTTGGAAGAGTATCTTAATTGGGGATATAAATCTAAATAGATAGATTTAAGAGGATGCTCGACTTAACCCAAGGAACGTATATTCATTTGATGCTAAAGTCGTTTAGCATGGCAAACTCCAAGAGATGTCTCATGTCGATGAGCTATGGAGTGTATCTCTCTTAATAGTCCCCACAGACTCCTGAAAAGAGAGGTCGTATGAGTGACAATCATGTATGCAATGAAATGTATGAGACACGATGTTGATCGATCATATTATGGAGAAGTTCACTATGAGTCGGTGAAAAATATCTTAAAGTGCTTAACCAAGCACTAAGGATGTGATCATATTCATGGTGGGTCTAAATTAAAACTAGAGGGCTTAACGGACTCAAGTTTTTCGAGACGCACCAAGACGACGTAAAAAATCCACTTTAAGGTAAAGGGCTACCTTGAGCAGTGGTGCGATGAATTGGAAAGGTTCCAAGCAAAGAAAGAGTTCTTGGTTTAGTGATAAAGACAAAGTATATAGCTATAAATGAAGGCGCAAGTTGATTGTTTGGATTAAAAGTTCATTACTGAACTAGAATAGTTCCTAAATCTCATCTTGGATCTAAACATGTGTTGTGGCACTTTCATTTGATTATTAGAATCATTGAAAGATGGGAAATCACTATAGAGATAGAGAACTCTCATGAACAACATTATATATCCATTAACCTTGAAGCTTATCCAATGACGGGATAATCGTCACTTAGAGAAGAAGAGTATAAGATACCATGACGATTGGCTTTTAAAGCAGAGTGGGAGATTGAAAGTAGTATGCACACAAGCCAATCATGTTTGATGATAAAGCATATACTTTGTAACAATCTTATTCATTTATTAATAAAAAAGTATTAATTTATTAAAGGCTTTTAATTATCTACATGATCTTTGTTTTATAATATGTGATAAACCCATAGTTTTAAGCAATGCTTTTAGAATAATGATGATGATCATTCTAATGAGATCTAAATTCTTAGAAAGCTTAAAACTAAAATAGTTCCCAATCATTGGATTACTAAATTGGGGATTAGTGAATCCGGATAGATTGGTACATACGTTGTTTGCTTTCATTGGATGAGGATGATTGATCTCATGATCATTTGTGTAGAGACACTAAAGCAAGTATGTAGATGCTTATTAGAGAATAAGTTCACCGAACGTGGCTCTCGCTAAGGAATACCTAATGGAGTTTTATTTGCTTTGTCATTAGAATTCTGTAGTGATAGTAGTCTGAGTAATCCTTGGACTTGAGATCATCATAGTATCTTGTGTATGATGAGTTATACTTTGACTTATTCCTTAAGACCCTTAGGGTATATCAAAGGGTATGCTTGGGTATAATAAGTTGTATGCATGGAGATAATGTATGATCAATAAAAAATCTACCACTTCTAATAAAGAAGAAATGTCCTATGTGATTCGATAAATGACAACCCAGTGAGTCCTTGGCAAGGCGAATGAAATTAGAAAGGAGTTTCTAATTTGCATTATTTGAGTTGTGCATTTAAGAGTCGAAATACATATAATTAAATAAAATAAGACTTGACGATAATTCCATGTCTTATATTTAATTGGGACATTGTATGGTGGAAGGATTGAATTATCACGGTAACTATTTACTCAAAGGTTCTTTTATGATTAATGTTGAAATCTATATTATCTGGAAAGTCGTTGATTCTTAGGGAGGCTTATCCTATTGTAGAATAAATATTATTTATTTAAATTAATTAATTATTTAATTTATTTATTTAAATAAGATTAGAATTATTCTAATTGATTTATTCACAACCTAGGTTTAATATGGAGAAGCTAAAGGGTCACACCATAAAAGAAGAATAATTATTTAAGAAGTTAATGGCATAATCGTAATAATATGTTAAGTATATTTAATTTAATCTATGGTGATAGAATAAATTAAATAGCTTAATTTTTATTATTTAATATTTTAGAAATATTAAATATAAATTAATAAGAGGAGTCTTATTAATATTATTACAATTATTATTATTTTAATTTCTAAAAGAGTTTAGGAATTAATTTAATATAAATACTCTCATTTATTCCTAATTAGATTAGGAAGGAAAATTAGTTAAAGGAGTTTAATTAATTATCCCTAATAAGATTAGGGAGCTTAATTAATTAAAAGAATTTAATTAATTAAATAAAACCCAATTCCTTAATTGTTAAGGTGGGTTGCCCACATCTATTAATAAGAGGAGTCTTATTATGGGTGAGGGGGTTGTTGATTTTTTCAACATACGACATAATTCCAATTGTTGGGAGAGTACATTTTTCATAGAGATAGAAAACTAGGGTTGAGCCAATACCCCTTCTTCTTGAATCTTTGTTTTTCCTTGGTGGATCACCTCTAGAGGCCAAACACATGGATGGCTAACGTTGATCAAAGGAAGGAACCAAACCCGGTGGATTCAAGTCGAACGCGAAAAGGATTGGAGGTGAACTTGTACCTGAGGAAGCTCGATCTTCAAGGGTATGATTTTATTCTTTATCTTTTCGTTTAATTAATAATTATGCATAAAGGGTGATCCGGGTATATGGTTTGTAAATTTTTAAACTCTGATTTTTACACGCTTCCGTATAAATTTGCAATTTGATTGCGCACATGAATATTACAAACCTAACATGGAGTACCAGCTTCAAATGGTGCTCATGATCTTCACGACTTTTGGAATATATGAGGATGTCATCAATAAAAACAACAACGAACTTATCCAAATATTCCTTGAATACTCAATTCATCATATCCATGAAAGCCGCAAGAGCATTAGTTAGTCCGAAAGACATGACTAAGAATTCATAATGCCCATACCGAGTTTACAAAGCGGTCTTTGGAATATCCTCGCCTAATCTTCAAATTGATGATATCCTAACGAAGATCGATTTTTGAAAAGAATTGTGCCCCTTATGAACCGGGTCAAACAAGTCATCAATACGAGGTAGAGGATACCTATTCTTGATGGTGACATGGTTCAATTCCCCGATAATCAATACAAAATCGCATACTCTCGTCTTTCTTCTTTACGAATAAAACAGGGAGCACCCCGAGGAGATGTCTTGGGGCGAATGAAACCGATGTCTAACAATTCTTGTAGTTGGACCTTTAACTCCTGAAGTTCAATAGGAGCCATTCGATATGGGGTTTTAGAAATTGGCTTTGTACGGGTTCAAGATCAATAAAGAATTCAACTTCACGTTCGGGGTAGGCCGGAAGTTCTTCAGAAATCGTTAGGAAAGTCAATAACAACAGAATATTATTCAAATTTGACGTGTCTTTATTCAAATCCATAACATGGGCTAAGAAAGCTTGACATCCGTTTTTCAATAAGCGAATAGCTTTATGATTAGATATGACGATGATTGATTTTAATGGTTTAGTTGCTTGAATTAAATAACAACGGGTTGGTTAGGAATATAAAAACTAACAACTTTACGAAAATAATCAATTTTGGCATGATGAGTAGTTAACCAATCAATCCTAAATCACATCAAAAGCAAGTATCTTTAAAGAGATAAGGTCAACGGTAAGGTGATGGTGCCAACTTGAATCAAACAAGATTTATAAACAAAGTGGATGTGATGAAAGTTTCTCTAACGGAGTTTCCACAGATAGGTCAAAGTCTAATTTCTCCTGAGTCAAGTTTAAGCGTTGAGCACATGCGGAGAGATAAATGAATGGGTAACACCGTGTATCAAGTAAGGTATAAACTTAGCAAGAATTTATAAATAGCTTACCCGTGATCACCTCGTTTGGGTTCCTCGCATTTTGACCGGTCACAACAAACGCTTCTTCCCGAATCGTTGACTTTGACTTTTACGGGACGATCTTTTGAGTCACCGTCCCCCATCGAACTAGGTTTTGCTACTGCATCTGATCTCGAAGCGATATGTCCTTCCTTTCCACAATTATAGCATACCTTGAACTGCTGTGGGGCGGTTTGACCGATATGTCCCTCTTTCCGCATTTATAGCATATGATGGGTGGTCGTTCTCCTCCCTTAGAACCGATTCTTCTTTGAGACTTTATGTCGTCTTCACATGGTCGTTGTTAAATCTCCTCTTTTAAAATCTCCTCCCGACTCGCTTCTTCTATTTTCATGGCCATGATTACCATCGAGTGGTTACCATTTTTGTCCGTCTGCTTTTCTTTCTCCATTTGGTTACCATTATTCTGCTGACCGCTATCTCCGATACGATCCTGGTTATGGTCCTCGGTTGAACATACTCGTTATCTCGCTTCTAACAATTGAGCCTTGTTAACAACATCCGAATAGAGAGAAATTTATGAGAAATGAGATATTGTCGTATTATGGCGGGTTTCAAACCTCTCGAAACATCCGCGTCATCGTTCCTCATTCTCCACCAAATGAGGTGCAAACACGGATAACTCTGCAAACTTTGCCTCGTCTTTGAGACACCGCCATGTTGTTTTGTTCTAATCGATGAACTCCACTTCCTTCATATGACGAACACTTTTAGGAAAGTATTTGTCATTAAATAGTTTCAAACGCCTCCCAAAGACATGCCGAGTGCGGTGGATGGAGTACGCTTCACGAGACTCCCACCAATGATGGTCGCCTGCCACGGAACATAAAGGTGGCGAATGGAACCTTCTGTTCCTCCGTGCATCCCAAGACATCGAATATCTTGGTAATTTGCTTAACCCATGTTTCCGCCATAATCGGATCTTGCTTTCCCATAAATTCTGGTGGTCCCAACTCTTTGAACTGCTTAGCTGTGACAACCCGTGAATTGCTATCATTTCCTCCTATATTTTGAACACGAGTCTCCCTCGTCTGATTTTGCATGAACTGCAAAAAGCTTCTAAACATCCCCTCGTTCATCATCTGCTCAGTGGTGTTGTTCACAAAAGGAACATTGCCAGCCTGTTGCACGTTCTCCTCGTTGGTGAGTACAGGCGTCTCCACGGTCTCATTTCCATTGTTAATATTCTCAGTCGACATTCTCAAATACTGTCATAAAACAAGGGTTAATTAAGAAAATCAATATATCACATAATATCCTTATATACTGACCAACTAACAAATAAGCTTAGGTAGGACACCTAGCGAAGGATTTACTCGCCTCTCCCTCCTAATTCTATTCCCGATCTCCGCTTGAGATCATATCCTAAGCTCTCGATACCAACCGTGGCGCCCCCCAAAATAGGTATACATCACCCATTCCGAGTTGTCAATACATGATACGAAAACAACTACAACTTTATTATTACAACAAGAAAAAAGCGTGAGTTTGAATACAAATATTATCTTCTAGACAATATCTATACTCAAATAAATCCTCATAACATTTATTGATACATTATTTTACAAAAATGGTGAGGACTACTAAACAACTCTCTAGAACCTTCATTCCATACCCCTACTACTCGCTATATTCTAGCCTCACGAGAAGAAAAATGGAACAAAAAGGAAAAGGGTGAGCTCAACTAGCCCGAAGAAGAATATTATGACTAAGATAATATACAAAAAATTATCATTAGTCTTCAACAGGAAAAATCTAATAGAATACGATGAGACAACAAGTTTTTAAATCAATATTCAGTGAGCGAAATAATAATTCATTAGAAGAGTTAAGTAGAGAATGCAAACTACTATCTTCTATGTATGAATTTAAAAGTTCATCGTCTGTCTTTTATCCCTATAACATCAATCAATATATATCTGAATCAAATATTCATCTTTGCACTACTGAAGCCAAAGATATTCATCGATTAATCATGTTCATCTAAACACTGCTTCATCTTTGTACTACGGGCCAAAGATATTCATCGAAATCATTCATCTTTGCACTACGAGCCAAAGATATTCCATAATATCATCATTTAAGACCGAGGATGATGAAAATTATTTTAAAAAAACGAATCCAAAGAAACAAAATGACAAGGATTAAGGATTAAGGATTAAGTACTTTGTTTTATCCACGTCCAAAAATACCTCAAAAATAATCATAGTGGTGTAAAATTCAAGAATGATCAAAACATGGATACAATCAAAGCTAGTATCCGAATAGATATTTTGAGACGAAAAGAAAATTTTCATTTTTCGATGAATAGTGTAAATGATTCGTGAATAGTGTAGTATATCGTGAATAGTCTTGAGTATCGTGAATAGTAACTCAGACACCAAAAGTTCCAAATTTGATAAAACTTCAGATCAATATTTCAACATAATGATATTGAAGAAATAATATCATTACAAAAAAATAATATCCCTTACCTCGAAAGACAATCTTTCTAGTTGAAACACCTGATATAAAGCATGACTTGAACTTGCACCAGTATAGCAATACTCAAAGTATACTCAAAATACTCACAAGAATACGCTCGATAATATAGAGAGAAAACTTGATTTAAATGTGATTTTTAATTCTAACCTAAGCACCTATTTATAGGAAAATGCTTAGAACACCAAAGTAGAAAATTTATTAAATATTATTATATTTTTCCAAAATCTCATACGCACACTTCTTCCAACTGATTTCAGCCTCTATCACATGTTACATAAGGGCCTCAAAATGAAAAACACGTTTTTGTAATTAAAAATATTTTAAACTTCCAAAAATCAATTATTTCGGAGCTTCGAAATTTCAATAATTCACAATAAATATCCCTTTTGTCTGAAAATTCGAATCTCGCGAGTTTTTATAGGAAATTCCATTATCTACAACTTTGCAGAATGAAGGTTTTCCAAATAACAAACAAAAGTTGACCAAAATCCATAAATGGGCGATTTTACAGGCTATAATCAAATTTCAGTCAAGAAATGGGGTCCACCGACATGTTTAACATGTTTTAAACATTTATTGCAACAAAAATACTCTTCCTCCTCAAATATACTCATATATCCCACATTACGTTGTAAAAATATCACCATTATTATATTATTAAAATATAATAATATATTTAAATAATTATTTTATCGAGAAAAGATAAAATTTCAATTTTCAACAATTGTCACATTAAAATTTTCTCCATCTATATCCACATAAAATCAATATTTTCTTATCATATGAATCAATAATTAATTATTCACAAATAATATTACGAGAATCACAATATTGACAACCAGGCGGTTCCCTGAGGAAAGAGGGGCTTTCAATAAGAATTTCTCTCACTACTTGGAGCGCGATTAGGTGACCAAACCTCTCCTTAGAGCGAACTTTCTAGACATTGCCAATAATGTTATCTAATAATATTATTGGATAATATGAATTATTGTTTCGATAATGAAAAATCTTGTGTAATGACAATTATTGAAACAACAACAATATAAAATATCAACGCAGCAATTATTAAATCAATAAAATCTTTGAGCGATAATTCTCGTAACCATTATTGAGTAGTGCCTTCTTACGTAAGAACCAATAATTGATGCAATACTGATGTCTTTCTTTGTGTTTTAACCACTTAGAGTATTTTAACGATTATTAATGGTAACAACTACTGTTGTTATTTTTAAACAACTTATATTTGTCATTTTCTTCATCCAATCGCTTTCAGTTATGGGGCCCACACATGGGCTGCTTGTAGTCGTCTTAATATTCCCCGAACAATCTGAATATTCCACGACCAAACGAATATTCCCAACAACAATGAATATTTTATAAACCACTTGCTTATTTTGAAATATTTGCATATTTTACCCTAACTATCCACATTAATCAAATCAACCCTTACTATTTCAAAATAATAAATAGAGAAAATTAAATTTCATTAATAATAAGTTGGGGACTTACACACAAACTCTTTCATGGACTGAACCCGAACTATTAAGTAACAACTAAACATATCATATAATAGATAAGATGAAATTAAAGAATGAGGCATTCCGAACTCAACACTTAGAAAAAATTCAGGCAATAAAGTAAAGGGATACTTATTAGTTACCGAAGTGTGAGAAAGATCTGCTTCATTAGGAATTTGTTTACCCCGAAAGGCCTAACAAAACCAAAAGATGACATTTGCCTACCACGAAGGGCCTGACAAAGTCTAAGTGACAACACTCGCCTACCACGAAGGGCATGACAAGGTCTGAAGGATGACATTTGCCTACCACGAAGGGCCTGACAAAGTCTGAGTGTCGACAATTGCCTACCACGAAGGGCGACAACGCGTCTTAAGGATGGCGTTTACTTTCTACCACGAAGGGCACGACAATCCCATAAGGTCCACCGCCATTAAGGCTACCATCGAATGGCCCCGTGAGTCCACCCGAACCTCCTAACACCAATGGCGTTTGCCTACCATGAAGGGCACTGACAAACTCATAAGGACCACCCTTGAAAAAAAATTTGCCATCGGATGGCCGGTGAGTCCACGAACCTCCTAACACCAATGACGTTTGCACTACCACGAAGGGCACGACAAACTCATGGGACCACCTAACTTAGAAAAAGGTGCCATCGGATGGCCCGCGAGTTCACCCGAACCTCCCAACACCAATGACGTTTGCCTACCACGAAGGGCACGACAAACTCATAAGGACCACCTAAGAAAAAGGTTGCCATCGAATGGCCGGTGGAGTCCACCCAACCTCCCTAACACCAATAACGTTTGCCTACCACGAAGGGCTGACAAACTCATAAGGACCACTGCAGAAAAGGCGGCATCGAATGGCCACGAGTCCACGAACCTCCTAACACCAATGGCGTTTGCCTACCACGAAGGGCACGACAAACTCATAAGGACCACCTATGAAAAGGCGGCATCGAATGGCCACGAGTCCACCCGAACCTCATAACACGAATGGCGTTTGCCTACCATGAAGGGCGACAAACTCATAAGGACCACTGAAAAAGGTCGCCATCGAATGGCCCGGTGAGTCCACCCGAACCTCCTAACGCCGTTGAACGATCAAAGAACGAAGACAAGATTTGTTTGAGAAAAAAGGGAACTTTTATTGATGATGACATAGATATTTACAAATTTCCAATGTACTGATATCATTTTTACTGAAAGTACTTCCTAAGCTTCTTAAGGTGTGCCAAGTATTCTTAATTACCGACCCATCTAATGCCTTCAACCGATAAGTTCCCGGCTTCGGCACTTCAGTGATTTCATACGGTCCTTCCCAGTTTGGCATCAGCTTTCCCAGATTCTGAGGTGTAGATGCTTGACTTCTCGAGGACAAAATCTCTACTTGAACCTTGAAACTTTACCCCCTTGTTATAATGCTTGGCCACTCTTCGCTGATAGGCTGCCAATTTGACTAAGGCTGTTTGCCTTACTTCCCCAAGCAAATTAAGATTGGCTTTAAGACCTTCCTCATTGTAGATCTCTCTGAAATGACTAACTCGAAGACTTGGAGATCCAATTTCAACTGGGACTAAGGCATCAGTACCATAGGCCAATCTGAAAGGTGAATCCCCCGTTGTAGTCCTCGGAGTAGTTCGATAAGCCCATAACACGCTAAGTAGCTCCTCCGACCATCGCGCCTTTGCCGTCCAATCTGCGCTTGATCCCATTCGGTGACGTTACATTGGTCACTTCAACTTGTCCATTTGGTTGTGGGTGAGCCACTTTGAAGTCTTCTGTCTTTGAATCCCGAGCTTCTTTCAAAAATGCTTCAAATTTCGATCCCACAAACCGGCGTCCATTGTCCGATATTACCACCTTAGGAATCCGAAGCGAAATACTCTTGATTCTTTCAAAAATTTCAAGCATTCCTGTTCTGTTATTAACCTAAGTGGCTTTGCTTCTACCCATTTGGTCATATAGTCGATGGCAACTATAACAAAACCGACTTGACCTTTTGCCTTTGGTAATGGACCCAGTATATCAACCCCCCAGACAGCGAAGGGTATAGGAGATAAGATCGAGTTGACACTTCTCGCACTTCTTGACGTATTCAGTCGCTTCTTTGAAGATGGTAGGCCAGTAGTACCCTTGTCGAAGTACTTTATAGGCTAATGACTTAGCCACCATATGGTCGCCACAGATGCCTTCATGTACTTCCCGTAGAGCATATTCAGCTTCAGATGGAATCAGGCATTTCAGTAGTGGAGATGAGAAAGCCCTTCGGAACAGATCCCCATTAATCAGAACAAAATTAGCACTCTTATACTTGATTTTCTTGGCGAGCATCCGATCCGAGAAGGTAAGGCGCCATCTGCCGGATACTCTATATATGGAGTCAACCGGCCGATTGGTTCGGTCGATGCACATCATCCGATTCATGATGGACACTAGGATCTTTGAAAATTTCTAAGTAAACCGAAGCCCATCAAAGACGTTAACATCTGTGAGTGGCTAATTTGGAGAGTGCATCGACAATTGAATTGTTATTACGCTCGACCCCACAAACTCGTGGGATTGAAAATGTTGAAGTTGTTCCTTGATTACGCTGGGTATTTGATCATTTTGGGCCTCGAGCTTCGTATTCCCCAGAAAGTTGCTTAACGACTAACTGAGAATCACTGAAGATGATTATTCTTTGCACTTCAAGACTCTTTGCGAGTCGTAACCCTGCAAGTACCGCCTCATACTCAGCTTCGTTGTTTGTCGCTTTGAACTAAAATCTGATGGCCTGCTGCACCTTGAATCCCTCCGGACTCGTCAGAATAATCCCTGCTCCACTGACGTCCGTGGTAGAAGACCCATCTGCATCTGGCGTCCACAGAATTACGCCTGGCAAGAAGAATCTGCAATCGCTTTGTCCGATCCTTCAACTTCTACCACAACTTCATCGACTTGAGCGAGCATTCAACTACAAAATCAGCCAGTTTGCCCTTTGATGGCGGTTCGAGGATGATATTCAATGAAAAATTGGGACAACTCCATCGTCCGTGCATTAAATCTCCCCGATACCTCGGGTTTGCCCATAATCTTCTTGAGGGCGATCAGTATATACTATTACCAATCTACCACGGAAGTATTGCCTAAGCTTTCGACTAGCGTTATTAAAGCAAAAGCAAACTTTTCAATGTTCGGTACTTTGTTTGACATCCCGAAGGACATAAAACACATAATAAACCGGGTCTTTTTACCCCCAACTTCACGCACCAAAACCTCCTCACAAATGAACTAACTAGTTAAGTACAAATATAGGGGTTCAAAGAAGAGCGGGTTTCACCAACAAAGGTTCCAAGATAGGTAGGACTTGATGCTTCTGGAAGGCTTCCTCACACTCAAAGTCCATTGAAGCGTCTTTGCATTCTTTGCCCTTTCAATGTATCAAAGAACGGTAAACATCTTTCTGCCGACTTGGACATGAACCTCCTTAAAGCTGCAATCCTTCCAGTCAGACGTTGAACATCTTTAAATGACTGAGGAGTCTTCATGTTCAGGATCGCTTGAATCTTCTCTGGATTGGCTTCAATTCCTCTCTGACTGACAAGATAACCCAGAAATTTGCCAGCCCCTAAGCCGAAGGTGCACTTAGTGGGGTTCAATCTCAAATTGTGATGACGAATTGTCTGAAAGCATTCTTCTAAATCATCCAGATGTTTATGCACCAACATGCTTTTGACAATCATGTCGTCTACGTACACCTCCACATTCCTGCCCAGCTGATATCTGAAGACATGGTTCATCATCCTCTGGTATGTGGCTCGGCATTGATGAGGTAAAGAAAGTCATTTTCTTATAGGCATATCTTTGAGCGATGCGTAATGAACGCCGTCTTCGGTATATCCTCTTTACACATAGAAATTTGATGATATCCAGAGAACGCGTCCATGAAACTTAACAAAGCATACCCCGAAGTGGCATCGATGAGTTGGTCGATGTGGGGTAGCGGGTAGAAATCCTTCGAACAAGCTTTATTTAGGTCAGTGTAGTCGATGCAGACTCGCCATTTACCATTTTGCTTTTGGACCAGCACCACATTCGCCATCCATTGTGGGTAGTCGATCTCAAAGATGAAGTCACCGCCAATGACTTTGCAATCTCTTCATCAATGATTGACGACGTTCAAAAGCGAAAATCCTCTCTTCTGTTGGTGGCTTCTTCGACGGGTCCACCTCCAACCGATGCTTTCGGCGATATCCTCGCTTCCTCTGGCATATCCACGAGGTTCCCATGCGAAAATGTCAACATAGCATTGCAGGATGTGAGACCCAGTTTTATCAATAAAGATTTAAATTTTGTCGAAATAATTTTTAATATTATGGTGTGAATTTGAGATAATATTATAGTTGTGGGTAGTATTTATAAATTTTGCAAAGTATGCAAGTTGTTATAAAATATTAGTTTGGTGGGAAATATTCTTTTTGTTAGGGAATATTAGTATAATCTTGGCTCAATCATTGGTGGACCCTACATGAAATTATTGTCCGGATTGAGAAAACGACAAAAATATTTTATAAAAATAACGGCGGAGGTGTTACCGTTAAAAGCTGTTGAACTACCCGGTGGTAAAAGAAATGCGATGTCTGGCGTGGTTGCATAAGAGTAGCACGGTATTGATTATTGATGCTTACGTGAGAAGTCACTCATTATGCTCAATTATTACTTTACGATAATTCTTTAACATATCTCTTATATTATTGATTCAATTATTATCACAATATCATCTGTATAATATGTTATATTATTAATTGAGGCGACAAGTTATAAATGATTAATAATTGTTGAAAGATTAAAAATGTGTTGATTAAAAATAAAATGATTTGTGGTAATATTTATTCAATCCTTGATGTATATAAAGAGTGCATTATGAGACATTTGTGGTAAGTTTGATTATTTTATGGGGGGGGCCCGTATGTATGTCATCATCTAAGAGTCTCTTCGTCGATAGTAATTACCTTCGTCAATAGTAATTACCTTTGTGAATAGTAATTATCTTCGTCAATAGTAATTACCTTAGTCAATAGTAATTACCTTTGTGAATAGTAATTACCTTCCGTCGATAGTAATTACCTTTGTGAATAGTAATTATCTTCGTCAATAGTAATTACCTTCGTCGATAGTAATTACCTTTGTGAATAGTAATTACCTTCGTCAATAGTAATTACCTTTAACAGGCGTCGAACCACTTGTCGTTTCACATTCTGACGTCGAACTACTTGTCGTTTCACATTACTGAGGCGTCGAACTACTTGTCGTTTTCACATTACTGAAATCGAACCACTTGTCGTTTCACATTCTGAGGTCGAACCACTTTTCTTTTCACATCACCGTTATCGAGCCACTTGCCTTTTCACATGGTAGGTCTTAAGCTAGAAATCTTCTATAAATAGAGGCCTAGTGCTTCATTATTTTCACACGAATTCATTGAAACTCTAGAGAAACTATAGAGAGAAAGAAGAAAAGTATTCTCGCTACTTCACCTTGCCATATTCAGATTCTTCTAAGGTAGGGAATATTATTTGTTGTACCGTAAGGGTGTTATTCTTTCTTATTCATGAAGAGAACTGTTGTTATTCCATTGCTTATTATTACATTGGAATAACTTTAAAAAGTGGTATACCCTATACATAACTTTGTATCATGCGGCATACCCTATACTTGGTGAAATTCTTATATTATTCCATTCTTATTTATTACATTGGAATAACTTTTGTATCTGTGAATCCCCTATACTTGGTGATCTCCTTACATTATTCCATTCTTTATTATTCTGTTGGAATATCATATACTGTGTGTTTTACACGGACTGGTTCCATTGTTTATTATTCCGCATTTATTATTACATTGGAATATCACATGCGTGTGTTTTACACCGGACCAGTTCCATTGTTTATTATTCAACATTTATTATTACATTTGGATCATCACAGCCGTGTGTAATTTCACCGACTTTGTTTAGTTATTATTATTCTATTGGAATAACTTTATACATCTCACAATCTGCATGCATGGTGATTTCTTTTGTTATTCCATTCTTTATTATACCCAGTTGGTTAAATCTTTGACTTCTATACTCCATGAAATTAGTGGAATATCCTTGATATTTGCGCTTCATCCAGTATCTTTTCATGGAAATATTCTTCTGATCATTCTTGAATTTTACTCTACAAAAGCATAAGATCATTTTGACAATTTGGACGTTAATAATTCTGGATAAAATAATTCTTGAACTTGTTTTATTGAATTATTATGTCATTGTCATCATCCTCATGTTATATTATGTTATCTTCGGCTTACGTGTATAGATGAACTTAGTATGATTATGACCAGGGATCATTCGGTATAATCATGGCTTGTTATAAATGATGTGATAAAAGTCCTCAGTGGCCTGTAATGCAGTGATGGATAGTTTTTGGTATGATTATGACCAGGGGTGATTCGGTATAGTCATGACCATTGATAATTTGATGAATATCCTTAGCCGTAGTGCAGGGGTGATTCGATGATGTGGATTATTTATTAAAGCTGAGTCTCAGCTATAACAGTGATGAAAAACCTTTTAAAACCTAAAAGATAGTAGACTTTATTTTCTACTTGACTCTTTTAATGGATTGTATATTCATTGCGATTAAAAACCGGTTTGTCTATTGTATTTTATCGGTTTAACAACATTGAAGGCTAATGATAATTTATTACGCATTATCTTAGTCATAATATTTCTTCTTGGGCTAGTTGAGCTCACCCTTTTCTTTCACTTTGTTCTCTTGAGAAATGAGAACATAGGCCGGGAGACGAGTCGGGGAACCGGAGTAATGGTCGGAGGATAGCATTAGTAGTCCTCACTATTACGTGAAATAGTGTGATAATAGTAGTAATGAGGACTCCTTTTGAGTTTGTATAATATCTAGTAGACAATATTTGTATTCAAACTCACGCTTTATGTCGTATTGTACCACGCAGTTATATTAGTAAGTTGTATTGGAATTTATGTACCATGTAAGTGGTGACCCAAGATGGGTGGCGTATACCTAATTTTGGGAGCGTCGCGGTTGGTATCGAGCTTAGGATATGATCCCTAGCTAAGATCTTGAGATAAGAACTAGGAGGGAGAGAGGGAATTCCTTCGCTAGTATGATCTACGAAGTTTATTTGTTATTTAATTGGTCGATTGATTATAGGGATAATATTTGATATATTAATTAACCCTTGTGTTGTGGCGGTGTTTGGAAATGGCGGTGAAAATATTCACAATGGAGTGAATGTGGCCGTTGTGACACCTTCAATCACTAATCGAGTTAATGCAAAGGTCGAACGAGGAACAAATTAGAGATATCCACGTAGTGAATGAAGAACTAATTGTTGCACCCAGAAGCTAGTTGCGGAGGTAGCGGTGAGAGTGAGGAAAAGAGGAAGAAGAGGACACTGAGGAGAATTGGTTAGAAGAAGTTTATGATCAAAACTTAGAATTACAAAATCGTGTTCGTGATCTAGAAGAACAAAGTTGAAAGAGCGACAAGCGATTAGTGGAACAAAGGGATACAACAATTCAAAATTGGGTTACCCGATATGTGATGCTCGAACAAAATCACGCTTTGGCGGTGTAAGATATTAAAGTTGGAATCGAGAATTTAAAAATCAAAGATCAAATTGAAAGAAGAAACAATGAGCGAAGGAGAATAGGCGATGCATGGGTAAAAGCTTCACAACGCGTTGATAGTGTAGAAAAGACGTCCGATCCAATAAAGCCAAATAGATGAAATGGACTTTGCTTTTGGGATGACAATTGGGAGAATTCAACATCGAATTGAATTACCACAATATATAGCGGTAAATCCAATTCGATATGGATCGAGAATAATGATTCAAATCATGGATCGGAAATGTGAAGAAGCACTTAAGGGTGGAATGTACCCTATAGTAAAAAGTCAAACTTTCGGTAATTTAAGCGAGGCGTTTATTAGAAAACCCGAATCGAAGTTATTACGGGTAAATTAATTATAAATTATTACGAAGTCTATACTTTATTCATTACAAGTTCTACCCACTCTTTTATTCTACCTAGTTGTGTTCAATGTTTAAATTTGACTCTCGGAAAAATTAGACTTTGATTTATCTATTGAAACTTCGTTGGGAGAAACCTTCGTTACCTCCAACATTTTATTAATCTTGTTGTTTCAAATAAACACTTTCACGTCTTATCTCTTTGAAAATACTTGCCTTTGAGGTCATTTTTTGAAAATGATTGATTAACTACTCATTATTCTTTTTGTAAGGTTGATAGCTTTCATATTCCTAACCAACCTTGTTATACAAATTCAAAGTAACCAAACCCTAAAGTTAATCAACATTATATCGAGCCATAAGTAAAGATCCCCGATCCTTTAGTTGTTGACTTCCTTGTGTGGAATGCAAAAGCGGACTTTACGTAGGCGGCGTCGTGAATGAAGATGGCAAGTTGAGGTCTTATCCGAGTTAAGGGATAGAAGTCACAGGTTGGTATTAATGTGACGTCTTATCCAAGTCTTGGATGAGAGTCCGCAGTTTTGAATGATATTTCTATTATTAATAAATTTCTGGTGTATTCTTGAAGACTTCTTAGCCTACTTAGGCGTGAAATTGAATTTTGTATTGACCCCATGCAAAAACCCATTTCTTAAACCCTCAAATATTTCTTTAACTAAAAGGATGCATTTACGTGGATTATGATGAAAGTCATAATAAAAGTATAGAACTGATGAAAATCATGGGTATATGAAGTATTAGTAAGTTTTATGATGAGTTATGTTGGTTGGTATGTGAAAACATGAAAGTTTCTTAGAAATCACAAAGAGTTGAAAATCGATTTTGGTGAAAAACGTAACATAAAATTCAATTGACCATATCTCTATTATATTTTGAATTTTTGAGTGTGGTCAAGTCCTAGAGTTAGATCTATGAGTTACCTAACTAATCCAAGTGGAATTACTGGAAAAGGTGTTGTAGATTTTTGTGTGGACTGATTTTAGCAAAGGAGGGCAAAGCTGCAAAAAGCAGAAAAAGGCTGCTGCCATGATTTTAGAGGGCTGTTTCGGCCACTTAAATTATGAGAAAAATTCTGGCCTTTTGGGGCATGAAGGTATATGGTATAAAGTACCTCCTGTCCAAAAATGAGCTCATTCGACTTAAAATGAGCAAGTTATGACTATTTCAATATTTAGGTTTTTCAACGAAAATGCTATAACCGGAGTTCTATAACTCAGATGACCATGAAATTTAAATTGGAAGCTCACGTTAACATGGGTAAGGTCCTGTCAAGATTTGGGAATTTTTGGAGTTAAACTTGAGGTAGCCAATTTCTTAAGGAATTAATTAGAAATTGATTTTTGAAAATAGTAAATGAATTTTAAAATTCCGAGAAAAATATATTTTCATTATGGGACTATATTATGCTAAAACCCGAAAAAGAAATATTTTTGGGACTGATTTGGTATTTTTCATGAAAATAGTTTAATTCTGAACATATGAGTTAAATATGTTATGTGAAGTATGAAAGTTGAAAATAGGATTTTATGGCTAGAGAATCCTATATAGAATATATGCATATTTTTTTTTGATGAGGGATTTGATAATTGGTGATGATATCTTATGAGTATGGCATTTTTGAATGATTAAATGCATTATATGGTAAAAGCGTAAACAATTGAGATAAATTGTTTATAAATTTAAGAAGTGATTAAAATATTGTTAAAATATTAATGATATTAGATTATGAGATTATTAAGTGATTGATAACATGGGGATATTCTTGAATCTGGATAAATTATATTATAAATGTTTAATATTTATCCTTTATCTCATTTGATTGATTCTTTATATCATTATCCTCATGTTTATATTATGTTGAAAGTCATACGTGGCTCAGTAGTGCATAGATGGACTTGGTATGATTATGACCGAGGATTGTTAGGGTATAATCATAACCGTAATTGAAAACACGATTATCTTTGGTAGTAGTGCATGGATAATTTGTGGTCGTGATCTTAATGAATACACGATTATCTTTGGTACGTAGTGCATGGATAATTGTGGTCGTGATCTTAATGAATACACGATTATCTTTGGTAGTAGTGCATGGATAATTTGTGGTCGTGATACTTAATGAATACATGATTATCTTTGGTAGTAGTGCATGGATAATTTGTGGTCGTGGTAATCTAATGAATACATACGATTATCTTTGTACGTGGTGCATGGATAATTGTGGTCGTGATATCTTAATGAATACGATTATCTTTGGTAGTAGTGCATGGATAATTAAGTGGTCGTGATCTTAATGAATATCCTTGGCACGTAGTGCGGGGATGATTCGATGATATGGATTAATTATTGAAGTGAGTCTCGTGAATGAAATATTAATTCATGGATGTGGTAAAAGTCATCTTTGGTAGTAGTGCATTGATAGACTTGGTATGATTATGACCAAGGATTATTCGGTATAATCATAACAGTAATTGAAAACACGAATATCCTTGGCGATGGTGCATGGATAATTAATTGGTCGTGATACTATTATTAAAGCTGCGTCTCGGCATTATTGGTTTTATGATTGTATATCTTTGGCTGTGGTGCAAAGATGAATTGTGAATAAATATCTTTGGTAGGATTACAAAGATGAATTTAATGTTTTTAAGCGATAAAGGTATTCAAGGTATCCTCACCTCTTTATCATACCAGTGCACGTACCACTAATTTCGAGGGCGAAATTCCATAAGGAGGGAGATTGTGAGACCCCATTTTTATCAATAAAGATTTAAATTTTGTCGAAATAATTTTTAATATTATGGTGTGAATTTGAGATAATATTATAGTTGTGGGTAGTATTTATAAATTTTGCAAAGTATGCAAGTTGTTATAAAATATTCATTTGGTTGGGAATATTCTTTTTGTTAGGGAATATTAAATGCAATGACTCAATCATTGGTGGACCCCACAATGTAATTCATTATTGTCGGATTGAAAAAACGACAAAAATATTTTATAAAAATAACGGTGAGGTGTTACCGTTAAAAGCTGTTGAACTACCCGGTGGTAAAAGTGCGATGTCTGGCGTGGTTGCATAGTAGCACTTTGGTGGTATTGATTATTGATGCTTACGTGAGAAGTCACTCAAATTATGCTCAATTATTACTTCACGATAATTCTTTGAACATATCTCTTATATTATTGATTCAATTATTATCACAAGATCATCATCGTATAATATGTTATATTATTAATTGAGACGACAAGTTATAAATGATTAATAATTGTTGAAAGATTAAAAATGTGTTGATTAAAAATAAAATGATTTGTGGTAATATTTATTCAATCCTTGATGTATATAAAAGAGTACATTATGAGACATTTGTGGTAAGTTTGATTATTTTATGGGGGGCCATATGTCATCATCTAAGAGTCTCTTCGTTAATAGTAATTACCTTCGTCAATAGTAATTACCTTTGTGAATAGTAATTATCTTCGTCAATAGTAATTACCTTAGTCAATAGTAATTACCTTTGTGAATAGTAATTACCTTCGTCAATAGTAATTACCTTTGTGAATAGTAATTATCTTCGTCAATAGTAATTACCTTCGTCAATAGTAATTACCTTTGTGAATAGTAATTACCTTCGTCAATAGTAATTACCTTTAACAAGCGTCGAACCACTTGTCGTTTCACATTACAGGCATCGAACTACTTGTCGTTTCACATTACAGGCGTCGAACTACTTGTCATTTCACATTACAGGCGTCGAACCACTTGTCGTTTCACATTACTGAAAGTCCAAACCACTTTTCTTTTCACATCACGGTCGTCGGCTGCCACTTGCCTTTTCACAATATGGCGGTCTTAAGCTAGAAATCTTCTATAAATAGAGGCCTAGTGCTTCATTATTTTTCACGGATTCACTGAAACTCTAGAAAGAGAAACTATAGAGAGAAAGAAAAAAAGTATTCTGCTACTTCACCTTGCCAATATTCAGTTCTTCTAAGGTAGGGAATATTATTTGTTGTACCGTAAGGGGTGTTATTCTTTCTTATTCATGAAGAGAACTGTTGTTATTCCATTGCTTATTATTACATTGGAATAACTTTTGTAAAAGTGGTATACCCTATACATAACTTTGTATCTGTGGCATACCCTATACTTGGTGAAATTCTTATATTATTCCATTCTTATTTATTACATTGGAATAACTTTGTATCTGCGAATCCCCTATACTTGGTGATCTCCTTACATTATTCCATTCTTTATTATTACATTTGGAATATCACATGCATGTGTTTTACAGGACTGGTTCCATTGTTTATTATTCCGCATTTATTATTACATTGGAATATCACATGCGTGTGTTTTACACCGGACTGGGTTCCATTGTTTATTATTCAACATTTATTATTACATTGGATCATCCTGTCATCCGGTGTGAATTTCACTGACACTGTTCCGTTATTATTATTACATTGGAATAACATGTCATCTTGAATCTGCATGCGTGGTGATTTCTTTTGTTATTCCATTCTTTATTATACCCAGTTGGTTAAATCATTGACTTCTATACTCCATGAAATTAGTGGAATATCCTTGATATTTGCGCTTCATCCAAATATCTTTTCATGGAAATATTCTTACGATCATTCTTGAATTTTACTCTACAAAACAAGTATCATTTTGACAATTTGGGCGTTAATAATTCTGGATAAAATAATTCTTGAACTTGTTTTATTGAATTATTATGTCATTGTCATCATCCTCATGTTATATTATGTTATCTTGACTTACGTGTATAGATGAACTTAGTATGATTATGACCAGGGATCATTCGGTATAATCATGGCTTGTTATAAATGATGTGATAAAAGTCCTCAGTGGCTTGTAATGCAGTGATGGATAGTTTTTGGTATGATTATGACCAGGGGTGATTCGGTATAGTCATGACCATTGATAATTTGATGAATATCCTTGGCGTAGTGCGGGGGTGATTCGATGATGTGGATTATTTATTAAAGTGAGTCTCAAATTATATAATGATGATGAAAACCTTTTAAAACCTAAAAGATAGTAGACTTTATTTTCTACTTGACTCTTTTAATGGATTGTATATTCCGTTGCAGTTAAACTGGTTGTCTATTGTATTTTATCAGTTTAACACTGTTGAAGGCTAATGATAATTTATTACGCATTATCTTAGTCATAATATTTCTTCTTGGGCTAATTGAGCTCACCCTTTTTCTTTCCTTTTTCTCTGAAAATGAGAACATAGGCGGGACGAGTCGGGGAGCGGAGTAATGGTCGGAGGATAGCATTAGTAGTCCTCACTATTCAATGAAATAATGTGATAATAGTAGTAATGAGGACTCCTTTTGAGTTTGTATAATATCTAGTAGACAATATTTGTATTCAAACTCACGGTTTATGTCGTATTGTACCTGCAGCAGTTATATTAGTAAGTTGTATTGGAATTTATGTACCATGTAAGTGGCGACCCAAGATGGGTGGCGTATACCTAATTTTGGGGATGTCACACAGGGAGCTCCACAAGGTTAAATCCCGGAGAGGTTCTCAGCGAACCCGAACCTATTTGCACCGTCTTGTTCTCTTTGCAGGATGAGCTCTATCTCCTCCGCTTTCTTGGTAAGCATGACCAGCGGTTCGAACTACTCTCTGTGAAGGGTTCGATCTCTATCGTCATGGTGCCTTCGCTTGATACTCCCACTCCCTCAAGTGATCACGCTGTTCTATAACACCTTCTAGCAGATCCAAATCCCTTTCACCTGCCAACCCCATGAGTAGTAAGAAATTTGATTTTGAAATGAGGAATAGAGGTCACGACTTGCAAGCAATTAAAGTAGGCCTTCCCAAAATAGCATTATAAGCGAATCTACATGCACAACATAAAATTTGCAAATAATTTCTACCGTTGGGAGCCGTTAGAAGATGACTGGTAGTTCAATGGTTCCAGCCACCTTGACCGGGTCGTTACTAAAACCATATAAAGGAGCCTCCTGCCCTATCTCCATCTTTCGCCCGTCTAGGTGCATCCTCTGATAAGCGTGGGCATACAGAATATCAACAGAAAACCCATCATCTACCATCATCCGCTTCATATCCACCGAACCCACTTGTGCAGTCAGCACCAATGATCCCTCGTGCGGTTCGATGACTTTCAAGGGTAATCTTCATCGATAAAGAGATTATCGTATTTCGAATAAGGTCTGTCGATCTTGAGGAGGGTACCCGCCACCGACATAATAAATCAAAGTAACCGGTAACTTCTTTCCAACGAGTTTGCGCGGAAGTACCCCGATGATGACATCTACCACGTGCCCTTGCAGTACGCTCGGGCCGGCAACGCTTTGAAGCTGGTTGAGTTCTTTGAATGTGTCCTCTATCCTGCTGTTGATTAGTTCTGGCAGCCACGTACTGAATTAAAGCCCCGCCTTGTACCTTTCTTTCAATAAAGTCCTTCAAACTAGCATAGTCGTTTGTATCATGACCCGAAGCTTGATGGTAATCACAATACTTACGAAATTCCCTTTCTGGGCTTAATGTTATCTCGAGGTGGTTCAAGATAGGTTGATTCTTAATTTGATCCAAGATGATGATACATGCGTATTGAGTCTTTGTGTACATCTTATTCACTCTACGAAAGGAGCGACGAAACGTCCTCCACCCTCATCTCCAATTGTTATATTTCTTGACCCGCCTTTAGCGGTCTTTATTCCCTTCATCCTTTTTCGGTCTCTATCGGTTTGCATCGTCCGTCTCCTCTCTAAAAGCCGGTCTCGAAGAATGACGTTTGAGGTCATCCATGGCTTCCTCCACCACGATATAGCCTTGACTTTGTCGAAGGCTTCAAATGAGACTCTTCTTGGTGATGAAACATTAACTTCTTCACCAACTTCTCCGATTTGACCAGATCTAACCCATTCAAAAGCAAATCCAACGGCTTGTAGATTGTTCAGTCATCACTTGGCCGAAGCGCTTCACGGAACCTCTTCTTCACATATTGGCCCAAAGACTCATTCAAAAAAGCATCGAACTGAGCAGCCAACGAACCATTTGGTTTTTGTAAGACCAAAATTTTTAAATAAAAAGAAATTTCCTTTATTTATTATTTTGAAATAGTAAGGGTTGATTTGATTAATGTGGATAGTTAAGGGTTAAATATGCAAATATTTCAAATTAAGCAGTGGTTATAAAATATTCATTATCGTCGGGGAATATTCGTTTGGTCGTGGAATATTAAATGCGATTAGGGAATATTAAATGCGACAACAGCCTTGACCATGTGTGGGCCCCATAACGGAAAGCGATTGGATGAAGAAAACGACAAATATAAGTTGTTTTTAAATAACTAGGCGTAGTTATTCACAGATTATCTTGTTGGAATACCCGGTGGTTAAAACACACTAATACGCGTTGTTGAACAAGTAGCACTTGGTATTGCACCAATTATTGATTCTTACGTGAAGGCACTTACTCAATAATGGTTACGATAATTCTTGTATGCATATTTTATTGAGTTAATAATTCTTTGCGTTGATATTTTATATTCTTTGTTGTTTCAATAATTGTCATTACACAAGATCTTTCATTATCGAAGCAATAATTCATATTATCCGAATAATATTATTAGATAACATTATTGGCAATGTCTAGAAAGTTACATCTAAGGAGAGGTTTGGTCACCTAATTGCGGCCCAATGAAGAAGAAATTCTTATTGGAAAGCCCCTCTTTCACAGAACTGCACGGTTGTCGATATTGCGATTACATAATATTATTTGTGAATAATTAATTATTGATTTATATGATGAGGAAAATATTGATTTTATGTGGATATAGATGGAGAAAATTTTTAAAATGACAATTGTTGAAAATTAATATTTTATCTTTTTCGATAAAATAATTCATTTAAATATATTATTTTAATAATATATTAACGGTGATATTTTACAATGAATGTGGGATATATGAGTATATGAGGAGGAAGAGTATTTTTGTTGCAATAAATGTTTAACACATGTTTTGTGTGTTGGTGGACACAATTATTAATAGAAATTTGATTATAGCACAGAAATTACCCGTTTGTGGATTTCGGTCAATTTCTGATTGGAATTTGGAAAAACTTTCTTACGCAAAGTTGTAGAGAATTGAATTTCCTATAAAAACACGCGAGATTCAATTTTCTGATGAAAGGGCTATTTATTATGAATTATTGAAGTTCAAGCTCAAATAATTGATTTTGGAAGTTTAAAATAATTAAAATTAGAAAAACGTTTTTCTTATTTTTTTTTCTAGAAGGTGGCATGTGTTTGATGGCTGAAATCAGATTCTAGACATGTGTAGAAAATAATATAATTATATTATTAATTTATTAAATTTTCTGCTTTGGTGTTCTAGCAATTTCTATAAATAGGGTCTTGGGTTAGAATTGAAAATCACACCGTAAACTCAAGTTTTCTCTCTATATTATCGGCGTATTCTTGTGAGTATTTTGAGTATACTTTGAGTATTGCTATCTGATGTGCAAGTCCAAGTCATAGCCTTTATATCCTGGTGTTTTAAATTTAGAAATCTTGATCTTTCGAGGTAAGGGATATTATTTTTTTGTAATGATATTATTTCTTCAATATCATTATCTTTGAAATATTGATCTGAAGTTTTTATCAAATTTGGAACTTTTTCATGTCGGGTTATTATTCATGGGTTACTATTCATGAGTTCTTATTCACGAGTTACTATTCATGAGTTCTTATTCACGAGTTACTATTCACGAGTACTATTCATGAAGCGTGAAGATGTTTCGTGGAATTTCTATCTTTTGGTGTCGAGTTACTATTCACGTATCTGAGACTATTCACGTATCTGACACTATTCATTCAGAAAAATAAATTTCTTCTTTTAAGTCTAAAACATCTATTCCGGATACTAACTCGATTGTATCCATGTTTTGATCATTCTTGAATTTTACACCACTATGATTATTTTTGAGGTATTTTTTGGGCGTGGATAAAACCAAGTACGAATCCTTAATCCTTAATCCTTGTCATTTTGTTTCACCGGATTCGTTTTCTTAAAAAAAATATTTTCATCATCCTCGGTCTTAAATGATGATATTATTGAATATCTTTGGCTTTAGTAGTGCAAAGATGAATGATTTCTGAAGAATATCTTTGGCCCGTAGTGCAAAGATGAGCAGTGTTGAGATGAACATGGCCAGATTGATTAATATCTTTGGCAGAGTAGTGCAAAGATGAGCAGTGTTTAAATGAACATGACCCATCGGGTGAATATCTTTGGCTGTAGTGCAAAGATGAATATTTGATTCAAGATATTTATTGATTGATGTTACGAGGATAAAATATTGATGATGGACTATTAAATTCATAGATTATAGTAGATTTCATTCTCTACGTAACTTTTCTATGAATTATTATTTCAAATTGCGAATATTGATCTCGAAACTTGTTGTCGATTGTATTCTATCGAGTTTTTCCTGTTGAAGACTAACGATAATTTGTTGTATATTATCTTAGTCATAATATTCTTTATTGGGCTAGTTGAGCTCACCCTTTTCCTTGTTGTTCCATTTTTCTTCTCGGGAGGCGAGAATGTAGCGAGTACTTAGTGGGGTATGGAATGAAGGTTCTAGAGAGAGTTGTTTAGTAGTCCTCACCATTTTGTAAAATAATGAATCAATAATTATGATGGGGATTTATTTGCATGTGGATATTGTCTAGAAGACAATATTATATTTTAAACTCACAGTATATATTGTCGTATTTCACACGACATTTGTATTATTGAAGTTGTAGTTTGCTTTTTGTACCATGTATTTGGCGACTCAGAATGGGTGTTGTGTATACCTATTTTGGGGGCGTCACAGTTTTCCCCTTCTTTTGTTGCTCCCGAAGCGAGCATGAAATTTACTGCACATGTCTACCCAAGATGAAATTGAATCTGAGGGAAAAGTCCTCATCCACTGCCGGGCATCCTTTCTGAGTGTTGTGACAAAAGTATGACACTTAGCAGCATCGCTAAAGTCATAATAATCCATCAGTCGGTCGAACGCCTGACTGTGATCATAGGGATCCCCCGATCCATCATAACTCTCGATATGGGGCAACTTCTTGGTGGGGTCAGCTTTTTCTTTAAGAATCTCCGCGGAAAAAGGAGATGCCTTCTTTCCCGAAGTATCCTTCGTTTTTTGTACTTCGGCAAGCTGCTTCCGAAGTTCTTTTAACTCTTTAACCAGATACTCCACACCTTCTGGTTGAGATGATGCTTCTTTTTCCAGTGACTCCTTCCTCCTCCAGGTGGACCTGTTTCTTCTTACATAGAGCCTTGAACTCTAGAAGGGCTTTTGCGATGACGAGTGTCCACGGGTGGTGTACCCTCGATGAGACTCTCTGAGTACGATCTCTGTACATACTTCGTCTCTCGAGCTCGAGCACTATGGCGAGAATGTGCAACAATAAGGGTTTTCTTTGTGGTCTCAGGAGTGTGATCTCTGGATCGACCTCTTCGTTCTCTCCGACCTTGCTCCTTAGAATCGACAGGGTGATGTACCCTCTTCGATCTTTGAGGAGTAGAGCTTCGGGATCTTCTTCTTTCTCGAGTTCGGCCCCGAGACTCTCGTCCTGAATGAACAGGTTCTTTCCCACTTCGGTGTCCTTGCTCTTCGGACTGATCATAACTGAGCTCTTCGTCTCTCAACTCTGCCATCCGGGCCATCTGTTCCGCTATATCCTGTCGATGCTTCACGAGTACTTCCATAGCTCTATCCGCCTCATCTGCCATCTTAGCCAGTCGTGAAGCTTTTTCGTCTTGGTCCTCTCGGTATCGAGTTCTAGGTGAAGTGCCTTCTACTCGTTTCCGACCATGGCCAGACGCTTTCTCCGTCGGGAAGACTAGCCTACGTTTAGCCTTGCCCACCGCCTTGAATCGAAAATCTTGGTGATCGTTTGATCGCTTGACGCTCTTAGCATGAACACTTATTATTTGGTCCCAAACGATCCTCGACAGACACACTCGTGGTGTCGATTGACCGGCGACCCTCGGGCGCCCTTCGTGTAGGTGTTCTACTTTACCATGAATCTCGATGTAGAACAAACACAATGCGTGATTGAAAAATACTCGGGACACTTTAGAACTCGGCCCTCCTTCTAGCGCCAATGTTAACGCCAAGATCTTTCTCCACGTCCCAATCACCAAAATCGTCCGATATCCCCTTGCATAGCTTCAACAAGTCAACACCAAAAGCTTGGCTTTACCGACCGTCGGGGATAGCTCCATGTGAGAGTCGATGTCGGCGATCACAAGGTCAACAATGGAGAGAAAATAATGTCTAATGTCTGAGAGAGAATAATAATATGAATGTGTATGTTACTTACCCTCTTATGTGATCTTAGCCCCATACATACTCCAATCCGGTTTCATGGTACCACTCATCATCTCCTCGACACACCTTTTTCCCACTCCCCCGGTCATTTCAAATTGAAAGTATGTAGCCTACTTCCTCACTCTTTACCACTATTTGCCATCACCATCATCCGAGTCCCATCCTCATTAATGCTATGCGAGAAAGGTGGCGCGACACGTAGTAGTCAACTATCATTTGGCGTAATGATTACCGGTCGAAAGTTGGATTAAGCGACAAATTGCATAATGGGCGATTCAATGACTAAGCCCAAATAACGGAAATGACCCCAACGAATAGGATCCAACCGAAATGACCCCAATGAAATAATCAAGTAATTGGTAAAAAATCATTCGGATCAATCGGACAAGAGTAACGTGATCCAGGAGGGCCCATTAAAGTCCAACCAATAAGGAAAAGGATTATGGTAACAATATATATATATATATATATATATATATATATATATATATTAATTAGCTAGATGGGTTCATTAAAAATAATTTATTTGAAAAATCTTGTCAACTTTTACACATTTCTTCTTCCTTGATTACCATGTCCCTTCTTGAAAAAGGTACCATTAATTTTGGCTTTATAAATTCATGAATAAAATCTTAAAGTTTACAACTGGTGTAATTTTATTTATGTTTTGAAAAATTTATAGTATGTTTTAGATAATTTTCAATAATAACGATTTTTTGACTAAATTTAAATGACTTAATTGTAAATTAGTGTTCATGGACAGTGTATTGAGCCTTATAATGCTATTGACGACAGTTTGGAGTTCATATATTCTATATACGAATTAATTATAATTTTAAATTTTACTACCACTATATGTACCTAACAACTATCTTAAAATTTTAATAAGTGAATGGAGGGTCGTTCTGGATCTTTATAAATGCAACACTATAGTCAAGACGGACTATGACTAATCAATAACTAAATTATGGTTTATTTCACATAGTACACAAATTAACTACATTCGTAGATTATACTCAATATATAGCAGCTAATTATATCTATTAAATTAGACAAAAAACAGGTAGCCCAATTAGATGAACGACATTATTGATGATGAATGTCACTCCAGGTAAAATAAGAACAAATACTATATTTAATCTTAGTCTACCGTAACATGGGGACATGGTCAGAACATAGTCAGGTTGGGTCCTAGGCATTAGACTAGAGTATTAATTTGGGCTAAGATTAATTACTATATGTAGTAGTATGTATTTATTTTCAGACCTTCAGCTATAATTTATAAACAATACCATATATGGATTATATACAAGACTATAAAATTAACCAAACGGTTTAGATACGATTCGTAATTGCTTAACTAAAAGTCGATTCCAACTATCGACTTGAAATATAAATGATTCAATTATGAACAAATTTTAAAATTCGATAAATTACTCGAGTATTTTTAAATTATAATTTTCTGTTGAGGCTTGGACTATATTCACTTGAAAAGTGCAAATTGCTCGGGACTCGATTTGAGATTGTGCTAGACTCGATAGCTAAATGAGTTTCAATCAAACCTTATTTCAGACTCGATAAATTTTATTAATTAAATTTGACTAACTTATATAATACTCGGCCCGACTCAATTTATTTATACGCCTAATTATATAATTATTATATAGGGGACCAAAGATTTGTTAGTTTCAAGCTTTTAGGAGACCAAGGTGTTTGACTCCATGTGCTTGTATATATGCTAAATAGTTGTGTAAGGTTTAAGTTTAAGGTGGGGATACTAATACTCGATCCCTATATACATTCCTTTTTTTTTTATGTCTTTTTAGATAGTGACATTTTCTTTTTTTCTTTCTAATGCAGTTTGCATTATTTAGTTTTCCGTATTATTACTATAATAAATACTTAATATTTTTCTTTCATCTTTTAATAAATTTTATAAGGGGTAGTACTGCGATTTTATATTCAATTTAATTAAATAAATTTTTTTTGTTATATTTTTAAATATTTATATTTTCTCTTGTAATGTCAATTAAAAAATATAGACAGAATACTATTTTTCTACTCATATCAAATGTGTTGGTTTAACAAAAAGCCTCTAGAATTGTTATGAGAATAAAATAGATGTTTCTATAAATGGTCCATGCTTATTGGGACAATTGAGACAAATTACACATAACATGAAATGTTATTTTTACTTAAATTAATAAGCAAATAATTCTTAGAAGACCAAAACTGGTAATGTAAATACTCTAAAAATTAATTAACTTTCACAATTTTTTATTTTTGACAATTAATTACTTTTTTTGTCCACTTCAAACCATAAATTCATGAGAGAGATTCCATCTTCTCCTAAAAACGTCAAGTTTTGTGTGTCGACCATGATAGGCGAGTGTATGTCAAAAAATAATTATTTGACATTTAAATACTTTCTACCACCATAAATAAAAGCTGACATAGATATACATTTAATAAATCAACCCCATATTCCCTCCCATTCCATCTTCTTTTTCATTTTTCATCATCTGTATATATATTTTGACTAACTAAGATTTCGTATTGATATTTATATAATTTTGTGTATATGCACACTTAGAGGGGGTGAATAAGTGTTCAAATTAAAATAAGACTAACAATGACTAATTTTATTTTTTAATTTCAGACCTAAAACAAACAGTTGAAAGTGTCCGCTTTAGAGTAAATTTACTGTTGTTATAATGCAGACATGTGATAGTGTCTGGATTAGTATATTTTATCTACCAGCACTATACTATTATGTGAATATGTTTAGATGTAAAATGAGACTCAAACAATCAAATCACAAAAATTAACAAACCACAAAAACGAGGACGGTTTTTTTGTGGTTATCACATTAACCTCTAATGGCTTAATCCACGTCCAATACCAACCGGTATTGGAGACTCTTTTTATTAAACTTAAATTTTAATTAAATACAATAAAAAGAACTCCCTGTTCAAAGTAGTTTCATAGTGATGGACGCCACTGCCCCCTTGCACCTCTGCAACCTTTCTCACCAGAGCTTTTTTCACCTCTGCAACCTTGAAAGCAACCTTGAAAGCTTCCTTTGAGCAGAACTTATCCACTACGTACTGGATCGACCAAGCCAAACAAAGCTTGAACTCAAAATTTAATACAAAGAATTTTTAATACAATATTATGTGATTTTCGAACCAATAAAAGAATTAACAACAGAACAAAGATTTGTTGAAAATAGATTTTAATAGCTCTTTATGAAAGTATATATCAAGACTGCATGTATTAGCTTTAAATTTTCTGAACTAATATATGTTTCAAGTATTCTACTTCCTTTTTACCGAGTAGGAGAATATATATATATATATATATATATATATATATATATATATATATATATATATATATATATATATATTGAATAAAGCTAACGACTATAAAAAAGCTGTTAGCATAATAACTTTAGTCCAGTTGGAAAATCACATAATTTCAGCAAATATAATATTTTAGCCAACGAAAATAAAGGAATCAAGGAGATATAATATAGAGTCTGTTTCGTACCATTCACAATCAGTTTGAATATTGAAGATAAACTCCTTTTTCAAATAATATTGGATTGCTATATTTAAGGAAGGCTTTCACATGATCTATTTAAGGAAGCAATAACGGATCGAATATATAAACTGAAGGATATAATATTAATTCCATGCAACCCTAAAATAACTCGGATCCATTATGTAGAGGAATCTTGGGCCAATAGAGAAAGCAATATATATTAGAATGAATTACATATACTATTACATTTTTGAAAATAATTACAACAATAGTGTATTCGTAAAATATTTACACAATTAATACAATTTAATATTTATTTATAATATTAGTGCAATTAGGATTTTTTAATTTAGGGAATTAGTATGCAATTAAGATTCCTTAATTTAGGGATTAGGTATCTCCATGGCTTCTTCTCTCTCTCCTCATCTGTAATAAACAATCGCATTAGTTAAATACCACCTTCTTTCTTCTTCTTTCATTCAACGATTCTTTCTCTCTCTCTCTCTCTTTATATATATATATATATATATATATATATCTTGGAGACCTTCCCTTTTACACGGCTTCTGAAAAAGGGGAGTCTACTGATTCTTCAAAGAAATCTCAGCAAGTAAACTCCATTACTGTTTCATCTAAAAGACCAGATATACGGCACGGTTTTTGCCTCCTGAGTCTTGGTTGGGAGAAGCCGCTTCATGCTTTTATCTTCATTTTTTCATCTCATCTGCTTCTCCTAAATATCAAAACATTTGAATATTTAGGTCTTGTTTGACGAGGGAGAAAATACTACTCCTAAAAGTGATGGGTTCAAGGGAATTCTGAATTTAGAGTCGTCAACTATTGGTACAGTTTTAAAGACTCCATGCTACAACCAGGACAATCTTCATTTCTTCCTCACCCAATTGATAATGATTCATTTTGGTGAGAGGCTTGCGCAGAAAACGATTTTGTGACAGAGGCGCGATTTATTTTTTATGAATATTTGGTTACCCACAAAAAGTAGAATTGTTACATTTGTACCAAGGTTTGGCTACCAACTGCACCATATTCATAATAATTTTATTTTTAAAATGTTATTTATAAGTTAGTAGCCAAACCTTAATAAAAAGGTAACCAATTCAATTTTATTAGGTTACCAATTAATTATAAAAAAAATTTACGAACAGTTTTCAAGTGTTACGTGCATATGGTATCCGAAATGCCATGTATAAGTTTCCATTTATGTAGCTATTAGTTACTTATTAATAACTTTTTAAAAATAAAATTATTTTGAATATGGTGCAGTTGGTAGCCAAACCTTCATACAAAGGTAACCATTTTAGTTTTTGTGGGTAACCAAATATTCATAAAAAAAAATTGTCTGTGATTTCCTCTTTGTTCGGCTACTCCGAATTCGTTTTGGATCTGTTCTTGCTGGTTTGGTAACTCCGACTTCTTCATCTTTGATTTGTTTTGGTAACTCCGACTTATTCTTTTTCGATTTGTTTTGTTTTGGTTGTTCGTGATTTTCTCTTTGTTCGGCTACTCCGGATTCGTTTTGGATCTGTTCTTGCTGGTTTGGTAACTCTGACTTTTTTTTTTATTTTTTTTGGTTGTTCGTGATTTCCTCTTTGTTTTGTTTTTGATTTGTTTGGTAAACTCTGTTCTTGCTGGGAATTAGTATGCAATTATTTTTGAATTTGAATTTGTTTTTGTTGTTAGATCCAAGATATTTGAATTATTAATTATGGCAGTTATTTCTCCTTGATTTTAGGTTTCCTTATTATTATAAATTGAATCCTATACTAATTCCCTAAATTAAGGAATCCTAATTGCACTAATATTGTAAATAAATATAAAAAGTGTATTAATTGTATAAATATTTTATGAGTGCACTATTGTTGTAAGTACTTACTAAATGTTGTATACTATTGTAAAGAACCCTATATATTACCATATTAGATCAACCAAATAGACAAAAACCAAGTCCATAAAATAGGTCCAATACAAATATATGTCATCATTAAAATCACAAAAGATTATAAACCAACATTTTCTCCATTTTTGATGATGGCAATATATTATATTATTAATTAACATGCTTCCCTATTTATATGGCTCCCCCTAAATTTATGCATATAAATGACATAAAAAAATTATGATCACATGATTGTTATGTTAGAAAGTAAATGAATACATTATTCCAAAAAACCATAACAACCATTATCCTTAATATGATATCAAATATAATCAACAGATATCATATCCCAAAATATCTCTCCCCATTTGTCATTATTAAAAAGAAATAAGACTGTGCATATTAATCATTAAGCACAAGTTGCATATCAATTTAGTTATCTCCCCCCTTTGATATTAACAAAACTAAGCGCAAAGATAAAGAAGGAAAATAATCATACATTTGTGTTTTGTTACCTATATGACAACATTGTAATTTTTACCAATATTAAGCTTGACATATGTGCTCTTTAGTGTAGCTTTGAATTTTTGTTCAAAAGCACTTCTTTTAGTCATCCCAATGTTGAGGTCTTTAAAGCTCAGGTAACGAGGATAATTTTTCACTATTCTGGTTGTTCTTGGAAGACTGCCATTGGTCATTTGTTCCTCTGGATCATTTTCTAGAATGTCAGTTTCTACTTCTGAACATTCGTTTGATCTATCTTCTAAAGTAAACAGGTCGAGCTTTCTGGATTTAGGTGTCTGCATATTTGATTTTCGATCCTTCTAAAACAGACGGTTCAGATTGTCTATTTTCATTTGTCTATTTTCCTGATTCGCCTTATTTTTCTTCTGATGTAGACGGCTTAGACTATCTAGATTCTGCTGTTTGATTTCCACATATCAAATTGTCTTTTCCTTAAAAAACCTCATTCTATTCCTTTACAGATCATAGTTAAGTTCATCAAAAATAATAAATAAAGATTCCTCATCATGATTGTCATGTATATTAAATAAGGAACATTTAGCACAATAAAAACTTTAGAATAAATAATATTATGAACCCTTGTGTTACAAAATCTATATATCTAATTAAAACTCTATTTAAAAAGTAACACGAGGTACTTACAGATTCCACCAAATAATTTATATGTAAATTACTCTCTCAAAGTAAAGTATTATCCATCTCCATTTTGATTTAAAACATCTACAAAACAAACAAATAGTCTCTGCCTTTTTGGTACCCAAATCTTCTTGGGTCCTTTTGTTTCTTTCTTTGAAGTAGTCTCTCGAGTTTCTTGAGAGTATTTCAATTTCTTTATCAATTTTTTTGTGATCACTTTCATTATTGCTTTCGGCTTGAAGTGTCAATGTCTTCTTTATTGGTGCCTCATCTTCATCATCATACCTCCTGAGTTGATTTTCAAACTTTTCAAGTTCACTAAAGAGGGTGAGTGTTTTCATGGTGCTGATTGTTGATGAGTCTTATAAAGTGATAACTTTTGGAGCAAATATTTTTGGCATAATTGTCAACAGCTTTCTTTTGATTTCATTTGATCAATTTTTCTCCCTAGCATGCTGAGAGAGTTCATTAGTGTGAGGAACCTCCCTTGAGCTTGATTGATTGTTTCATTCTTTTCTAACTTGAATAGCTCATAGTCTTGCATTAGCATACTAAACTTCACCTCCTTGACTTTGGAAGTACTTTCGTGGCTTGTAAAGATAGTATTCCATATTTCTTTTGTTGTGTTACATGCTGAAATTTTATCAATTTCAGCCTGCCTAGCAAGGTGTTCATGGCTCTTGAGTTGTAGGAAAACATGTAGCTTTCATTTGCATCCATTTTCACGAGTCTTGGGTATGCCATCATCATGTCTTATAATGACGTGTTCATTATCAACTACCCACCATTCCCATGGGTCTTTCTTGAGATAAATCTTCATTCTGAATTTTCAGAAGTAGAAGTTCTCACTTCCTATCAATAGAGGCGACCTGCTTGTGGATTGTCCTTCTTGAAAGTTAAGGTGTGCCATAGGATCTTCCCCTACGACCTGCAAAGATCAATATCAGTAGAGCCTTTCTCTTATACCAAATATAATTTCGTGTATGCCACCTAGAGGGGGGATGAATATATAGGTGTCCAAACTAAAACGTGACTAACAATGACTAATTTTTATTTTCCAATTCCAGACCTAAAACAGACAGGTGAAAGTGTCTACTTTAGAGTAAATTTACTTTTGTTATAATGCAGACCGGTGATAGTGTCTGGAATAGTATATTTTAACTATTAGCATTATACTATTATGTGAATTTGTTTATATGTAAAATTAAATGAGACTCAAACAATCAATTAACCATAAAAATTAACAAACAACAGACACGAGAATTTTTATGTGGTTCTGCCCTTTCAATACTAACCGGTATTAGAGACTCTTTTTATTAAACTTAATATTCAAGGAACCTTTGTTTAGCAACATACTTGCTATAACCAACTAGTGGAGTGTTAAAGCCACAACATGTCAATTTTTTGTGTGTTTATTTGACTGAGAATAATCTTTTTTTGTGTTTCTTTGACTGAGAATAAATTTTTTTTATGTTCTGGTTGTAGTAATTCAATCTATTTTTTCATTTAACTGAGAATTGAAGCAGTTATCTACAAATACGAAGTCGTGAATTCACTTATGCAGAATAAAATGAAAAGCAAATCCCTGAAACCGTTGTGGTGCTGAGTTCTTGTCCAAATCCGGACAAGAGTGTCATGGATTACATATAGAGAGCGGGAATTGAATTGAAAGTTAACCATTTTTGAAAGATTAAGAGTGGACTTGGTGAAATTAAGATAAACATTCCCGCTAGATTATCTGGATTTTCTCTGTATCTATTCAGTTGTTGTTCTGTGGTCTCTAATTGAGTTGTCTTAACTTATTTTAGGAGAGGCATCTCGATTTTCTATAGTGGCAAATCAAAGTCATTTACAAGTCTAGCAGACGTCTCATCTTGTTAATCCATTAAAGACATTACAAAGCCGGACGATGCCTACACCAGGAAACGCAAGAACTTGCTTGCTCACAATAATTTCTAGGATAAAAATCGTAATTTCAATTCTAAAGGCAATGGTGGTGGCATATCAAAAAGGCTCACCAATTCCAACAGAAGTTCATTAGCTCTTGCTGTTATGATGAGCAGTTCTGAGAGCAATAATAACAGTGACGACTCCAATTTAAATTCATCATCGTCTAATCTCTGTGTATGTGCCTCCATTCCATCGCTTATTATCTCTTGCACACTGTTAATTGATATGTAACTTGATTATATGTTAGCTTACTGTGTTGGACTTCTCTTGGCTCATGAGGCCTCTTAGCAGTATGTTTTTGTAGAAATATCACAAGTACGTACTAAAGCCTAATTAGAAAACTGAAAATTAATTTTAATTTCATTATTTTTCTATGGCCTCTCAGCCTTGATTTTTTTTGGTTTGGTTCTCAAAGTTCATAGAATGACCAACTTTGAGAAACACATGACTTCTCATGTCATCATGTATATAGTAATTTTACTTGCATTTGTAGAATGACCAACTTGGAGGAACACAACTTACTATTTTCTTTTGATAAACAAAAATGACTTAATAGTTGAAACTGAGACCTAAAAGAAAACAATTAATACTATTTAATGCTATATTAATATATGTGTAATAGTATTATTTACTTGTGTTACTAAATAGAATACTTGGAAACAGTCTTAATAACGTAATGTCGTAAAGTTACATAGGTGATTTAGGCGCACTTTGGGCGTGACATCGACAAGAGTTTATATTTTTGGGACCAGTACTTGTGGACCCAAGTGTAAAATTAGAGTTCACGTGACCTAATTGAATTAAATGCACAATTAGGGTTCCACGGCCTCATTAAATGTGCAAATTAGGGTTCGCATAACCTAATGGAATAAAGACAGAAAAATCAGAAATAAATGTGTGAGACCTGGGAGAAGCCTCCACGCGTCCCGAGGCAGAAGACTCGTGGAGGCGGCTCATTTTGGGAATTGATTGAGGGATTGGATTGGCGGCTAGAAGGACAGGGCAATATGGGTATTATTCTAATGACTAAAGGGTATTTCTGGAATTTTCCTGAAACATGTGTCTTGCACATGACTACTTTTCAGAGAACCCTATAAATACACCTTCCATTCCATTGGGAAGGGGACCTCTCTGGAGAGACAAGATTTGGACTCTTTTGACGACTTAAGGCTTGGATATTCCACCTAAAAGCACTAAAAGGGTTTAGGACCTCTCTTCAAACTGAGGACTTGGACTCTTGGAAGATCAAAGGACCTATACATTCTCTCTCAACACTCAGGACTCTTGGAATCCTAATAACCCTAATAAGGTTTTCGGATTCTAGGAGTGGAAGGACTCAAGAAGAAGGCTCTTGGAATCCCAATAACCCTAATAAGGTTTCCGGATTCTAGGAGTTCTTCCACGTGTCATTGGAGTAATCGCCCACCTGTCGTTCTCCCCTCTTCAATCAATCAATCAATTCCGTACTCCTCGTGGATTTCTCTCCTCCTCAGCGAACACGAAACCCTAACTAGCAAGGTACGATTTCCTTGCCCACATTTATTTGGCGACTCTGCAGGGGAGGTGTAGAATTAGTGAAGGGTATGCCCACAACTCGAAGTGGGAGAACAACAGGAAGAGCTTTACCAACAAATAGCATTACCTCACCGGATCCAGTTCCAAGGCAATCAAGTCAAGCTTTCCAAGGTGTGAATCTAAATCTCGATCAACCTATCCCTGAAGACGCATCAGAAGGAAGTTCAACATCACCATACATGGCTGATCAACAACCAGCGAATGTCAGGCAGACAGGCACTGGAAGACAAGGCGAAGAAGAAAGTGGGGAGCAGGCAAATGCTGTGCAACTGGAGATGCTCAAGACGTTGAAGGAAGCACGGGAAGGACAAGGGATGATGATGGATATGATGCTGGAGATGCAGAGGAAGCAAGAGGAAATGGAAAATTTACATCAGCAGTTGATGCAGATTCCCGCTTTCAAAGCCATATTCCCATATAATTCACAAGGAGAGCCGACAAGAGTGGAGAACAACAACAACGATAGCAACAATAAGGAGATTCAGACGCCACCTCCATTGACGGAGCATCAGTTCGTTTTAATCATCCACTTAGAACCTCAAAACAGTGGTGACGTGACACAACCCAGACTGGAAGTCAGCCAACCTCAAACAAACATCATTCTGATTACTATCCCTACATTTTCACAAGTGCAGCTACCAACCATCCCAAGCCTCGTTCAACGAACTAGTCCACACACACAACTGATTGATGCCAGTGTACATCAGCCTATTTCTGTACCACAAAGAGTCCATACCACGAGCCAATATGTGACAAAGGATGATATGATCGATGTGATCAATCAACTTCACAGGCAGACATCCCGACCTTCAGAGTTAGACTTTACTCCACCCTACCCGGCACATATTCGGAGACAACCTTACCCGACAGGGTATATTGAGCATCCCCCACAATTTCCAAAATACACTGAGGAGAAAGGAAATGCCAGGGAACACATTGCCAGGTTCGTGGAGTCGATGTCTCCATGGTTAGGATATGATGAAAAGAACAATCACAATTTATTGATGAGGGAATTCAACAAGACTTTGACGGATAATGCCTTCAGTTGGTACTACAACTTGGAGAAGGGATCAGTCCATGATTGGGATGATCAAAAATTGCAATTTTTAAAGAAAATTTTCTATGTGCAGAAACATGAAACAATCGTAGTGCTCATGCGATTTAAGCAAAAGCCAAACGAGGAGCTGTCAGATTACGTGGATAGGTTCAGGGCCCAAACACAGAAGTGTGCAGAGCCAATTAAAGAAAAGAACTTGGTTAACATATGCAATAATGGTGCCTTAGACGCCTTCAAGCCCCACCTCATTACCAAGGCGTGTGATTCATTTACGACCCTCTCATCTTTTGCACAAGACTTGGGGGGAATCATGATATTTCCCACCAGTCATGCGAGGGATACATGGAAGAGTAAGAGGACATCAACTGTGGCTTTGGTGGATTCTCAGTCAAAACCACAAGGGAGCAAGAGGGAGAAGAATGAGAAATTTGAACGAAGCAGAGAAAAATAGGGGGACAAGTATACCAGAATGCCAGTTCCGGAGGCTATCACATGCAGCGAGAAGGCATTCAGGAGCCTGTAAGAACAATGGGTCGAGCACGGAGTGGTGAAACCTCCAAGGCCCCGGTTGGTTGTAACGGAAGAAATGAAAAGAAGACCAGACTTCTGTGTATACCACCAATATGTAGGACATTCCACTATGGACTGTTACAGTCTGCGGAGGATATACCATGAAAAATTGGCGGCCGAGGAGATTGAACTAGGAGAAGAAACGTGTAACACTATCACCCATGGTGCAGTCCCAAAAGTCAAGAACTCAAATACTGGCTACAGATGAATTAAAAATTCACCCAAGATGGTGGTCCACCAAAAATGGTGGTTTAAGCCCTCAGGAGTATCTCTTGCCAAGAAATTGGATGACCAAGGGAGGAGGCACAAGAATTGAAGAATAAAAAAAAACCCCACCCAAGATGGTGGTCCACTCTAAATGGTGGTCAAGTCCTCATAGACTGCACTTGCCAAGAAATTGGACGACCCAAGTGACGAGGCACCCGATTTCAAGTCCTCGTAGACTACACTTGCCAAGAAATTGGACGACCCAAGTGACGAGGCACCCGAATGAATGTTACACTTTATCATCAAAAGTGAAAGAGGCACCTGACTATAAGTCCTTAGACCTGAAAAGGTTATACTTTCAACTTTAATAAAAGTAATTGAGGCGCCTGAGTATAAGCCCTCAACCCTGAAAAAGTTACACTTTATCTCTAAAAGTGGCGAACGTTATGCTTTCTTCAACAAAAGCAAGATTTATCATATGAAACGTTATGTTTTTCGTTAAAAGCAATTTGATTATTAATAAATTTGTCAAACTTTCACTAATACTTGATTATTTCTTCTGATTTATATAAAAAAAGAAGAAGTAAAGATTCAAGTGTTAGTTTGTATGAAATATGTGTACATGATTTTCTGATACAGGAAATGAAAAAAAAACTACGAAAGTTCATGATCTATAGGATATGACATGTCGAATTGAAGAGAAAGGAATACCTAAAGCTTGGTCTTCGTGGCTATCAGGCCTTCGAGGCTATCAGGCCTTCGAGGTTATCAGCAGGTCTTCAAAGCTATCAGCAGGTCTTCGAGGCTATCTTCCGGTCTTCGATGCTATCAGGTTTTCAAGGCTATCAGGTCTTCGATGCTATCAGGCCTTCAAGGCTATCAGACCTTCGAGGCTATCAGTAGGTCTTCGAGGCTATCAGGTCTTCGAGGCTATCAGGCCTTCGAGGCTTTCAGGCCTTCACGGACTTCTTAGTTCTCAATGACTTCTTGATTCTAAAGGAAAGAGAAATTTCAAGAGAGGGTAAGAAAGATTAGATCAAAGATTTTCAAAATATCCCTGGAGAGCTCCTCTAAGGCTCGCCCTTCTAGGGTTTGCTACCCTAGAGGTTCCCTCTCCTAAGACTTTCGTTTGCGAGGCTTACAAAACATCAAGCCCCGCGAAGTGTTCAGACACTGGAATCAAGACTTCAACACTTTCAATATTCTGCGCGATCATCTCACCAAAGGCGTGACTCACGCGCAGGGGGCAAATGCTTACTGGTAGATTGGTAGATGACATAGACGTCCTCCAGAGTAGATGTACATTCCCCCCAAGCCGTGACAAATGTGCATGTAGAGGATAATCATGGTCCTGTTGGATATGAATGTCCCTGCATAGCTTGATGTAATGAAGAATGTCCACATAATCAACATTCCCAAGTATCTCGTTGATCCAATGATGCCATTCCTGAAGGAGGCTAGATGAATCAGACAAGAAGTGAAAGGAACTAAAAGGGTACTCTTGTTTCTCTATGCATAGACGGGGAATGTGATCGGAATAGGGAAAGTCATCCCAACCTCCAAAAGCCGCTGCATATAGAAATAAGCCTTCCTTCTCTAGCGGGGGAAGAATTGTACGGTTATAAGTTTGGACCTGCTTCCAAAAGACGTCAAAAAAACCAAAGGAGGGGAGCCCTTCCCCAATCAATGAGAAATGGGGCCTCCTTGGTTGTTCCCAAGTCTGCAGAATGTTCAATGGGGAGGGCCTGCAAGAAAAAAAGAATTCAACATAAGGGATCTAAAGAGCAAGGAAATGAGGCATTTGAATTTTAAGTGCTCACCATGGCAAAGAGGAAAGTCTGACATTTAAGCCTAAAAACACTTGAAAAGAAGAAGAAACAATGTTAGGAGGAGTTAGGAATCATAGTTATGCAAGAAAAAATTTCCCAAAAATTTTTAAAAAAAATTCAGACATCCAAAAGGCATCCCTCGGAGCCTTTTTTGGACTTATAATGGAATATCTCATGGCAAAGCCATGACTTTTATAGGGCTCGTCGATACGGTCGTTTGGATATATTACGGGCCCCAAAACTCCAAACGGATCAAAAGTTATGCTCCAAATAGTAACTGCTCGTCCCAAACTTCATTTTTTCGCCCAAAACATGGATTTCTCCCTAGGGTTTGGCCCCCTAAGGTTTGGCCCCCTAGGGTTTGGCCATCTAGAGTGGTTTCACTGCATGTAGAGTATTTTTTCTTCCTTCGTGGACAAAACGTAAAGTCTTTCTTTATTATCCGAGGGAAAAAACCGAGATGTAATCAAGGTAATGGGGCTTGAAAGACAAAAGAAATATTGGGGAGTCCTAAAAAAAATAATTGTAGGGTTCGCACCCCTAGGGTTCTGCCCCCCTAGGGTTCGGCCCCCTAGGTGGTGTTCCCTCTCTTCATTCATTTGATGAGGTCCTGTTGCTCCACCAATCAACTGCTTGGAACTAGTGCTCCTTCACCGCGAAAATTATAGCCTTCCTCTGATGAATTCTGAGGGAAAAAACCAAGATGAGATCAAGGTGATGGGGCTCGGAAGCACAGAAAAACTACAATTGCCTGAAATAATAAAAAAAAAGAGAAATAGAGGAAGCAAGTCAAGAAAAATAGAAGAAAGAATGAAGCTCTAAGGCTCAGATTCCCCATAGGGTTCGGCCCTATAAGGTTCATCCCCTAGGGTTCGGCCCTATAGGAAGAAATTCTCCTTGTTACCTCTCGCTCGGATTGAGGAATGTCTTTTTGTTACTCCCTTGAGGATCTTCCTGGCTCGTAGGAAGAAAGGAAATCCAAAATGAAGCAAGATAAGAAAGGAGACGTGAATGGCTTGGGCGATGCATACATATGAATACATGTATAGCCCCCAAAGTATGCTTACAACGGAAAAGGAAGTAATCACTCTTTTTTCATTAAGGGAAGGATTCAAGCTGATTTCCAAAAGATAAGTATATTTGAATTTATTTCTAAATAGAAATATATTAAATTTGCTAAATATAAAGAAGATTTAATTTTATTCCCAACAAGGGGTAATTTTTGAAAATGGATTATTTAAATATATATAGATGATAATATATATATATATACATATATATATATATATATATATAAAATCTTTTGCTTTCAAATAAAGAAAGATTTGGTTTATTTCCAAAATATAGAAAGATTTGATTTATTTCCAAAACAAAGAAAGATTTGATTTTATTTCCAAAATAAGATTAATATTTGATTTTATTTTCAAAAAATAAAATTAATTAAGATCTGATTTGGTAAAAAGGGAAAGATCTGATTTACCAAAAGAAAGATTTTATTAAATTTAATTTTATTTGATCTTTTCTCTTGTTCTAGGAAAAAATAAAGAAATAAATTTTGGGCAAGCTATGGACATATTTTCGGGAGGAATTCCCAATAGGTCCAAGGTAGAGCCCTGCTAGGTTTTCCCTCCCTAGGGTTTAACCCTAAGGGTTTGGCTCCCTAGGGGTTCCCTCTACTAGGACCATTATCATTCAAGACCTATAAAGTGAAGCCCTACAAAATCATTCAAAGGCTTACAATTTTCTTGCACGATCGTCTATTTGGGAATGCGACTCTCGCGTAGGGGGCAAATGTGGACCCAACTGTAAAATTAGGGTTCACATGACCTAATTGAATTAAATACACAATTAGAGTTCCACGGCCTCATTAAATGTGCAAATTAGGGTTCGCATAACCTAATGGAATAAAGACGAAAAAGTCAGAAATAAATGTGTGAGACCCGGGAGAAGCCTTCACGCGTCCCGAGGCAGAAGACTCGTGGAGGCGGCTCATTTTGAGAATTGATTGAGGAATTGAATTGGCGGCTAGAAAGACAGGGCAATATGGGTATTATTCTAATGACTAAAGGGTATTTCTGGAATTTCCCTAAAACATGTGCCTTGCACATGACTACTTTCCAGAGAACCCTATAAATACCCCTTCCATTCCATTGGAAAGGGGACCTCTCTGGAAAGACATGATTTGGACTCTTTTGGCGACTTAAGGCTTGGATATTTCACCTAAAAGCACTAAAAGGGTTTAGGACCTCTCTTCAGACTGAGGACTTGGACTCTTGGAAGATCAAAGGACCTAGACATTCTCTCTCAACACTCAGGACTCTTGGAATCCCAATAACCTTAATAAGGTTTTCGGATTCTAGGAGTGGAAGGACTTAAGAAGAAGGCTCTTGGAATCCCAATAACCCTAATAAGGTTTCCAGATTCTAGGAGTTTTGCCATGCGTCATTGGAGTAATCGTCCACCTGTCGTTCTCCCCTCTTCAATCAATCAATCAATTCCGTACTCTTCGTAGATTTCTCTCCTCCTCAGCCAACACAAAACTCTAACTAGCAAGGTACGATTTCCTTGCCCACAGTACTCAAACTGAATGCACGTAAAATTAAAATAAGTCTATTTGAATTTCTGATAGTATTGTGACTAAATAATTGATATCTTATTAGTTTTATTAGTACTGACATAAGCATATCATAACAGTCTGAGTACACTACGAAAATTTTCACCTTTTTCAGTAGTGTTATCTCAAATCAAATTAAAATTCACTTTTTATGTGAATTTGTTATCACAGTAAATTCAAACCTTGTATGCTTGACGTATTTTAGAGGTATATCCTTTGAAAACCTTAAGAATCCTTGTTTGTAGGGAACAATAAATATCTTGAAGCCAAAAATTAACCGTGTCAAGATTTGTTCTACCGATTTAGATAATTTCTAACAGAATAGATGGTCTAATTAATTAATATTTTCTTTTTTTTGACCGACTTCCTATTTATTTTTTGAAATAAAAAAAAGTCAAATTCAATTGCTATTTAAATTAGTGAAACTATTTAAATATGGATGAGTTCCCCTAGTTGATAAATTCAATAAACATCGTTACCTGAATTTATACCAACTTGGAGGAACACAATTTTACTTGCATTTGTAGAATGACTTGATTGTGAGAGGGACAAGAGATTTTCAAAGGTTTGTAAATTCCTTAATTAACCTCTTTATTGGTGTAGTGGTTGATGCTATTTTAATATTGGCAGAATGCCTGGAGGATGAACCATTGTTGAAACTCTTGTGTAAGTTTAAATATTGTTTCCTATTATAAACATTCCTTTCTTGATTATTTTTTCATATATGGCACTAGTGTTAACCTCTTGATGGCAGATAGTGTCAAATAAGACGGGCTTTGTAGTTTTCATTCGTACGAAGTTTGATTGTAAAGATGGTGAATGATCATGTATCAGATGATTTTATTTAATTAATAATATTTTAGTTTTTTTTGTATTTCTATCATAATTTGTTATGGGGTTATTGAGACATAAATAACTTTCGTTGCAAATCATAACAAATTTCGTTGCAATGAAAAGTAAACGATAACGTATAGTGTCGTTGTTAATTGACAATAACTTTTGTTGCTTTCTAAAAACAATCACCTTCGAATAGTATCGTTGTTAATTCATTATATAAGTATCCAAAAAAAAACCAACGGCAACGCAAAATTTCGTTGCAAATTAATATATAGCTGGTTTATTTTGTACATTTAGCAACAAACATCGTTACCAAAAAGTACACAATTAGCAACGAAAACCAATTAAGGCAAAATTTTCTATATTGTTCAGTAACGACAAACTTCGTTGGCAAATGTGTATCAAATGCAACGAATTTTATCTTCGTTGGAAAATAAAAAGATTCTTTTCGTTGCCAATTAGGCGTATTTTGCAACGAAAATTGTTTTTCAGTAACAATTTCTTAATAAATTTGCTACAAAATATTTCGTTGCTAAATGATTTATGATTTTACACGAAAACAAAAATTTGTTGTGAAATATATTACTTTCTGCAACGGGAAAAAAATTTCGTTGCTAGACAATTAGCAATGCTCATTGCGCAAAGAAATGTCCAACGACCAAAAAATCGTTGGCAACGAAATTTCGCACATTTAGCAACAAAAACTGTTGTTGCAAAATCACCATTTTTTTGTAGTGCAGGGCGGGTCGTCTTCATCAGCGAGTGAGTTAATTTCTTTTTGGCTTAGTAATAATTTTTTTCATAACTATATTTAACATTAATTTACTATAATATATCAATGTCATAACTATATTAAACATACAGATGCTAGACGTCGGCATTAGCGAGGGCCTAATCTCGGTCGATTAGGTCTTCCGCCAGAAGTTCCTGACACAGTTCCTATTGATGTCAGCTCATCAATGTAGGTTTCAACTATAATATATCAATTATGTTCAATTAGAATGATATTATTATGTGAATAACAAATTAAAATGTTTCATACAAATTTTGTTTTCTAGTATTATGGATCCTGTCGCTAAGGCGACCGTACACACCATATGCCTGATGCATCTCCTGAATGGCTGCATGCGATTTAGTCAGTACTCGCGTTACGATGTCGACTTTATTGGTGACAGTGTTGCGGGAGTTTCACATAAGTCGAATTACATATATTAAATCAAGGTTCAAGTTATTTACATATTGTTCAAATAATTAATTATACGTACGTTATGTCCGTTTAATAGAGGTATTATAGATACGAGGCCGACATCACTGAGGCGGATGGGGACGCTGTATTATTATTGCACACATCTCGAAGAACTATGTCGACTGGTTGTACGAGATCTGACGGAGGGCGGATCCAAAAGCGATGAAGAATCGCTTTGGGACTAGTATCTGACAAAGACATCGGTATGGCCGGTAGTATCAGATGCATCATGGGATGCCATGTGTACGTACTGGGATGATGTTGCCTTCAAGACCAAGTCCGAGCAGATGAAGAAGAATCGAGGCCAGCTACAGGTTGTACATAGTTCTGGCTCGCAATCATTTCAGGAGGTTAAGTTGGTATGTATTTATATTTAGTTTAGTTTAATATTAAATTGCAACTATAGTAAAGTAAGGTAATATTAATTAATGTACATGATTTAGGCCATGCGGAGTAGCTTGGGCCGACCTTCTACTATGATGGAGTTCTAGGATAGAGTCCATACGCCGAAGAATTCTACTTCAGGGTCGACGATGTCTCCAGCAGCATACGACTAATACATTTACTATAATCTCTGTACGTAATTTAGGATCACATTACGTAATATATAGGATGATACAAATTTAACTCACATATAAATATATTAAATTACAAGACCGGATTGAGAAGCTCCACAACCAGCGTATAGCAGAGTTGCAAGATGCTAGGGGCGATGCTGAGACGACTGATTCCATGCACCATCCCTCCGCCCGAGATTAGTTTATCTCAAGATGAGAAGATGGCTCTTTGGGTTGAGCTAGCATTACTGGCCGGTATCGAGTGTTGGGGTTGCCGAGGATACCAGCCTATACACTGCCTGAAGGTATAATATTTTAATTTATTTCTTGTTTATGAATAAAGTAAACTTTTAATATTATTCATGTTATATTTATTTTTGTAGACTCTAGCCATCGTCTGCGTCCGAGATCCCCCGTGGGACCATCACATACAGGCGCTTGCTTAGACGATGCTTTGTTCCAGCGGGTTATGGCTGCAATATCGGAGAGGTTTGAGACAGATCTGTTATTCCGTTGTTAGGACCTGCCCAGCCGTTCTCGCCTCCATCAGCTTATGCATGACGTTGCAGCTAGTGCTACCACCGATAGTATGGGTATCCCTCCGGAGCAGTTCGCCGCGATACGCGACGAGATTGTTCGAATTTATATGGTTACCTTACTTATGGACGCGTTTGGGCTGATGCTAAGTCAGCCCTCGACTACTCAGGTATACTATTCGTTTTAAATTCAAGTATATATTTTGCATGTTATTTACTTTTCATTTAGTTATCTTTAACTGTATTATATATATGGACTAATGTGTTACATTATATTGTATCAACAAGGTGACGAGCGGGCTGACGATGTTGAGTGGTTTGACAATGACGGCCCGTGACTTAGTTTTGTAGATGATTTGTACATATTTACTTAGTTTTTAGTTTAATGTTATGTAAATTTATTTAATTTAGTTGATTTTTGACGTATTGTAGCTTTTAATTATCATTACTTTAGTTTGACATATTTTACGTTAGTTTAAATGCATATTTGATATACTTTAGTTGATTAGAACTTTAATTTAAAGTCATATTCATGTTGCCCTTGGAAATATTATTATTGGTGGTCATGGATTATAATTATGTTTTATGTGTTGTTGGGAAAAAAACAGGTTCACAGGTACAAAAAATGTGGGTTATTACCTTGGATATTGCCAAAACAGAATAAATATAAATAAATAAAAACGACTAACCTCAACGGCATTCCGTCGAAATTAATCCCCTTCTATTTTTTATGAGATGCCACGTGGCAGGTTTAGACTCGACAAAATATTATCGACGGATACAATTCAGTCGATAATATATAAATGTCGACCGAAAATTCCGTCAAGTTTAGTTCGTTCGAGAATAGATATCTCCGACTGAAAGATCGACGGACTTAATTTCGACGTGCTTATATCCGACTGAAGTGCCGACCGAATATTCTGTCAGAATTAAGCATAATCTCGACGGATTATACTCAAGTCCGGCGGAATAGTCCGTCGGAAATAACCCTTTTTGTTGTAGTGTGAGTTTTACTAATGTATTGAGTCTCATGTACTGTTTAGGCTCATGTTATAGCCGCCAGAGTTTTCTAGTTACTATAAAAATATTGTTTGGTGTTTGTATAATTGTAGAGTGTGTGAGGCATCTTATGAATACAAACAAGCAAGATTAGCCAAATTAGTGAAACTGTTTGTTCATACTTTTTCGTCTTTCATATAATATTTGTGTTCTTAAATTTTAATAGTTTATTATTTAACTAGAAGAAACAAGCTTCAAATTAATGTCAAGTCTAGTTGGCTAGTAGAAACAATCAGAGATAAACTCCATCTCTCTTTCAGGTCTAACAGATTAGTCCATGATTAATTGCGTAGCTCTCTATATGTCTCTAATAATTTCTAGCAACAACTCACTGATTTGGTCAGCTGCAAGCATTCCACCATCCTTTCCCTGAAATCAAATAAACCATATAACAATAATTTATTAAATGAACTTGAAGAGTGCACACACAAAATAAAGAGTTAAAAGGGTGCCATGTGATTTTTAGTCTAACCACTCTAACCATGAAGTACACAATATCCAAATGTTTGTTCTTTATTACTCTTACTCTTACCACCACACATGAAGTAACAAGAACAGCTCCATTTGAGGTAGTAACACTGGTATCATCCAAAATGAAACCAAGTACAGTCATGGCCTCCACTAATTTAGTGAATGCACCTCTTTTCTTGGCAAAAACCATCTTCATCCAAAGCTTATTGGCATCAATTTGATTCACCTTAACTTCAGCCTATAAATCACAACAAATAATAAGAACTTAAAAATGTCCAACTTCTTAAAAATAATTAATCATATGAATATATTAATCAATAATGTAACCTCTATCCCCCATTTCTTCATCTCTTGTTCAGCATCAATCTCAGAACTCTCTGTTTTCAGTTCTTGCTCAATTCTTGCCTCCATTTCAAAAAGCTTGTCACTAAGATCTCTTACCTGCCTCTGAAGCTCATGAATGTAAGTGATCGCGTCGGTTATAGTGGTAGCTTTATTCATCTGAAAAATCATATGAAAAAAATTAGACAAACATACTATCTACTCCCTTCGTTCCAAAATATAAGAACATTTTCATCTGCGTTCTGCATGTATACTAATTTGGTAAAAATAAAAATAAAGAGAATTATAATGTACGATATATTTGGGTACTTGCATTTGTAATTATAGGGACTAATGAGCGCAACTCTAAGATTCTAGCACTTAATTTTTCACGGCGTCTCCTTTCCGCATCAAGGTTCTTGGATTTGAATCCTTGAGTATTATCATCAAGGTGCCCATTTCTCCCTCTACTCATTTTCCCCACATTGATAGTTTCTTCAGACATGGTTAAATCAAAAAGAGGTATATATTGGACTAATTGGTTAATGTGTACAAGTTATAGTTCAAGTGTAAGATGATGGGGGGTTAATTTGCTTTTTAAAACTGTTGCTCACAAGAGTAACATTTCATTTGTGTGTGTGTGTGTGTGAGAGAGAAAGAGAGAGAGAGAGAGAGGGAGAGAGAGAGAGAATCTTCATGTTATAGTTTGTTGGGCATCAAAACAAATTTTGCGGTTTTATAAGTTTAGTTGTTGAAGTCTTTAAAACTGAAAATATGGCAGTCAAAAGTCACAAGAAACACACTCAAATGAATGGAATTAAAGGGTGTTTGATTTTTATTAATTAGTTATAAATTTAATCACTAATTATTAAAAGCAAATTCTTTGTACTTTTGTTGGCATACAAGTGGAAATCTAATACAGAGTAGTAAAGCCAACTCACCTAAAGGGAATATTATAAATTTGCTAAAAGCATAATGTATGGCATTCACGTGGAAATCTATAGGAAACTTCCAGCATGTAGGGCAGTATTTTTATGTTTTATCTATTTTGTTATTCATCTTAATTAAATGGAAGTTTCTTTTTCTGCATTGTTATGATCGTAGACGTAGCCTCTTTCACATTTAGCATAATGTGATTCTTGAATTTCGTCAATTTTGGAGCAATGAAGTGAGTTTATCTAGTCACAACCAGTTTTGAAAAGAATTCTGCCTAACTTGACTTCGGGGGTATCTCCTTTCTTCTGTTATTATAATGAAACACTCTCCGGGTCTAAGCCAGTTTGGTATGATTATGTTTCACAAGCAATTTAGCGCATTGAGAATAATGGGTTGGAGCTGGATTTGATTACTTTTAACACCCTTCTTGGTGTGTTTTTATTAAAATAATATGCACTTGAAGCTGAGAAGTTCTGGGCATTAATGGAAACAAGAATTTGATTCCCAATTTGTGGACTTAAAACTCCATGTTGCTGAGGACTGGTTGCTGATGATCTTATTTCAGAATTTGATTGAAGAAATGAGGACTAAAGGGAGTGAAGCCTGATACTTTTTAGTTTTAATTCATATAAATATATAATGGATTTTGTGACTATGGAATTTTGGGAGAAGCTAAGAGATGGAACGGTGAAATAGCGAAATGATCTTGTTTCAAATGGACATACTTTATAAATCTTTATTGAGTTTAACATTGAATATAACAATGTTATAAACTACAAGTATAATTGTTTAATACAAGGAACCCTCAAGGGGAAGAAGATTGGAGAACATTGACTTGATATGCTCCTCAAGGACCGGAAGGCGTTGATTGTCATCGTAATTGTACATCAAAGGAACCATCCTTGCAAGATTAAGATCAGCCTTTGTGAAAGTTGCTGAAAATAGATTTGGGGAGAGGCATTCCTTGTTCAGTCACTTCCACGCCTCTGAAATCATGCGAGTAACATGTTGTCGTGCAATGTCAATTGTAATTCCTTGATGTTCATTCATGAAGCATATCAAGTATGATCCATCATTTCCCCCCCTTCAGGTTATGCTTGTGTATTACTATGATAAAAACATGCATATATTTGTGTAACTTTATTACCTTGGCACTTCCCAAGTCATCCCAGAGACGAAGAATTGTTGCTACAGACGATATAATTCCTGAATTTTCTTAATCAAGATTTTCACCTTCCCCGAGGAGAAAGAACATGTGGACTAGCACCACATGAATCCCAGAACTAACAATTCCATTTTTTAAGTACTCCTCTGGCTTTGGCAAATGCCTTGAAGCAAACCACTTTGCTTCTACTAGAAACGCATCACATAAACTTGCCCACTGCATCATCGAGTCCGTCATAATGTTACACTATTTATATAGAAATAGATCCCAAATGGGAAAATCTATGCACGGATATTGGAAAATTAAGCACCCAAATGGGAATTTTTTTAAAATACCGTTTTTTGTAGGGAGTCTGCAGGGTTCAATCCATGCTTCTTGTAAACCTTTTTGCTAATTTCATTAGTGATGTCATACAGAGCCTTAAAACACATCTTCATGTAGTCTGGCAGTTGCTTCATAGCAGCCAAATCCCATCTATACACAATATAACTCGTCAACATCATGTAATATATTTAGCTATACATACAATATAATCTTTTTAAGTTGAATGATTGGAATATAGGAGTCATATAAGCAAGTAAGCTCTTTACATTATGCATACCTATTCACAGCTTCTGTGAAGAGAGTGAGTTCATCTACTGTCCCATAAATATCAAAAATGTCATCTATTATGTAGATAAGAGAGATAGCTTTAGTGAGCTCGATCCTCTGTTCAGACATTCTAAGATCAGTGAGGGCCGCCATTGGCCCCATATACCATTTTAGAGGTTGGTCCCTAACCATCTTTAACTCCTTGGTCAAGGCTAAGTCCTTCCACCACCTACAATGATATATAAATATATTAGAGACAATTTAAGGTTTGAATTTCTTTCTTTATAACATAAACATTACCAAAATATTCACATAATTATGTCTTACCTGGAAACTTCACTAAGCTCCTTTTGGTGTATAGATCTAGCCATGTTAATATCTGAATTTGCTAGTTCTAGCAAGGCATGCTGCCATCCATATGGAGCATTGAAATCTCTGATGTAGTTCTGCACCATAAACTTTGCTAGGCTCTTGTGATAGGGATGCCTAAGTGTATTTCTTGCAATTCTAGCTTGATGTTGATCTACAAATGCCATCTTCCCATTGAGAATCTGGCTGCTAAATTTTGCTGCTTCCTCAAGTATATTTTCTCCTTGTATGCTTAGCTGTGACGGTTCATATAACTCAATTAATCCACTGACGTCTTCTCCTACTATTTCCTTAAGCTTTCCATCCTCGTCCTTGAGGTGTCCAAACACTCGATCTGTTTTTCAGAATGGAATTCGTCAGTTGATGATCAGCATTTTTTTAGGGTTATAGAATGTACAATTCCCCCGTTCCACAAAACAGTATCATTTGCATAATTTGCTAATATAAAAAGAGTATTTTTGTTACATGTTTAACCCTAAAAAGGATAAAAGTTGCTAGTTTAGTAGTAAATTATTGTGTCATTTTATACTACTATCATTAAAAAGAGGGAGAGTAACAAAAAGAAGATGAAAACAACACCTGCAGACACATAGTAACCTTCTTGTCTCAACAGTCGAAAGCAAAGGGAAACCTCGGAAAGGCCTTTACACTGATGAACACTAGTGTCTATCATGGCCAATATGTTGTGACTCGAGAAATGATGCAATCTCCTCTTGGAAGTGATGGTCGATGCCTAGCCGTTGCATGGTATCAACCGTGATCAAACCTTCCAATGAATCTTTACCAACTTTACTCTTTAGAAAATATTTAGCATCTGCCAAATTTTGCGCATGTTTCATATAAAATTCATCCTGCAAAGCAAATTATGCGCGTTTCTTATTTAGGGTTATGAAAATGCAATGCAAATTAGATACTAGTATTGTAAAGAACACAAGGAAATGCTGCTTATTTGAAACCTACAAGGTACTCATCAATACTGCAATCTTTATTTGGACAGTTGCGATGTTCTGAGGCATTCGAATGCAAAGCGAGGTCTTGGGTAATGCTGCAATCGTCAGTGATCGCCATGGATGTTAAAGGAGTGAGGCTTATTTTCTTTGATTTCTGGTGATGGGATGAAGAAGAAGGTTTAATTTGCTCTTCTAAAGGAGTTATAATATGAAACCTTGTTACTCTGCACCATTTTATAGACTGCATCGTGAAGAAAGTACCTAGTGAATGTGTGGTCCATGCAAACCCATACAACGTTTTTCACTCATGTGATGAAAGTCATATACTCCTAACTAGATACAACTAAGAATATCAAAACAAAATTAATAAGAAGAAAAGTAAAGGGTTGTTATTTTTTACTTCCACACTACCACCCCACCACCACCACCCTCACCCTCTTTTTGTACAAGTGATTTTTAAAGTAATGATATTTTTGTATTACTTCTCTTATTTCTCTCTCCATGTGTAATATTTGGCTCAAAAAGTAAGTACTCTCTTCTACTTTTTTTTCTTTTTAAACTAACATCCTGTAAAGTTTTTTAGTTGTAGAAAAAAAAATGAAAAGAAAATTTTTGACTCAAAATACACTTATTTTTTTTATATATATTTTTTCTAATTAAAACTCAAAAACACCATTTTTCTTAAAATTCTTCTCTTCTATTACAAAACTAATATTATCTCTTTTTATTTTCATTCACTTCCTTTTCTTTTATCACCAAATTAAAACTCAAAGACAAAGACAAGATGTTAAAACTTCAAGGCTATTTACTTAGTTTTCTTTATTCCGTGTGGCCTTATCCAACTCTTTTGGATTTGTCACATTTATACTATATTGGGTTTTTAATAAAAAAAATTTGTTGATTAAAAAAATCATTCTAATATTTTCCTTAATTATAAGAAAATTATATATATATATATATATATATATATATATATATATATAAACTTAAATACTTAAGTGTTGAGAAATTATATTGGATTTAGAAAAGTATATATATATAGTTATAATTTTTATTCTTAACAAAAAAAATTGAATTTGACATCACTAAACTTTTTGGCTAGATCCGCCCTGTTGAAAAGAATGGCGTTTTTGTGACAAATTAACATGTCTATTTTCTCTTTCCTCGCAAGCTTCAAATAAAAAAACTATTCCTGAAATTAAATCCATATACCACATCCACATCCACTCTTTAATATTCTTGTAATCTAACAATATATGTATAGATTTGGTTCTATGTTTAGAAATACGTACAGACTTGTTTTCGGTTTCAGTTTCGGCATGTTGCTAATCCAAGCCTTTTGGTGTGTTTTCTTGTGGATGGAAGTTGGGTTTGGAATTCACTGATGCCTCATAACCCTAACTATTTTTTCCACATCCTTACAAGTAATACCATCCGAAGTAGGGTTGTCGACAGATTTTAGCTTCTTTAATATAACAATTGAACATCATGACCAAATTAACATATGTGGCTATAATGCAACTTTAATTTCTAGTCTGTCGTCTACTAGTGTCATTTATGCTCCAAAATATCTGTTCAAAAATATGATATTGTCCCCAATATAATCACATGTCCAACCTGACACAAAATATATGATATGGTCCCCAACTTATAACATTTATTTGTTATGGATTCTTATATGATATACACTATTTTTATCATTGAAATAAAGAAGGAACGACCAGAATTAAAAACTGAAAATTGACGTCTTCTACTAATAGTAGCGAACCCTAATTAATTAGAATAATGGTATGACTTGACCAATAAATATTTGCTATGGTGAATTTAGAGTTTATTAACTAGGGTTTAATATTTATTAACTAGGGTTTAATATTTATTAACTAGGGTTTAATATTTATTAACCAAACTCTTATTCTCTTATTCTGATTATAGTGTTCACTACTAATAATAGGGGACGTCGATTTTCAAATTCTAATATTGTTTGTTCCCTTTTCTTTTTAATGGTAAAAATGGTATATGCCTTATAAATATTAATAACAGATAGATATTATGGATCATTCCCCTATATGTAATCCTTGTTTCTTTCTTCACATAAAGTTAAGGTGAATACATTCTAACTTTTACCTTAATTACTATATTTTAATTTTGTTGAGAGAATTGGACTTTACCTTTTCTTTCTTCTCGGTAAGTAGCGAATTGCCATGGGTCGATCATGAGTTGCAAGCTCGAAGATTGCTTGAAATGTGGAAGAGAGAGAAAGAGGGTTTGGGGGAGCAGTTGAGCTAGTGCAGAGAAATATTGGAAGAATTTGAGGGCGGCGACGGTGGTAGAAGGGGCAAAAAAAAAATTTATATGCAAAACAACGATTTCACAAGCGTTTCGAGGAGAGAATAAATAAGATGTATGTATGGATTTATTTGTCTAGCATTTCGAGAAGGAGAGAATAAATAAGATGTATGTATAAATTCATCCATTTTTATTAATGTTGGTTATACTTCAAAATTATAGTTTTATCAAAATCTCTGACTTTTATTTCTTTTAATACCCTAGTCGTTATGAGCTTTTATTAACATTATTTTCCCAATTTAATTGGTATTTATTTTTGTAACACTCACCCAAGCGTTCCTTTAAAACTCCAACGTTCTCTTGAGTCTTTTTCGAACGTTCTTCGAACAATAATACACACAGCAGAGAATATACAGTTTCTTCCTCTCCTTATCTCAAAAGTCTGTTCATATATACTCTGTGTTAACTGTTTATTGAGCGCAATCCATAAAGACAAGTCCACAGTCTCCTTCTGTGAGTACACACGATCGGAAACTTCACCGTTGAATCCTGGAGAGTGACCGACGGCAGCCCATTTGTACCTGTGATTATTATCAGTGGGGGGGGCTTAATCACTTTTTAGGACAGTAGCTCTGCTACGCCTCGGTTTCCAGCTAAGTTGTTCCAATTTACTGTGTTATTCTTCTTGTTAATTACTATATATTCCAACAATCTAAAAAGTGATTTAATCTATTAACAAGAATACATGTTGTTTTAGTTAGAAACTATGAATTTGGAATGTTACGATTTCTGCTAATGTTGTTTCTTATATGTATTAAATTATTCATTGGGGTTATACTATATGTCTATTGATCATATATATGATATATATGAATTTGTTACACAATATGTCATAAGTGTATGTTTAAAAGCTTGAAAAATTATCATTAATGGCAACACACGTTACACTTATTGATAGGGGATAAAATTACATTATGTAGTAGCCTACATATAGTGTATATGATGTGCACATTTTGGATTCAATTGGATTATTGGTAGTGGATGAACAATAGCAGACAGAGAAGGTTGTGGTATTCATCTTGCAATTATATATTTTTAGGTTGAATTTCTTATTTTTTTAGTTTAATTTATGGTATTATTAAAATACTTAAAAAGATTCAATGAGAAAAATGAATTGGATATTGTGAAAGAAGCTTTTAAGTGTTAGATAGAACAATTCATTAGATGTATTTTGCTATATTAGAAAGAGAGTTGTTTTATGTGCGGGAATGGTGATGATTGAATTGATAGGGAGAAGCAGATTGCTCTTGGCTTCCAAAAGTAAAGAAAAATCACAGGAATTTAGATAAGTAAACTAGCAACTATTTTTCTACAATTTTTGCTTCAAGTTTGGTTTGGTTTGGTTTGTTATGTGTTGGGTTGAAACTAGTTGATTTTTAAGGAGTATAAAATTCCAAGTAGGTGGTGGGCAAATACTAGTTTTGGGTCTACAAGGTAGGATGGGATGCTTCCTTGCACGTCCTCCTCCAATAGTTGTGTGTATTTTTAAGCAAGGCAAAATGGAAGAAATAGCAGTATTTAGTTTTTCTTGGTCATCAAAGTAAATGAAAGATGTTCTGACAATTCAGGACCAAGTGACCCACAGACCGACTTTGACGATTTTTTATTTAATTCCGAAAATATTTTATTAATTGTTTAATCATGGAAATCAATTAATAAATAGTTATTGTGATTATTAAATTACGAAAATTTAACGAGATATTAATTATTGGCATAAAATTAATATTTCCACTAAAGTTTTGGAAAATTAATATATTTGGATAATTTTAGTTAATCTCTAATTTAATGATGCCATAGTTAATTAATGGTGATAATTTGCATGATCTTGAAAAAATTCCGAAAAATTACGAAAAACTTTGGTGATGATAAGATAATGTTGTAAATTTTATGGAAGTATTTTAATGTGTTTATAGCATACTTGGAATATTAATTGAGTAATATTATACATTATTTAATTATGTTGTTAATATTTTTGAAATATTAATTGTTGGTGCTTGAAATTAAATTACCATGTTGTAATAACACACGTGTACCTTATTCCTAGTAAATTGATTTAGGTTTTAGTAATTTAATTGAATTATTTCCTAAATTCACGTCTTATGAGCTGAAAGATTAATGGTAAATAATTGAGCATTTATATGGATTGTGTTTCCTAAGCCTGAAGAAGTATTTCTTCTATTTTTATGTTCTATTATTTTATATTAATTTGGTTCATGTGCAAAAGATGGTGAACAATGATGATAATTCTAGATGTATACTCAAATCTATCTTAGTGCCTTTAAAAGATGAAGCGGAAGAAATGTTTATTAAGTAAACTCAGGTTGAAAATTAGTTAGAAAGGAAAAATAGATCGAACACTTAAAGATATGATGAATGTCATGTTAATTAGCTTCTAATATGTGGGGAGAAGCTTGCCTTTCTGAATAATCAATTTTTAATAGAGTCCCACATAAAAGGATAGACTCTTTACCATGTAAAAAAAAAAGGGAACATGCACCTAACTTGGGGTATCTTAAAATGTGGGGGTGTCTAGCTAAAGTAGCTATACCATAATTTAAAAAAAGAATAAAATTGGACATAAAATAATGGTTTGTATTTTTATTGGATATGTTTCAAACAGTAGACTTTTGATAACTAAAGATGACCCTAAAACTTATGAAGAAGCAATGAAATTATTTCACTACAAAAAAATGGGCTTTTAGCAACGATTTTTCGGGCAACGACTTTATAAGTCGTTGCTAAAAGTATATGTTTAGCAATGAAATTTGTCCTTCGTTCAGTTAGATTGTGTCGAACTTTCACTTTTTTGCAACGAAATTCATAAATCGTTGCAAAAGTTTGTTCTTATAATTCATTGGCGGAAAAAATTTAGTTAGAAATTAGTTACAAAATTTTCTACCACTTGATTTCCGTCATTGTGGGCGATGAAAGTTTTTTTGTTGCTAAAAATGGGGCTTTAGCAACAATTTTTCAAATAACGACTTTATAAATCGTTCTTAAAAGTATGTTTAAGCAACGAAACTTGTCCTTCGTTCTTGATTGTGTCTTTTTACTTTTGCAACCAAATTCATAAGTATTTGCAAAATTTGGAAACAAAATTAGTTAGAAATTAGTTGCAAAATTTTTAACCACTTGATTTCTCTCATCGTAGTAAATGACGAAAGTTTTTTGTTGCTATATTTAGATTGACTAATATGGACCACATTCATTTGGTAACAATTTTATTTTAGATTTGCATATTTTATACAACTTTTTGCAACGACTATTAACATGTTGTCTTAAATTAAGATAATAATAACAATAATAATAATAATAAAAGTAATAATAATAATAATAATAATAATAATAATAATAATAATAATAATAAACAATACAACAACAACAACAATAATAATAATAATAATAATAATAATAATAATAATAATAATAATAATAATAATAATAATAATAATAATAACGGTAATAATAATAATAATAATAATAATAATACTAATAATAATAATAATAATAATAGTAAAAATAAATAATAATAATAATAATAATAATAATAATAATAATAATCATCATCATCATCATAATAATAATAATAATAGTAAAAATATTAATAATAATAATAATAGTAATAATAATAATAATAATAACATAATAATAATAATAATAATAATAACACCAATAATAATAATAATAATAATAATAATAATAATAATAATAATAATAATAATTCATATGAGACCCAGTTTTATCAATAAAGATTTAAATTTTGTGGAACCAGTCCAAAAAAATAATTTTTTTTCATATTATGGTGTGAATTTGAGATAATATTATAGTTGTGGGTAGTATTTATAAATTTTGCAAAATAATATGCAGTGGTTATATTATATTCGATTGGTGGGGAATATTATATTCGATTGGGTTTAGCGAGGAATATTAAATACAATGGCTCAATCATTGGTGGACCTGACAGCGAAATTATTGTCGGATTGAAAAAGCGACAAAAATATTTTATTAAAATAACGGCGGAAGTTTTCTGGTAGTCTTGTTGAACTACTTTCGTAGTAAAAAATGCGATGTCGTGTGGTTGCATAGTAGCACACGGTATTGATTATTGATGCTTATGTGAGAAGTCACTCGGTTTGATTCCATTATTGTCGATTAATAATATGAATTATTATAGCGATAATGACGTTTTGTTTTATTAATTATTATTAGCGTAATAAAAGCGAAACATCTTTATATAAAATAGAATACTTTATTAAAGTTATTACATAAATAGAATATATTATATTTTATTATGCATAGTGTTGCGTAGTGTTTTGTGTTTTGTAGTATTGCATAGTGTTTGCATAGTAAAATGTTTTATATAAATAGAATATATTATATTTTATTTAAAAGATTTTTCTTTAAATATGGATAAAATCAGTTAAAAATGTAAATCAATCTGGATAGTTCATGGATTAATTCTTATGCATTCCATTTTCCTATAAATAGAAGCTCGTTCCTTCATTATTTTCTTACGAATTCATTGAAACTAGAGAGAAATTATTAGAGAGAAGCTATAGAGAAAATTATAGAAAGAAGAAGAGTATTACTACTTTACTTCACTACTTCTATATTAGGTTCTTTTACGGTGAGGGGTGTTATTCTTTCTTCTTGAAGAGAACTTACATTATTCCATTCATTATTATTACATTGGAATAACTTTTGTAAAAAGTGGCATACCTATACATAACTTTGTATCTGTGGCATACCTATACTTGGTGAAATCCTTATGTTATTCCATTGCTTATTATTACATTGGAATAACTTTGTATCTGTGATTTACCTATACTTGGTGACATTCTTATTATTACATTGGAACATCACATGCATGTGTTTTACAGGACTGGTTTAAATTTTATTATTACATTGGAACATCACATGCATGTGTTTTGGGACTGGTTAAAATCTTTATCGATACATTGGAATATCTATCATGTGTTTTACAGGGATGCAGTTCCATCTTTATTATTACATTTGGAACATCACATGGGTGTGAATTTCACGACTGGTTCCGTTATTATTATTACATTGGAATAACTTTTACATCTGTCTGATCTGCGCATGCATGGTGATTTCTTTTGTTATTCCATTCTTTATTATACCCGGTTGGTTAAAACTTTGACTTATACTCCATGAAATTAGTAGAATATCCTTGATATTTGCGTTTCATCGATATCTTTTCATGGAAATATTCTTACGATCATTCTTGAATTTTACTCTCTGAAAAGCGATTATCGTGTTGACAATTTGGGCGTTAATAATTCATGGATTAAATAATTCTTGAACTTGTTTTATTGAATTATTATGTCATTGTCATCATCCTCATGTTATATTATGTTATCTTTGGCTTACGTGCGTAGATGAACTTAGTATGATTATGACCGAGGGATCATTCGGTATAATCATGACTTGATATAAATGATGTGACAAAAGTCCTCGGTGGCTGTAATGCGATGATGGATAGTTTTGGTATGATTATGACCGGGGGTGATTCGGTATAGTCATGACCATTGATAATTTGATGAAAATCCTTGGCCAGTAGTGCGAGGGATGATTAGATGTGGTGGTTTATTTATTAAAATTTGAGTCTCGGTGATAAAAATTGATGAAAACCTTTTAAAACCTAAAAGATAGTAGACTTTATTCTCTACTTGACTCTTTTAATGGATTGCTTATTCATTGCGATTAAAGCTGGTTTATCTATTGTATTTTATCGGTTTAACAACTTTGTTGAAGGCTAATGATAATTTATTACGCATTATCTTAGTCATAATATTTCTTCTTGGGCTAGTTGAGCTCACCTTTCTTTCCTTTGTTCTCTTGAAAATGAGAACATAGGCATTTGACGAGTCGGGGCAAGTAATGGTCGGAGGATAGCATTAGTAGTCCTCACTATTACGTGAAATAGTGTGATAATAGTTGTAATGAGGACTCCTTTTGAGTTTGTATAATATCTAGTAGACAATATTTGTATTCAAACTCATAGTTTATGTAAATATTATACCTGACAGTTATATTAGTAAGTTGTATTTGAATTTATGTACCATGTAAGTGGCGACCCAAGATGGGTGGCGTATACCTAATTTTGGGGGCGTCACGGTTGGTATCGAGCTTAGGGATATGATCCACAGCTAAGATGTGAGAATAGTACTAGGAGGGAGGCAGAAATTCCTTGCTAGTATGACCTACCTAAATTTATTTGGTATTTAATTGGTGGGTTGAGTATAGGGATAATATGTGATATGTTAATTAACCCTTATTTTATGGCGGTGTTTGAAAATGGCATCAAGAGAATGTTGAGAATAGCAATGGAGCACGAGAGGCTGTTGATTCTCCACGGATCGATAATCGAGACAATGTACAACGGGATGGCGATAATCCTCCACGTAAATAACAACAACGATCGATTGACTAACGACGAGTGCGTTTAAAGGTTTTAGAATTCATGCAACATCGGTGAAAGCGACTCTGTTCAAAAGCGTGGGTGGAAACACGGAAAACTCTCGGCGATCACCATTAAACAATTCAAGGAGTTGGGACCACCGGAGTTTAAGGAGAGCAAAAACCACTTACGGCGGAAGCATGGATAAAGCAGATTACCAAGATATTTGATGTCTTGGGATGCTCAGAAGCAAAAGGTTCCTTTTAAGCTTTTTTATGTTGCTTGAGAGAGGCGGATTCTTTGGTGGGAATCGGTAAAAGCGTACTCGACTTTGTTGTCTTGAAGATATCTTGGGAGAAGTTCGAGGGCATTCAACGACAAATACTTTCTGAAAGTATTACGCCACATGAAGGAGGTGGAGTTTATCAAGTTGGAACAAAACAATATGGCCAGTGTCGCATGATACGAGGCAAAATTTGCGGAGTTATCACGATTCGTCCCACTTGGTGGATAATGAAGAGAGAATGGCGAATGTTTTAAGAGGTTTGAAGCGAGAGATCGTCGACATCTTATTTCTCATAAAGCGTGTTTTTTATTGAGATGTTGTAAATAGGGCTCGATTAGTGGAAGCGCGATAACGAGTCAATATGACTAAAAGAAAACGGTAAGCAAAATTATAATACCGGTGAGAGTAGTCGTGAGCGGTGACAACAAAGCGTGGAGAAATCAACGGGCGGATATGGTAACCACTTGGTGGTGTAATCGGGGCCAAAATAATAAGAATGGACATTTCAAGAAAAGGAGATTCAACAATGATGGAAAGAGCGTCGGCACCGACACCGTTTTAAGGAAGAAGAAGCGACCACCGGTCGTATGCTTCAAATCACGGAGGAGGGACACATCGGTCCGAATTGCGCCATGCCGTCAAAGCATGTTATAATTGTGGAAGAGAAGGTCACTTAGCTCGATTTTGTGCGTTTCTGAAGACAAATTCAACTAGGATGGAGGCACCAAAGGCATCCCGACAAACCAAAGCCGGTGGTTTAAGAGGCGTTTTTTTTTTTCTGACGACGAGGAACACGAATAAAATTATCACGGGTAAGTTAATCGTAAGCTCTTGCGAAGTCTATCTGCGTGTTAGAATGCGATTCTACCCACTCTTTTATTTCACCTAGTTGCATTCAGCGTTTGAATTTGACTCAGAAGAAGTTAAACTTTGACTTATTGGTTGAAACTTAGTTAGTAGGAGCCTTCGTTACCTTCTTTGTTATTTTTTAAATCTTGTTTAATTCAAATAAACATTTTCACGTTACTGTCGATCTTATCTTTTTGAAAATATTTGCCTTTGATGTGATTTTGAGTCAATTGGTTAACTACTCATCATGCTTTTAAGTAAGGTTGTTAGCTTTTATATTTAACAACAACCTTATTACACTGAATTCAAAGTAACCAAATCCTAAAGTTAATCATTGTCATATCAAAGCCATATAAGTAAAGAGCCCCGAACCTTTCGTTGTTGACTTCCTTGTGTGGAATGCACGAAGCGGACTTTACGTAAGCGACGTCGTGAATGAAGATGGCAAGTTTATAGGTATCATTGTGAGGTCTTATCTAGGTTAAGGGATAGAAGTCACAGTTGGTATCGATGTGACGTCTTATCCAGTCTTGGATGAAATAACGATTTTGAATGATATTTCTATCATTAATAAATTTCTTGGCGTATTCTTGAAGATTTCTAGCCTACCCTAGGCGTGAAATCGAATTTTGTATTGACCCGATCTGAAAACCCATTTCTTAAACCCTCGAATATTTCTTCAACTAAATGAGCAGTTTACGTGGTTTATGATGAAAGTCATAATAAAAGCATTGGAATAATGAAAATCATGGGTATATGAAGTATTAGTAAGTTTTATGATGAGTTATGTTGGTTGGTATGTGAAAACATGAAAGTTTCTTAGAAATCACAAAGAGTTGAAAATCAGATTTTGGTGAAAAAGCGTAACATGAAATTCAATTGACCATATCTCTATTATATTTTGAATTTTTGAGTGTGGTCAAGTCCTAGAGTTAGATCTATGAGTTACCTAACTAATCCAAGTGGAATTACTGGAAAAGGTGTTGTAGATTTTTGTGTGGACTGATTTTTAGCAAAGGAGGCCAAAGCTGTAAATTTCGAAAAAACTACTGCCCAGAAACTTTAAGGGACTGTTTTGGCCACTTAAATTATGAGAAAAATTCTGGCCTTTTGGGACATGAAAGTATATGGTATAAAAGTACCTCCTGTCCAAAAATGAGCTCATTACGACTTAAAATGAGCAAGTTATGACTATTTTAATATTTAGGTTTTTAAATGAAAAATGCTATAACAGGAGTTCTATAACTCAGATGACCATGAAATTTAAACTGGAAGCTCACGTTAACATGTGTAAGGTCCTGCCAAGATTTGGGAATTTTGGAGTTAAACTTGAGGTAGCTAATTTCTTAAGGAATTAAGTGGAAATTGATTTTTGAAAAATAGTAAATGAATTTTAAAAATTAGAAAAATATATTTTCATTATGGGACTATATTATGCTAAATCCCAGAAAAGAAATATTTTTGGGGCTGATTTGGTATTTTCATGAAAATAGTTTAATTCTGAACATATGAGTTAAATATGTTATGTGAAATAACAAAGTTGAAAATAGGATTTTATGGCTAGAAGAATCCTATATAGAGTATATGCATATTTTTTGATGAGGATTTGATAATTGGTGATGATATCTTATGAGTATGGCATTTTGAATGATTAAATGCATTATATGGTAAAGTGTAAACAATTAAGATAAATTGTTTATAAATTTAAGAAGTGATTAAAATATTGTTATAATATTAATGTTATTAGATTATGAGATTATTAAATGATTGATAACATGGGGATATTCTTGAATCTGGATAAATTATATTATAAATGTTTAATATTTATCCTTTATCTCATTTGATTGATTCTTTATATCATTATCCTCATGTTTATATTATGTTGAAAGTCATCTATACGTGGCTTTTAGTGCGTAGATGGACTTGGTATGATTATGACCACGGATTATTAGGTATAATCATAACAAGTAAATGAATACACAATTATCTTTGGCCGTAGTGCATGGATAATTTGTGGTCGTGATATTAATGAATACACAATTATCTTTGGTAGTAGTGCATGGATAATTTGTGGTCGTGATCTTAATGAATATCCTTGGCACGTTATGCGGGGATGATTCGATGATGTGGATTAATTATTGAAATTTGAGTCTCGTGATGAAATATTAATTCATGGATGTGTTCAAAGTCATACATGTGGCTTACGTTGCATAGATGGACTTGGTATGATTATGACCGAGGATTGTTCGGCATAATCATAGCTTAAATGAATACACACAATTATCTTTGGTAGTAGTGCATGGATAATTTGTGGTGCGTGATACTTAATGAATATCCTTGGCACGTAGTGCGGGGATGATTCGATGATGTGGATTAATTATTGAAATTTGAGTCTCGTGATGAAATATTAATTCATGGATGCGTTCAAAGTCATCGTGGCTTACGTGCATAGATGGACTTGGTATGATTATGACCGAGGATTGTTGGGTATAATCATAATAGTAATTGAAAACACATTATCTTTGGTAGTAGTGCATGGATAATTTGTGGTGCGTGATCTTAATGAATATCCTTGGCACATAGTGCGGGGATGATTCGATGATGTGGATTAATTATTGAAATTTGAGTCTCGTGATGAAATATTAATTCATGGATGCGTTCAAAAGTCAATCATTGAAAAAACGTGCATAGATGGACTTGGTATGATTATGACCGAGGATTGTTGGTATAATCATAGCAAGTAATTGAAAACACGAATATCCTTGGCGATTGGTGCATGGATAATTCGTGGTAATGATCTTATTAAAATTGCGTCTTAGCATTATTGGTTTCTGATTTGTATATCTTTGCTTTGTAGTGCAAGATGAATTGTTAATGAATAGCTTTGGCGATTTCAAAGATGAATTTAATATTTTTAAGCGATAAAGGTATTCTAGGTATCCTCACTCTCTTTATCATACAGTCGTACCCCCCTAATTTGGCGAAATTCCATAAGGAGGGAGATTGTGAGACCCAGTTTTATCGATAAAGATTTAAATTTTGTCAAAATAATTTTTTATATTATGGTGTGAATTTGAGATAATATTATAGTTGTGGGTAGTATTTATAAATTTTGCAAAGTATCTGAGTGGTTATATTATATTAGATTGGTGGGGAATATTCGGTTTAGCGGGGAATATTAAATACAACAGCTCAATCATTGGTGGACCCTAGCGAAATTATTGTCGGATTGAAAAAGCGACAAAATATTTTATTAAAATAACGGCGGAAGTTTTCTGGTTGATTCTTGTTGAACTACTTTCGGTAGTAAAAATGCGATGTGTCGTGTGGTTGCATAGTAGCACGGTATTGATTATTGATGCTTATGTGAGAAGTCACTCGGTTTGATTCCATTATTGTCGATTAATAATATGAATTATTATAGCGATAATGACGTTTTGTTTTATTAAGTATTATTAGCGTAATAAAAAAGCGAAACATCTTTATATAAAATAGAATACTTTATTAAAGTTATTACATAAATAGAATATATTATATTTTATTATGCATAGTGTTGCGTAGTGTTTTGCATAGTGTTTTGCATAGTATTGCATAGTGTTTGCATAGTAAAATGTTTTTATATAAATAGAATATATTATATTTTATTTAAAAGATTTTTCTTTAAATATGGATAGTCAGATTAAAATAAATCAATACTGATAGTTCATGGATTAATTCTTATGCATTCCATTTTCCTATAAATAGAAGCTCGTTCCTTCATTATTTTCTTACAATTCATTGAAACTACAGAGAGAAATTATAGAGAGAAGCTATAGAGAAAATTATAGAAAGAAGAAGAGTATTACTACTTTACTTCTTATTACTTATATTAGGTTCTTTTTACGGTAAGGGTGTTATTCTTTCTTCTTGAAGAAGAACTTACATTATTCCATTCATTATTATTACATTTGGAATAACTTTGTAAAAGTGGCATACCTATACATAACTTTGTATCTGTGGCATACCTATATACTTGGTGAAATCCTTATGTTATTCCATTGCTTATTATTACATTGGAATAACTTTTGTATCTGTGATTTACCTATACTTGGTGACATTCTTCTATTATTACATTGGAACATCACATGCATGTGTTTTTTTACAGGACTGGTTAAAATTTTATTATTACATTTGGAACATCACATGCATGTGTTTTTACACGGACTGGTTAAAATCTTTATCATTACATTGGAATATCTATCTGTGTGTTTTACAGGATGCAGTTCCATCTTTATTATTACATTGGAACATCACATCCGGTTGTGAATTTCACGACACAGTTAGATTATTATTATTACATTTGGAATAACTTTGTCTGTATCAATCTGCGTGCATGCGTGGTGATTTCTTTTGTTATTCCATTCTTTATTATACCCGGTTGGTTAAAACTTTGACTTATATACTCCATGAAATTAGTAGAATATCCTTGATATTTGCGTTTCATCGATATCTTTTCATGGAAATATTCTTGATCATTCTTGAATTTTACTCTCTGCAAAGCGATGTCGTGTTGACAATTTGGGCGTTAATAATTCATGGATTAAATAATTCTTGAACTTGTTTTATTGAATTATTATGTCATTGTCATCATCCTCATGTTATATTATGTTATCTTTGGCTTACGTGCGTAGATGAACTTAGTATGATTATGACCGAGGATCATTCGGTATAATCATGACTTGATATAAATGATGTGACAAAAGTCCTCGGTGGCTGTAATGCGGTGATGGATAGTTTTTGGTATGATTATGACCGGGGGTGATTCGGTATAGTCATGACCATTGATAATTTGATGAAAATCCTTGGCCAGTGAGTGCGGGGATGATTAGATGTGGTGGTTTATTTATTAAAATGAGTCTCGTGATAAAAATTGATGAAAACCTTTTAAAACCTAAAAGATAGTAGACTTTATTCTCTACTTGACTCTTTTAATGGATTGCTTATTCATTGCGAGTTAAGCTGGTTGTCTATTGTATTTTATCGGTTTAACATTTGTTGAAGGCTAATGATAATTTATTACGCATTATCTTAGTCATAATATTTCTTCTTTGGGCTAGTTGAGCTCACCTTTTCTTTCCTTTATTCTCTTGAGAAATGAGAACATAGGCTTGAGACAGTCGGGGAGCGAGTAATGGTCGAGAGGATAGCATTAGTAGTCCTCACTATTACAATGCGAAATAGTGTGATAATAGTTGTAATGAGGACTCCTTTTGAGTTTGTATAATATCTAGTAGACAATATTTGTATTCAAACTCACGGTTTATGTCGTATTATACCACAGCAGTTATATTAATAAGTTGTATTTGAATTTATGTACCATGTAAGTGGCGACCCAAGATGGGTGGCGTATACCTAATTTGGGTGGCGTATACCTAATTTTGGAGGGCGTCTTGACCCATATTAATGTAATATCAATTTTATCCCTATTTTATTTAAATTTAAAAAAAATGAATTTGTAAAAAAAAAGAGTAAGATGCAATGTCACTTTAATTGGCGTTAAAATTTTTATTTTTATTTTTTATAGTTGAGTATTATATACTCCTTCATTTCCAACGCCGATGACAGATAATAAACATAAAAAATATTTATGTTTGTAAACAAGTACAAGAGATCAAAGACATAAAAAATTACTTTATAAAAAAAATTTAAAAAAGTTACAATGCCAGTTAGTTTGGCATTGGATCATATTTTTATTTTTTTCAAATTTCTTTAAAAAAATAAAATCATTTTAAAAAAAATTAAGATAATTTTTTTTTAAATTCCTTTTTTAAAAAAATATTTTTTAAAGTAGCGTTGGATGCATTTCTGATTTTTAGCCAACAGCCATATCCAACCCCATATTGCCCTAACAGCCATATCTCTAAATATTCATATAAATATTTATAAAAAATATTTATATCTAAATTTTAGATGAAATATTTATAAATTTATAAATAAATATTTGGTTATAAATTTTAAATTAAGATAAATTTATATGAATATTTGTTTATAAATATTTATATGAATATTTAGAGATAAATTTATAAATAAATATGTATATATATATATATATATATATATTAAAATATTCATAGTTATGTTATATAAATATTCATAGTTACTTTTATATATATTTAGTTTAATATGGAGATTTAAGATGCGTGTGTGTATATATATATATATATATATATATATATATATATATATATATAGTAATAAAATTTATCTAACACACAAAAAAATATAATATTAGTTTAATGTGGAGATTTAAGATGAGTATATATATATATAGATGGACCTAGAATTTATCTAATACACAAAAAATATAACATAAGAATATATTTTAAAGTCCAAAATAAAATATAAAAAGAAAATAGTAATGATATACCTGTAACTATTCATAGTTCTCCTTTTACCTTTTTTCTAAATATATTATAAAATTAAATTATAATACTATCGGTTTAAGAGAAAACATAATGGATGAAAGAAAAATTTATTATCTTTTATGAACTAAAACATAATAAAGTTATTTAATTTTATAAAGAGAAAGTACCAAGTAGTACTAATTTATTATCAAAAACCCAAAAAAAATTAAACAATAGTATCAACCCAAAAAACCCTAAATGCTTCTTTCTAAATCACGACATCTTATAGTAGAAACTTACAAATGAGTCATTGAACTTTTTTTTTCTTACGGTCATTCAATCGAACTTTTTAAACTACTAACAAAAAAGTTTAATATTAGTTAAAGATGTTGACTTTGATTTAAAATTGCCCGCGTCGAATTGCCACGTAAGCTGCTGACGTGGCAATTTTTTTTGATGTGGCATAGATCTGTGCTATGTGACTTTCATGATGTGGAAATAGAGGAGAATTTACAAATGTAATAATATAAATGTATATAAAACGCAATTTTTTTAATAAATTTTTTTAAAAAAAGCAGTTTTTTAATAATAAAAATTAAAAAAAACGCAGTTTTTTTTAATAAAAAAAAATAATAATTATTTTATTTAAAAAAAAAAACCAAACAACGCTTTCTCTCTCTTCTCCGTTCAAACAACGCAGAGTTTGGTTTTTAAAAAATAAAACACAGTTTTTTAATAAAAATAATTATTTTAATATAAAAAACACAATTTTTTAATAAAATAATTATGTTTAATAAAAATAAAAAACACAGTTTTTTTATAAAAAGATAATAAATCGCATTTTTTAATAAAAATAAAAAAAGTGCAGTTTTTTAAATAAAATAATAAAATAAAACTGTATTTTAAATAAAATAAAAAATAACACAGTTTTTTAAAAAAATAATAAAATGCAGTTTTTTTAATAAAAATTTTATTTTAATTAAAAAACGCAGTTTTTTTAAATAAAAAATAAAATGCAGTTTTTTAATAAAAAATAAAATGCAGTTTTTTTAATAAAAAAATTTATTTTTAATTAAAAAACGCAGTTTTTTTTTTAAATAAAAAAAAAAATAAAATAAAACTGTTTTTTTAATAAAAATAAAAAAACACAGTTTTTAAATAAAAAAAATAAAATGCAGTTTTTAAAATAAAAATATTTATTTTAATTAAAAAACGCAATTTTTTAAATAAAAAATAAAATTCAGTTTTTAATAAAAAATTTATTTTAATTTAAAATCGCAGTTTTTTAAATAAAACTGTTTTTTTAATAAAAATAAAAAAACACAGTTTTTTTTTAAAAATAAATAAAATGCATTTTTTTAATAAAAAATAGTTTTATTTTAATTTTTTATTTATAAAAACTGCATTTTTTTAATTAAAACTGCACTTTTTTTATTTTTATTTAAAAAACCTGCACTTTTTAATTTTTATTAAAAAATGTGATTTATTATCTTTTATTAAAAAAAACTGTGCTTTTTTTTTTTATTAAACATAATTATTTTATTAAAACAATTGTGTTTTTTTATATTAAAATAATTATTTTATTAAAAAAAATTGTGTTTTATTTTTAAAAAAAAACCGCTTTTGTTGGCGGAGAAGGAGAGAGGCGTTGTTTGGTTTTTTTAAATAAAATAATTATTATTTTTTTATTAAAAAACTGCGTTTTTTAAATTTTATTATAAAAAACTGCATTTTTAAAAAAATTTATTAAAAATTTATGTTTTATGTATATTTATATTATTATATTTATAAATTCTCCTCCATTTCCACATCACGAAAGCCACATGGGATAGATGATCTTATCATCAAAAAAATTGCCACGTCAAATAACTTTATGTATAATTTCCGTCCCAAAATCGGCAACATTTTTAACTAATATTAAACTTTTTATTAAGAACTAAAGCTTCGATGAGCTTAATCAAAAAAAAACAAAATTCAATTACCCATTTATAAGTCGATCTATAATATAATAACTTAGAAAGCATTTAACCCGCAGATAGGCATAGAGTCCATCTGTTCCAGAACTCACCGCCTTCCTCTCTCAATTACGAATGTCGTCGCTTCAGTCACTCCTATTTCCACTCTCTTCATCACTCCAAACCCTAACCCTATAAAAGTTTACCCACCAGATTCTCTCTTTACATCCGAAACGACTGATCGAACAATGCAGCAATGGCCCAGTACAGGCAATCGGGATTCGACAGGGTTTTGGGTCGGAACGGCGGCTCCGATCACGTTTCCATCGGGATTCGCGCATGAAATCCACCGCACAAGCAATCGTGAATTGTCCATCGGCGGTTCAAGGGCCGGAAAATTCGTTGAGGTTGAGCGATTCTGGCAAGCCCTTCAGCGTGATTGACGAGTTCAATAACTGGCGAAAACAGTCAGATCTGGTCGAGGCTGTGGCGGCGATTAGGGCTTTGACTTCTGTTATTAGGTCCAGTGAGGCTGCCACCATGATGGAGCTCGAGATTGAGCTAAATTCTATTAAAGAACTTGCTGCTTCAATTTGCAATCTCATTCACCTAAAGTCGCTCTGCTTGAACAATAATAGCGTGAAACAGGTAATTGGTTAACATTTCAAATTATTACTTACATGATATTATATATGATATTTGTATATTACCTTTTTTTAGAATTTTGACATAATTTCATCGGTGTCTGCATAATATCTGAGTCACTTTAAAGAAATTTCTCTATTACAAGCAATTGTTTATCCAATCCTTGTAATATATTTTAGTGTCCTCTGTGTGTGTGTGTGTGTGTGTGTGTGTGTGAGCGTGAGAGGGTCCATGCGTGGGTGCACGTTCTGTGGGTGGATACGTGTTTTGGCAGAAGCAGTTCACAGCAGGAGCAAATCTAACACTGATCCACCCATCCCGACAGCACACATGATTCCGTGGATTTCATTACAAGTATAGTTATTGATTACAGAATGCTTCCCTGAATTGTAATATATCTCTGGGGTTGTTTATATATGTTAATTTATAATGCTGTAACTTACATTGTGTTGGTGACTGCACTTGGCTTGCCAGCATGTGCTGCTATATGGTTTCATCCTTCCGAAAGTGATACGAGCTTCCACATTTCTAGATTGTTTCCCAGAGTTTAAATTATATATATATATATATATATGAAGCAGGAGATACCATAAGCAATAAATTAACATTATACATATCACATCCTGCAGATACCTAATAATATATTGAAAGAATGCAGAAGTCTGCAGAATATTTCCCTGCATGATAATCCCATCTCTATGGATCAGTTCCAGTAGGTAAATCATAGTTTACTTGAGCATTACTAGATTCATTTCTAGATTATAAGTGTAAACCCGAAGTATGTTTATTCACTCAAATAGAACTTACTAATTTACTCTCAGATGGAAGGATTTCAAGACTTCGAAGCTCGGAGAAAAAGGAAGTTTGACAAGCAAATAGATTCAAATGTGATGATCAGTTCAAAAGGCCTTGACGAGGGTGTTGATTTATGATATTTTGCTGTGGAGTTCAATTTGTAAGTGTCAGGAACTACATTCTCACTAAAACTTGTGCTCTAGATTGAAAGTTTGACAAGCAAATAGATTCAAATGTGATGATCAGTTCAAAAGGCCTTGACGAGGGTGTTGATTAATGATATTCTGTAGTGGAGTTCAATTTGTCAGTGTCAGGAACTACATTCTCACTAAAACTTGTGCTCTAGATTGACTTTCAATTGCTATCTTGTGTATGATCAGTTTTCGTTTGTTTTGAATTTTTGAATTTGAAAATATCATTATTGGACTAAACCTTCCAATTTGATAACACGATATTTAAACCACTGATATAAATTAATGAGTCTTATAAATTCCAAGGGTAAAATAACTTCGCCCTCACTCAATTTTATTTGTTTTGAAAGTTAGAAGTTATATCCAGTTTCATTTAGTATTGATCACATTGAAAGCTTAGCGTTATCCTGTTTCATGTAATATATACTTACTCTTTATAAAATTGAGGTGGAATATTCAACTAAGCACATCATACACCTTACACAGCTTTAACATGCGGTTGTAGATACCGACTTAGATGGGGTTCAGCCATATAATTGTAAACTCTTGATGTCTAATTGGGAATCTATATTATAGATGCAGACAATATATTAGATAGGTAAATCAGTAGTTAGCAAAGAATTGATAACACTGATTTTTTATACCCACACGTGCATGTATTGTTATTCAAGCATGTTCTGAGCTTATAGATATGATGTGTTGTGGCAACTAAAATTTTTAAAAGAGCTTTAGTGTGTTATTCAGTGTTTTTTATTGTCCGTTACATATCTGCCATGTTTTCAACTTTCATATGTATGATAACTGCAATTCTTTTTTTTGCTATTAGTTTTCTTCATTGTTGTACCTAATTTTCACTTCAACATCTCCAGGATTGGTGCTTTTTATTTTTTTCTGGGGTGAAGGGATAGGGAGGGCTCCTTTTTCTTTCATACAGTGTATCATTGTGTAAATGGTGGCTAATTAATGAATTTTTGCTTGATATCAATAGCAGGGCTGTATGTACTGCATATGACAATTGCTTGAAACCTGTAAATAGCCAATCCCTCACAATCGCACTATACTTGATACTTGAAAGTTGAAACTCTTCTAGTATTTTACAGCAGAAGGGTATGTTGTCAAATGTTTTGAAATGCCTTGTGGACAACAAAAAACACATGAGAGAGTGCACATGAAAGTTCAAAGACCATTTGGTTTGGGAAAGATGCATTTGGAAGGCGGAGCCTGCTTGTTCATAGGCCAAGTTCGAGAGACTCTAGGCTGCTACTATCTTCTGTATCCCCAATTTCATCCATTTGCAGCAGTTCTGGTTTGTATGCTACTATGCTCTGTAGAGCCTTACCCATATGTTCCTTTACATTAAGTTTTTGTACGTGCCATTGCTGACAGAAGAGATGATTAATAAATAAGCAGAATCAAGTATTGTTTAGCAAATTTAGTTTCAGCACTTTTATTTATGTTGGAAAAAACAAAAAATTATGTACTGCTAGTAAAGAGTTGTGATCTAGTAATCTCTTATTTGGGGGCATATGTAAGTGGCCAAAATAAATTGACCACAATCATGTTATTTTCGTGCTTGAATTTTTTTTGCAACTATGTTTTCTTTTATTTATTATGTTTCCCCCCTCCTTACTTTCATATTCTTCTCACATTTAATTGGTTAATTGTGATATGATGTAGGGTCTTACAATATTGGGTATCAAATTTTCGTGCTACGTTTACGGAAGACGAGGGACGAAATTATGAAGTGTACCCTCTATATATGTAGATATATTGATAGAAGAACTGTGGTAGCTTTAGATGGTTAATTGTAAAGATAATGAATGATTATGTAGTGGATGATTTTATTAAGTTAATAATACTTTAGTTTTTTGTATTTTTGCCATTATTTGTTATGGGGACATTGATCCAAATAGTACACAAAAAAAGAATGTCAAATTTTGATTTAAGAACAATATAATTCGTTACCAAAGCATTGAACAAGTTTTAATATAGCAACATTTTTTTATACATTTAGCAACAAATTTTCGTTGCTAATGATATTAAAAATATAATATTTAGCAACGAAAAATTAACCTAATAACAACGGAGAGGATATTGTTGCTAATACTAAAATAAAAGGCAACATTTTTTATCATTGCAAATTATATCAACTTTCGTTGCACATATAAAGAAACGACAACATATAATGTCGTTGCTAATCGATGACTTTCGTTGCTATTGAAAAATAACCAGCAACAAACATTTTCGTTGTTGATTCAGCATAATGCCGTTGCCAAATAATATAATCAGCAACGAAAATCGTTGCTAAAAAAAGTTACATTCATGACGAAAAGCAAGCTTAGGCAACAATTTTCATAATTTACTGCAACAAAAAATGTCGTTGCAAAATGGTGTCAATTGCAACAAAAATGTATGGTCGTTGCAAAAAAAAAGTGTTCATTTCGTTGCCAATTAGCAGACTTTTGCAACGAAATGGGGTTTTTAGCAACGAAATTTTAATTATTCTGCAACAATACATTTTGTTGCTAAAGGATCGATATCTCTGTACAAAAGCCAAATTTCGTTGCAAAATGTATAAGTTTTGACAACGAAAAAAATACGTTCGTTGCGGAACAATTAGCAACGCCGTCTTCAAGAACGAAAAGACGCAACGACACGACAAGAAAGTCGTAGCCAAAACCCTTTAGCAACGAAATTTGGCACCTTTAGCAACGAAAATCGGTTGTTGCTGAAACCCCATTTTTTTGTAGTGTTTGATGCAATCTTTTGAAAAGATGTAATCCATTATGAATAATCATACATGAGAGCTAGTTATTATGCCTAAAAAGATGTAAATCTATTGGGTGTTTAAAAAGAAGTTAAAAGCTGACCGGTCTATTGATAATTTTAAAGCAAGTTTTTCAATACTTATTGTTATGTGCTAATGTTCAGCATTATGTGAAATTCTTGTGAATTGTTTTAATGTGCACTCCGTGTAACAATGTGATAATAATTGTTAATAATCTGTTGATAATTTAAGTTAATTGATCTATGTGAACTATATAATTTGAGAAATGTGAAGTATGAACATTATGGAGCATGTATCATGTGACGCCCCCAAAATAGGTCCATTCCATCCAACCCATTCTGAGTCGCCAAATACATGGTACAGAAATAACTACAACTTTATTAATACATTTGTCGTGCAAAATACGACAATATATATACTGTGAGTTTAAATACAGATATTGCCATCTAGACAATATCTACACGCAAATAAATCCCCATCATAATTATATATACATTATTTTACAAAAATGGTGAGGACTACTAAACAACTCTCTGTAGAACCTTCATTCCATACCCCACTAAGACTTCGCCACATTCTCGCCTCCCGAGAAGAAAAATGGAACAAAAAGGAAAAGGGTGAGCTCAACTAGCCCAAAAAAGAACACTATGACTAAGATAATATACAACAAATTATCGTTAGTCTTCAACAGAGAAAAATCTAATAGAATACAATAGACAACCGGTTTTAAATCAACAATCTGCAGTGAAACAACAATTCATTAGAAGAGTTAAGTAGAGAATGCAAACTACTATCTTCTATATATGAATTTAAAAGTTCATCGTCGATATTTTATCCTCAGTAACATCAATCAATATATATCTCGAAATCAAATATTCATCTTTACACTACATGTGCCAAAGATATTCATCACTTAATCATGTTCGTCTAAACATCTGTTCATCTTTGCACTACGGGCCAAAGATATTAATCAGTAGGTCATGTTCATCTTAACACCTGTTCATCTTTGCACTACGGGCCAAAAATATTCATAAAGAAATCATTCATCTTGCACTACAGGCCAAAGATATTCAGTAATATCATCATTTAGGACTGAGGATGATGAAAAATATTTCAAAGAAAACGAATCCAGTGAAACAAAAGAACAAATATTAAGGATTCGTATTTTAAACAATCCAAGTTCAAAAATACTTCATAAGTAATCAGAGTGGGGTAAAATTCAAGAATGATCAAAACATGGATACAATCAAAGCTAGTATCCAGAATAGATATTTTGGACAAAAGAAGAAATTTCATTTTTCTATGAATAGTCAGATACGTGAATAGTTCCGTATATCGTGAATAGTAACTCAAACACCAAAAGATAGAAATTTCCCAAAAAACATCATCACGCTTAAGTGAATAGTACTCGTGAATAATAGTAACTTCGTGAATAAGAACTCATGAATAAGTAACTCTACATGAAAAAGTTTCAAATTTGATAAAATTTCCAACCAATATTTCGGCATAATAATATTGAAGAAATAATATCATTTTCGAATAAAATAACATCCCTTACCTCGAAAGACAATGACTTTCTAGTTGAAACACCGGATATAGGCTATGACTTGAACTTGCACCAGATAACAATACTCAAAGTATACTCAAAATACTCACAAGAATACGCTCGATAATATAGAGAGAAAAACTTCGAGTTTAAAGTGTGATTTTTAATTCTAACCCAAGACCCTATTTATAGGAAATGCTTAGAACACCAAAATGTAAAAATTTATTAAATATTATTATATTTTTTCCAAAACTTCATACGCATGCTTTTACCATCTGAACTCAGCCCCTATCACATGTTAAATGAGGGAAACAAAATGAAAAACACGTTTTTGTAAATAAAAATAATTAAAACTTTCAAAAATCAATTATTTCGGAGCTTCGGAACTTAAATAATTCATAATAAATAGCTCTTTTATCAGAAAAATTCGAAACTCACGTATTTTCATAGGAAATTCCATTCTCTACAACTTTACAGAAGAAAGTTTTTCCAAATTCCAAACAGAAATTAATCGAAATCCACAAACGAACGATTTTACAGGTTATAATCAAATTTCGGTCAATAATTGTGTCCACCAACACACAAAATATGTGTTAAACATTTAATGCCACAAAAATACTCTTCCTCCTCATATACTCATATATCCCACATTCATTATAAAAATATCACCGTTAATATATTATTAAAATAATATATTTAAATGAATTATTTTATCAGAAAAAGATAAAATATTAATTTTCAACAATTGTCACATTAAAAAATTTCTCCATCTATATCCACATAAAATTAATATTTTCCTCATCATATAAATCAATAATTAATTATTCACAAATAATATTACTGAATCACAATATTGACAACCAAGCGGCCTCGCAGAAAGAGGGGACTTTCCAATAAGGATCTCTCTCATCGGCTCGCAATTAGGTGACCAAACCTCTCCTTAGATGTAACTTTCTAGACATTGCCAATAATGTTATCCAATAATATTATTCAGATAATATGAATTATTGTCTGATAATGAAAAATATTGTGTAATGACAATTTATCAAAACAACAATAATATAAAATATCAATGCAAAGAATTATTGAATCAATAAAATAAAATACTTTGAATAAAGAATTATCGTAACAATTATTGAGTAAAGGCCTTTCACGTAAGAATCAATAATTGGTACAATACCGTGCTTCTTGCTCAACAACGCCAGATAGTGTGTTTTAACCAATTAATATTCCAACAATGATAATTGTGAATAACTACGCCATTATTTATAAACAACTTATATTTGTCGTTTTCTTCATCCAATCGCTTTCCGTTATGGGGCCCATAAAAAGACTCAGCACCATATTTAATATTCCCCGAACGATTTAATATTCCACGCACCAAACTAATATTCCCCAATAATAATGAATATTTTATAACCACTTTAACTTATTCGAAATATTTATGCATTTTACCCATAACTAACCACATTAATCAAATCAACCCTTACTATTTCAAAATAATAAATAGAGGAAAATAAATTTCATTTATTAATAATTTGGGGTCTTACATATCAGATGTCAATCATGTACAAATGTACGATATGAAAAAGATGAAGCATGCATAAAATGTGAATTATACATAAAATGTGAAGCACGAGAAATGTGATATATGCATGAGATACAAAACATGAAAATTGTGATGTGATTATAAGTGGATGATTTTGCTGATATTTGGTACTGATGAGAAAGTTGTGAAAACTATTAAAATATTTTTTTATTCTCTAAATTTGACATGAAAAACGAACTTGATTCTTGGCGTGAGAATTAATAAAATGCACATGGTTTGTTTTTATTATGTGGAATTCTTAAGAAATTTAATTTCTTTAAAGAAGAGCCATTAGGAACACCCTGTGACTCTAGTGTGTGCATTTAAAGAAAAATAAAGGGGATTGATATTGCACAAACTGAAGATACCAGAATCATTGATAGTGTAATATACTTAATGAATTGTACTCGACCTGATATAGCATATGTCATTAGTAGAATTAACAGATATACGCATAAGAATTATTGGAATGCGTTGTCACGTCTAATGAGGTATTTAAAAGGAACAGTAAATGTAAGTGTACATTTTTCTGATCATCCTAATATTTTTGAAGGATATTGTGATACTAATTGGGTATCTGATAATGATGAAACAAAGCTCCACTAGTGGATATGTGTTTACTTTAAGCGGATGAGTTGTCTCTTGGAGATCTGTTAAACAAACTGTACTGCTAAATCTAATATGAAATATGAATTTATTGCATTAGAATTGACAGGTACAGAAGCAGAGTGGTTGAGGAATTTATTGGCAGACATAACGTTGTGGTCTAAACCAATTCCTTCTATATCTCTGCATTGTGATTCTCAAGCTGCTATTGGATAAGCAATTAACCATGTGTATAATGGGAAACAAAGAAATATTCGCTTGAGACATAATATTGAATGAAGACTGATAAGTAAACGATGTTATTTCCATGAAATTTGTAAGGTCTGAAAAGAATTGATAAGGGATTCATTAAAAAGAGTGTCCAAGAAGCATCCAGAGGGATGAGACTATTGCCAACATCTTGAGTAAGTAATACGTGATGGAAACCCAATCCATGTGATTGGAGATCCCATAAATTGGGTTCAATGGGTAACAACAAGTCACGTAATTACTTAATAATAACACTACAATTATTTATATCTCTTCTTGTGTGCATGTGGTGCTTACTGACTGTTGGGATGTGATTATTTGGGTCTAGCCATGGTGCAGCCCAGTCTATTTAATGGTCGGATCTGGTGATGACCCATATGTATTTATTATGATAGTGGAAGAGTCTTTATTAAAATAGGATTGTGTTCCCTTATTTGGAGGGATAAGGAGTCCTTCCCCTAGTTGGATGCGGGTGGAGGTGACTTCTATAGATATATAAGGCTACAAGCTAGGGTTGAAAGGGAGAACAAAAAGAAGACAATATCACAGCGCACAAGAGACACAACTTGTACTCCTAATATTGTTATAGTGGATTATTCTCTCTCCCCGTGGTTTTTTCTCAATTGGGTTTTCACGTAAATTCCTGTGTTCATACTTTATATTTCTTTATTTATTATTTCGTGAGTTTGATTTTACAACAATTACTCTATCAACCGTTGGCGCTATTTTGGCATGTCCTTTTGGGTGATTTCGTCAGGCGTACAAAATCAGGCGTTAACATTGGCGCCATCTGTGGGAACCAAGATACTTGTTCTAGTGTCGATTTAAAATTACCGATTCACCGAAGGAGATAAGTGATTCTTTTTTGTTAAATTAAATATATACGTGTACGTGTGTATATATGTATTATGTCAATAACAATTGAAACATGATCGTAATTGATTATTGATACAACTTTACATATTCTCTCACTTATATTATGCATGTTGTGGTAGTATTCACATGATGCATGTAAAATCTAAACATTAACACTTTGGTTCAGGTGATGATAAATTGGTGTCAAGTTCTCAAGACCAATATGAATTTAATTCAAATTTATCGCAGAGATAAAAGTTTAAACTTTTATATCATTGAAGGGCTTTAAAGGCGGCTTCAGTTTCATCATCAACCACAGACTGAAGAAAATTCGGAGGATATAAATTCGGAGGATACAAATTCGGAGGATACAAATTCGGAGGATACAAATCCCAAGGATACAAATCCCGAGGATAAAATCCCACGGAGACTTTTTGAATACTCTCTTATTAATAAGTTCCTTATAAATAAGAGACTGAGGGGCAATGTTGGGATGTGATTATTTGGGTCTAGCCATGGTGCAACTTAGTCTATTTAATGGTCGGATCTGGTGATGACCCATATGTATTTATTATGACAGTGGAAGAGTCTTTATTAAAATAGGATTGTGTTCCCTTATTTGGAGGGATAAGGAGTCCTTCCCCTAGTTGGATACGGGTGGAGGTGACTTCTATATATATGGATACAAGCTAGGGTTGAAAGGGAGAACAAAAAGAAGACAATATCATAGCGCACAAGAGACACAACTTGTACTCCCAATATTGTTGTAGTGGATTATTCTCTCCCCGTGATTTTTTCTCAATTGGGTTTCCACGTAAATTCTCGTATTCATACTTTATATTTCTTTATTTATGTTTATGTGAGTGTATTTCGTGAGTTTGATTTCACAACAATTATTCCATCAACCGTTGGCGCTATTTTGGCCTGTCCTTTTGGGTGATTTCGTCAGGCGTACAAAATCAGGCGTTAACACTGACAAATTGTGAAAGGATGAATCGTTTAGATTCTTAATGAAACTCATAGCCCTAAAGGGTGGTGTATGCCAGTTTACACTTGATGGGTTCACCTATATAAAGGTGGAAGTGTTGGCCGTTTCCTATGAGAGTCTTTGGCAAACTCTCTAGAGCCTTTATAAAAATCAGGGATATGACGCATGACCTAGAACGCGCCCAACCGCGAACTTGTGTGAATTTAGGATTTTTAGATATATGTGCAAGTCAAATTGATTGTATCATAGATAATAGGTTCAAGAATATAGTTCACCTATAATCTACAATCATGAGCTTGTTCCACTAAGTGTCGATTCAAACCCACAAGGTATCGACGTTATGTATATAAAATTCATTGCCCTTCTCACTTCCTTTTAATTTTTCTTTCTTTGATAATTTTGAATCATGTGGGGGATTGTTGGTTATACTTCAAAATTATGGTTTTATCAAAATCCCTAACTTTTATTTCTTTTAATACCCTAGCCGTTATGTAACAACCCCAAAATAGGTTCATTCCATCCAACCCATTCTGAGTCGCCAAATATATGGTACGAAAAACAACTACAACTTTATTACAACAATTGTCGTCGCAAAATACAACAACACATATCTTCGTGAGTTTGGATACAAATATATACCAAGCTGTGGCGGCGTCCACAATGACACCTTACATAAAGGTATAGTCAAAAAGCTGCTTTTAGAAATTAGAATCTTTGGGAAGTGCTCAAGAAACCTTCATACATGGGAGGCCATGCTTTTAGGTTATGGTAGATATCATATAGGCCACGAGTAATTATCCTTGGTTGACCTAATAAACCCCAAAGAAAAACGAGAAGATTACTATCATATTCTTCCCAATGGTGAGTCTTCTCTTGACATATCATTATCTCCACTGTCTCTAATTGGGTATTATACTCCAAACAAACACCAAGATTATATAGGTAGTGCTTGTAAATATACTCAAAGAAGTGGATGAGCACAACCATGTCTTATGATAACACGAGGTTGTATGTCATTAGACATCTTGTATGATAGTGACAAAACACCCTTCCAAGTTAAATTCACCTCACCCTCAACATCTATAGACCACCACTCTATTCCTCGCTATCCCCTCATCGACCCAAATACACCTTTATTACACCCGAAAGGAATTGTGAAACAAAAGGGTGAGCACAACTAGCTCAAGAAAGAATATTATGACTAAAGATAAATAAATTATCAATAGTCTTCATCAAGAATAAATCGTAGATTTAGAACATATGGTAGATGATAAAACTTTTCAACCATAGTTGCAATGAATGAGCAATCCATTAGAAGAGTCAAATAGACTATAAAGTCTATTGTCTTCTCCATGTTAAAATCCACCAACAATGTTTTATCCTCAGAACATCAATCAACAATTCCTCGCCCACAATCACGTGTATAACTCATAATCGTAATTGTAGTTCTAAATTCCTTTCTCATCCAAGACAAAGATAATTTTCATCACTTGTCTTTACCCTGAAACATCAAAGATCATGGTTATACCAAATCACGCCTCGCTCATAATCATACTAATAAATTCATCTTTTTGCACCACGGGCCAAAGATATTCATCAACAGCCATCTTTACACTACAAAAAGCTAAAGATATTCAACAACGGGTCATCTTTGCATTACAAGCCAAAGATATTCATCAATAATTCATCTTTGCACTACAAAGCTAAAGATATTCAACAACAAAAGTCATCTTTGCATTTCGAGCAAAAGATATTCATCAATAATTCATCTTTGCACTACTGGCCAAAGATATTCAACAACAGTCATCTTTGCATTACGAGCAAAAGATATTCATCAATAATTCATCTTTGCACTCTTCGCTAAAGATATTCAACAACAGTCATCTTTGCATTACGAGCAAAAGATATTCATCAATAATTCATCTTTGCACTCATCAAGCAAAGATATTCAACAACAGTCATCTTCAGCATTACGAGCAAAAAAGATATTCATCAATAATTCATCTTTGCACTCATCAAGCAAAAGATATTCATCAGTTGGTCATGTTCATTTAAACACACTGCTCATCTTTGCACTACAGTGCCAAAGATATTCTTCTAAAATCATTCATCTTTGCATTGATTTTATCCACGTCCAAAAATACCTCAAAAATAATCATAGTGGTGTAAAATTCAAGAATGATCAAAACATGGATACAATCAAAGCTAGTATCCAAAATAGATATTTTAGACGAAAAGAAAATTTTTCATTTTTCTATGAATAGTCTTAAATTCGTGAATAGTCTTGGAGATATCGTGAATAGTCTTAGTATCGTGAATAGTAACTCAAACACCAAAAGATAGAAATTCCACAAAAAACATCTTCACGCTTCATGAATAGTACTCGTGAATAGTAACTCGTGAATAGTAACTCATGAATAGTAACTCGTGAATAGTAACTCATGAATAGTAACTCCGACATGAAAAAGTTCCAAATTTGATAAAAAGTTCCAACCAATATTTCAGCATAATGATATTGAAGAAATAATATCATCTGAGAAGAAAATAACATCCCTTACCTCGAAAGACAAGATTTAGTTGAAACACCTGGATATAGTCTTTGAGGGAACTTGCACCGCCTAACAATACTCAAAGTATACTCAAAATACTCACAAGAATACGCTTCGATAATATAGAGAGAAAAGAGAGAAACTTGTTTACGGTGTGATTTTCAATTCTAACTTAAATTTCTATTTATAGGAAAATGTTAAGCCTTGCAAAGCGAGACTTAACTCAGCAACCCCGATGGCTTTACCATCGCTACTATTCCACCCACCAAAAAATCAGCCATCTTCCCAACAACAACCAAGAGTGGGGCCCACTCAATTCTAGAATTTTCCACCAAAACCTAATTTCTCTCAATCGATTTACCTCTTAAAATTCATAACAAATCATACGTTCATTTTAACGGTTCAAAATTTGTGGACATATACTCAACTTATATATGTATAACATATCCAAAATTACAACGATCCAACGGTCGGATCAAAATTTATAACTCACGCAATATAGTCAAGAACAACGATTTTTCGGACTATTAGTCCTTCTGGACCAGCTTCATTCAAAATTTCACCACGAAAATATCTACAAAGAATTTTTGGGTGATTCAAATTTCTCTGAGTTAGCTTACTTCTAGGGCTTTCTTTTGATATATGGCTCATCTCTTAACTCATTATACACAAAGAGTTATGGATTTTACAAAATCAAGTAATAAACTAATTTTTCTCGAAAATCCCATATTACGCTTCTCCATTTCGACAAATACTTGATAAAACACCTCATCATTAATTCCTTCACTTATAACCACATAAATAAATCCATCATTTATATCCACATCAAATAAATATTTTCTTATCATATGAATCAATAATTAATTATTCACAAATAATATTACGTAATCACATTTATGACAACCAGCTGTTCCTCAGAAAGAGGGCTTTCCAATAAGAATTTCTCCTTCTTGCCGCAATTAGGTGACCAAACCTCTCCTTGATGAAACTTTCTAGACATTGCCAATAATGCTATCTAATAATATTATTCAAATAATATGAATTATTGATCCGATAATAGGAAATCGTGCGCAAAGTTGATAATTATTGAACAACAATAATATAAAATATCAACACGAAGAATTATTGAATCAATAAAATAAAATATTGAATAAGAATTATCGTAACAATTATTGAGTAGTGCCTTCTCACGTAAGAATCAATAATTGAAAAAAAAATCTTGTCAATACCGCAAAGCTTTCTTTGTGCTGAACAACGCGTATTACTTTACTTTACCAATCGGGTATTCCAACAAAGTGTTAATTGAGAACGATTACGCCAGATTATTTATAAAAACTCAAATTTGTCGCTTTTCCATCCGGCGCTTATTCTCATTATGGGGCCCACAAATGATCGCTACTGTCATCTGAATATTCTCCGACGAAAGAATATTCCACGACCAAACGAATATTCCCACAACAATGAATACTTTATACCCCTGCATATTTTGAAAAAAAATTTCATATATCACCCTTAACTTTAACTTTTATCAATTTAACCATTTACTTGAATAGAAAAATTGAATACTTTTATTTCATAAAATTCGAGGTCTTACAATCTCCCTCCTTATGAAATTTCGTCCCTCGAAATTTACGTGCACAGTATTTCAAAGAGTTGAGAATACCTTGCTTTCATTTCGATTCCATCTTCCTCATCATCATGATTTCTCCATTGCTCATCTCCCGTATTTCGGGATATCATTCTAGAATACGACTTCAAAACAAAGGTTAATTGAGCAAATTAACATATCACATAATATCTCGATTTATGACCGACCAACAAATAAGCTTAGGTAGGACACACTAGCGAAGGATTTACTCATCTCTCCCTCCTAGTTCTATTCCCGATCTCCGCCGAGATCATATCCCTAAGCTCGATACCAAATGTAACAACCCCCAAAATAGGTTCATTCCATCCAACCCATTCTCGAGTCGCCAAATATATGGTACGAAAAACAACTACAACTTTATTACAACAATTGTCGCAAGCAAAATACAACAACACATATCTTTGTGAGTTTGGATACAAATATATACCAATCAGTAAGTCACACACAATGACACCTTACATAAAGGTATAGTCAAAAAGCTGTTTTAGAAATTAGAATCTTTGGGAAGTGCTCAAGGAAACCTTCATACATGGGAGGCCATGCTTTTAGGTTATGGTAGATATCATATGGCCACGTAATTATCCTTGGTTGACCCAATAAACCCCAAAGAAAAACGAGAAGATTACTATCATATTCTTCCCAATGGTGAGTCTTCTCTTGACATATCATTATCTCCACTCGCTCTCTAATTGGGTATTATACTCCAAACAAACACCAAGATTATATAGGTAGTGCTTGTAATATATACTCGCAAAGTGGATGAGCACAACCATGTCTTATGATAACACGAGGTTGTATGTCATTAGACATCTTGTATGATAGTGACAAAACACCCTTCCAAGTTAAATTCACCTCACCTCAACATCTATAGACCACCACTCTATTCCTCGCTATCCCCGCTCGACCCAAATACACCTTTATTACACGAAAGGAATTGTGAAATAAAAGGGTGAGCACAACTAGCTCGAAGAAGAATATTATGACTAAAGATAAATAAATTATCAATAGTCTTCATCAATGAATAAATCGAGATTTAGAACATATGGTAGATGATAAAACTTTTCAACCATAGTTGCGTGTGAATGAGAAATCCATTAGAAGAGTCAAATAGACTATAAAGTCTATTGTCTTCTCCATGTTAAAAATCCACCAACAATGTTTTATCCCTGTAACATCAATCAACAATTCCTGTCCACAATCACGTGTATAACTCATAATCGTAATTGTAGTTCTAAATTCCTTTCCTCATCCAAGACAAAGATAATTTTCATCACTTGTCTTTACCTGAAACATCAAAGATCATGGTTATACCAAATCACAGTTCCTGTTCATAATCATACTAATAAATTCATCTTTGCACCACGGGCCAAAGATATTCATCAACAGTTCATCTTTACACTACAGGCTAAAGATATTCAACAACGGGTCATCTTTGCATTACAAGCCAAAGATATTCATCAATAATTCATCTTTGCACTACAGGGCAAAGATATTCAACAATAGGTCATCTTTGCATTTCGAGCAAAAGATATTCATCAATAATTCATCTTTGCACTCACCACGGCTAAAGATATTCAACAACAGTCATCTTTGCATTACGAGCAAAAAAAGATATTCATCAATAATTCATCTTTGCACTCTTGGCTAAAGATATTCAACAACAGTCATCTTTGCATTACGAGCAAAAGATATTCATCAATAATTCATCTTTGCACCATCAAGCAAAAGATATTCAACAACAAAATCATCTTTGCATTACGAGCAAAAGATATTCATCAATAATTCATCTTTGCACTCTTCACTAAAGATATTCATCACTAATCATGTTCATTTAAACACTGCTCATCTTTTCTACAGCCAAAGATATTCTTCGAAATCATTCATCTTTGCATTGATTTTATCCACGTCCAAAATACCTCAAAAATAATCATAGTGGTGTAAAATTCAAGAATGATCAAAACATGGATACAATCAAAGCTAGTATCCAAAATAGATATTTTAGACGAAAAGAAAAATTTTCATTTTTCTATGAATAGTCTTAAATGATTCGTGAATAGTGGTCAGATCGTGAATAATCTTGGTATCGTGAATAAGAATCTCAGACACCAAAAGATAGAAATTCCACAAAAAACATCTTCACGCTTCATTAATAGTACTCGTGAATAGTAACTCGTGAATAGTAACTCATGAATAGTAACTTCGTGAATAGTAACTCATGAATAGTAACCCCAGACATGAAAAAGTTTCAAATTTGATAAAAGTTCCAACCAATATTTCAAAGATAATGATATTGAAGAAATAATATCATCTCGAGAAGAAAATAACATCCCTTACCTCGAAAGATGGTATTTCTAGTAGTTGAAACACCTGGATATAGTCTTTGAAGGGAACTTGCACCGTCTAACAATACTCAAAGTATACTCAAAATACTCACAAGAATACGCTCGATAATATAGAGAGAGAAAGAGAGAAAACTTGTTTCTGGTGTGATTTTCAATTCTAACTTAGCCCTCTATTTATAGGGAAAATGTTAGCATCACCAAAGCAGACTTAACTCAAGCAACTCGATGGCTTTACCTGCTACTATTCCACCCACCAAAAATCAGCCATCTTCCCCAACAACCAAGAGTGGGGCCCACTCAATTCTAGAATTTTCCACCAAAACCTAATTTCCGAATCAGTTACCTCTTAAAATTCATAACAAATCATACGTTCATTTTAACGGTTCAAAATTTGTGGACATATACTCAACTTATATATGTATAACATATCCAAAATTACAACGATCCAACGGTCGGATCAAAATTTATAACTCACGCAATATAGCTGAAGAACACTGATTTTTCAATATCTACAAAGAATTTTTGGGTGATTCAAATTTCTACAGTTAGCTTACTTCTAGGGCTTTCTTTTGATATATGGCTCATCTCTTAACTCATTATACACAAAAGAGTTATGGATTTTACAAAATCAAGTAATAAACTAATTTTTCCGAAAATCCCATATTCTCATTCTCCATTTAAACAAATACCGATAAAACACCTCATCATTAATTCCTTCACTTATAACCACATAAATAAATCCATCATTTATATCCACATCAAATAAATATTTTCTTATCATATGAATCAATAATTAATTATTCACAAATAATATTACGTAAATCACATTTATGACAACCAGTAGCTTCCTCAGGAAGAGGGGGGCTTTCAATAAGAATTTCTCCTTCTTGGCGCATTGATTAGGTGACCAAACCTCTCCTCGATGTAACTTTCTAGACATTGCCAATAATGCTATCTAATAATATTATTCAAATAATATGAATTATTGATCCGATAATAGAAATCTTGTGCGTGTGATAATTATTGAACAACAATAATATAAAATATCAACACAGCAATTATTGAATCAATAAAATAAAATATTGAACAGTAATTACTGTAACAATTATTGAGTAGTGCCTTCTCACGTAAGAATCAATAATTGAAAAAAATATTGTGCAATACCGTGTGCTACTGTGCAACAACGCGTATTACTTTACTTTACCAATCGGGTATTCCAACAGTGTTAACGGTAACGATTACGCCGTTATTTATAAAAACTCAAATTTGTCGTTTTCTCCATCCGATGCTTATTCTCAAGTATGGGGCCCACAAATGATCATACTATGCGTAATGCATTTAATATTCTCCGACAGAAAGAATATTCCACGACCAAACGAATATTCCCCGACAACAATGAATACTTTATACCCCCTTGCGTATTTTGAAAAAAAATTTCATATATCACCCTTAACTTTAACTTTTATCAATTTAACCATTTACTGAATAGAAAAATTGAATACTTTTATTTCATAAAATTCGGGGTCTTACACGTTATGAGCTTTTATTAACATTATTTTCCCAATTTAATTGGCATTTATTTTTGTAACTCCCACCCAAGCGTTCCTTTAAAACTGCAACGTTCTCTTGAGTCTTTTTCGAACGTTCTTCGAACAATAATACACACAGCAGAATATACAGTTTCTTCCTCTCCTTATCTCAAAAGTCTGTTCATATATACTCTGTGTTAACTGTTAATTGAGCAATCCACAAAGACAAGTCCACAGTCTCATTCTGTGAGTACACACGATCGGAGAATTCATCGTTGAATCCTGGAGAGTGATCGCTGAAGCCTATTTGTACCTGTGATTATTATCAGTGGGGGCGAAATCACTTTTTAGAACAGTAGTTCTGCTACGCCTCGATTTCTAGCTAAGTTGTTCTAATTTACTGTGTTATTCTTCTAATTAATTACTATATATTCCAACAATTAATTTGCTAAGATTAACCTTAAATTATGACCAAACTAATAAATTAATAAAACATCTTACCACTAGATTTATTACTTTCGGCATAAGGAAGGAGTAATGAAGTTTTCATACTTTTAATTATTCTGAAAACTAGTGTATTGAGTGCTCCCTCTATTCATTTTTATTTGTCTTTTCAGTGAAATTTAATTTTTTATTTGTTATTTATAGATTTTAAAAAAATATTAATGACTTAGTTTATTATATTATTTTTACTTTTAATATTTATTTATTTATCTTTTATTTTTCTAATGAATTTTAAAGAGTAATATTGAGATTTTAAATAATCTGAAAAAAAATTTAAATATATTTTTTATTTTTTATTTTTTTAAAACGTCAGTTAAAAAACAAGAGAGAAAATAAGTGAAGTGACTACGGATAAAATACATGAATTAAATATATGATATGGTCCCCAACTTATAACATTTATTTGCTATGGATTCTTATATGACATACACCATCTTTATCATTGAAATAAAAAAGGAATGACCAAGATTAGAAACTGAAAAAAATTGACATCTTCTACTAATAGTAGCGAACCCTAATTAATTAGAATAATGGTATGGCTTGACCAATAAATATTTGCTAACCATACTTTAGAGTTTATTAACAAGAATTTAGAGTTTATTAACTAGGGTTTAATATTTATTAACCAAACTCTTATTCTGATTATAGTGTTCACTACTAATAATAGGGGACGTCGATTTTCAAATTCTCATATTGACTATTCCTTTTTCTTTTTAATGGTAAAAATGGTATATGCCTTATAAATATTAATAACAAATAGATATTATGGATCATTCCCTATATGTAATCCTTGTTTCTTTCTTCACATAAAGTTAAGGTGAATACTTTCTAACTCTTACCTTAATTACTATATTTTAATTTTGTTGAGAGAATTGGACTTTACCTTTTCTTTCTTCTCGGTAAGTAGCGAATTGGCATGGGTCGTTCATGAGTTGCAAGCTCGAAGATGGCTTGAAATGTAGACAAAGAGGGTTTGGTGGAGCAGCTGAGCTAGTGCAGAGAAATATTGAAAGAATTTGAGGGCGGCGACGGTGGTGCCCAATTGACAGGTGATTTTGCAGAGGGAGGGGGAGATGATGGAAATGTGAACTGTTGGTGGTAGAAGGGGCAAAAAAAAAAATTATATGCAAAACGACGATTTCACTAGCGTTTCGAGGAGAGAATAAATAAGATGTATATATAGATTTATTCGTCTAACATTTCGAGAAGGAGAGAATAAATAAGATGTATGTATAAATTTATCTATTTTTATTAATATGCTAAGATTAACATTAAATTATGTCCAAACTAATAAATTAATAAAACATCTTACCACTGGATTTATTACTTTCGGCATAAGGAAGGAGTAATGAAGTTTTCATACTTTTAATTATTCTGAAAACTAGTGTATTGAGTGCTCCCTCTATTCATTTTTATTTGTCTTTTCAGTGAAATTTATTTATTTATTTGTTATTTATAGATTTAAAAAATATTAATGACTTAGTTTATTATATTAGTTTTGCTTTTAATATTTATTTATTTATCTTTTATTTTCTAATGAATTTTAAAGAGTAATATTGAGATTTTAAATAATCTGAAAAAATATTAAATATATTTTTTATTTTTTATTTTTTTAAAACGTCAATTATAAAACAAGAGAGAAAGTAAGTGAAGTGACTATGGATAAATTACATGAAATAAATAATTAAAAAGTCAAGTTTAGTTAAGACTATAAAATGAGCAAATAGTTCGGGCTCGATTCGTACTCGTTAGATTAAAAGTTCAATTCGAGCTAGACTCAAAATATAAATGATTCAAATATGATCAAATTTTAAAACTCGATAAATTACTTGAACCTCCTCAAATTTAACAAGTAATCTTTTAAGATTTTTGTACATGAATTAAGAAAGTATCATTTATCAAATAAAATTTGTTTGAAATTCCATCACTACTACCCTTTTATGGGAAGTTAAAAACTATTAATACAAGAGAGTGAATTTCTTATGACAATGAGAGAAAGTAGGGTTAATATAAAAAAATAAATAATTTATTCTTATAAATGACAAATATAAGAATTGAACTTAAGAAATTCAACTTAAGTGCTACGGATTGTAAGATTCAACTTAAGTGCTACGGATCTAGAAAGTGGGGTCAATATATATTGCCACACATTTGATTGGTGTTTAACTCATGAAGAGTCTATTTTGATCGGGTTGTTAGGTACCTACTATTCTACTTCCAAAATTTATGCTTCCTCTTTCCTCTAAAGTACGACTTATTTTTCAAAAGTCCAATTTTAGTACATAAGTGAAAACTACGAAGTGAGAACGAATTATAATACTGCATTTATGTCATAACTATTGGGAACCCATTAAACTTATATTTAAAACTTTCGTTGCAAAATCTGCCTAATTAGCAATAAAAAAATCTTTTTTTTTGTGTCAACGAAAATGAAATTCGTTGCGTTTGATACACATTTGCCAACGATATTTGTTAACGAAATTATTTGTTGTCATTGGTTTTGTTCTAGATAATTATGATCAATTAGCAATTATATTGTACTATGCTAATTGTTTTTCGATAGCAACGAAAGTTGTTGTCATTTAGCAACAACACTATACGTTGTCGTTTGCTTTATCTGTGCAACGAAAGTTGTTATGATTTGCAACGATATAAATGTTGCATTTTTTTCTTTTATTTATAGCAACAATATCCTCCATGTTGTAATTGGGTTAACTTTTTGTTGCGAAAAAATTGAATTTTAATGTCATTACCAACAAAAACTTGTTGCTAAAATTAGAAAAAAGTGTTGCTAGATCCTTTGTCGTATGCTGTAATTCTGTATATGTGCACACCTAGAGGGGGGGTGAATAGGTGTTTAAGCTAAAAGTGATAAACGATGAAAACTTTTTGAAATTTTGTGCTACATATTTAATTCAGACAGCTACACCTGTCTGCTTTAGTGTCTGTTCTTCGTTTATGATTATCAGATAGCTAGACCTGTCTGCTTTAGTGTCTGAATTAGCGTGATGAATGAAAATATGTAGAACGTGAATGGCAGTTAAAGAAATAAATAGAAGTAAAAATCACACCAAGAATTTTTACGTGGTTCAGCCCCTATCATCTACCTAGTGGCGTAATCCACGTCCAATCCCAACTAGGATTGGAGACTCTTTTTATTACTATTTAAACCTCAATACAAAAATTACTCCATGTTACAAAGAAGCCTCAAATCTGATGTTGGACACCTATGCCCCCCTTTTTGCACCTCTGCAACTCGTACACCTCTGCACCTCTTCTCACCTCTGAGACTCTTGAAGCTTTCTATGAACAGACTAAAAACCTCAAGCCAAAACTATGCTTGAGTTTGGTTTACGAAGAATGAATAGAATAAATTTCCAGCACAAAAGAATATAAAAGATTACAATAGACGGCTGGAATATTGCAGTTGAAGTGCTCTGATATAGTATGTCGACTTGATTGCAGATTTCAGAGTTATTCCTGTTCAGCCGAAGAGAAGTAGTATATATAATAACACAAGCAACGGCTACAAAATATGTTAGCTAAGAAATCTCATTCCCGTTTAAAGTGAATCCACGATTTCAACGCAAATATGGATAAGAAATATTCTGCGCCAACTGCCAACTATTTGTAGCTGAAATAAAGGAATGAACCTCTTATACCCAGTCAACTATTTTGAACAAGAGAGTAACAAAGAGATAAGATAAGACTTTAAAAAAGCTTCTGTAGGACTCATATATCAAAATAGAATACTAACTCATGTGGGCTCCACTAAGCAAGATAAAATCCTTAAATAAAATAAAGACCCACGAAATACCAACTATCGCTAACAATTTGTTCATGAATTAACCATAACCCATGCATTATAATATTATAACCCATTAATCCATGCATATTTAATATTATAATAACACACCATGAACCATGCACACTTCTAATATACTTAAATTAGTCATCAATCAAAACATCATATAATCAAAAACTAACATTCTCCCCCTTTTTGATGATGACAATTTATGCACTACTTTAACCAACATATGATCCCCCTAACTTGAAGCTCCCCCTAAATTTATGCATATAAGATTTCCATAACAGATAGGGAAACAAATAACAAATAAGGGAGACATATATAATATCTAAATGAATAATCCCATGCAAAACATAGATATCATATCCCAAATTAAGAATAGTTAGAAGTCAATAGCATCATCAGTAGCATAGTCTAATATCTCCAAATAGCATAGTCTAATATATCCAAAAACCACAGTATAACCAATATCCAAAAACCACAGTATTATCCTCTCCTTATCCCCTTATACTTCTCCCCCTTTGGCATTATCAAAAAGATAGGAGTCATACAGCTGCATCAGTAGCAGGTTCATAGAGAACATCATCCAGCTTCTTGTCAAATTCTTGGATTTTAATCACATAGTTGTTGTGATGAAAGACCAACACTTCCATCCGTCCGGAGACATAATCAACCTTGTTGTTCAACTCTTGAATTTGTGTGGAGACTGTTTGAAGGGCAGAGTCAAACCGAGTGCCCATATCATGGATAAGTTGAAAAAGAGTAGAAATTTGAACATTGGAAGGAGGAGCAAGATCAGAGGAATCTGGTACAAAAGAATTAGGAATAGGAGAAGAGTGTGGAGATGGTGGAGTTGAAGTAGGAACCTTCTCAACATCCCAACATAATGTCCAAGCAGAATTCATACACTACAAGAAAAAGGTCTATCAACACCCAACAAAGATCGGCCGACCGCACCATCGTCACGATATTAGTCACAAATGATCATTATCTACGAATCGACACGTAAACTAGTCGCTAATGCTTTAATAAATGATCGCGATGCGATCACCGATCAACAAGCTATATAAATTTCCCACCAAAATTTTAATGGAAATGTTGGGCGCCAATTTTTGTGCGACCATTGAAATCAAATACCGCACGCGGTCACCGATAAGTCCATGTCATTAAAAGTCAACATCAAGACGCGTCGCAGATAGATAGCTGTCACGATCAAACTAAATGAATTCAAGAACTAGCCTTAACACGTAACACGAAAGAGAAAAAAAAAGAAGGAGGTCACCAAATAGAGAGAAGAGGAGAAAGGGGAGAAAGAGAAGAATGGAGAAGCGCTTTTCTTCATTCTTCTTCAAATTAGAGACTAATTGTAGAGGTAAGAGCTACTTTTAAGTTCTTCTTCATTAATTTTTTTTGTTGTTTGTTATTTTTGTTCGCTTCTTCCAAATCAAGATGTTTTGCTACTTAATTTGTGTTTTAAGAGTTAATTTATTGCAAAGAGTCAATGAATGAATATATGGCTATCATGCTTAAATTATATTTTGGGTAATATGATTATGATTGGTTTATAAGTTTTGATTAGAGTAAAATTTATTTGGGTAATACGCAGACTTTGGGTAATTTGATTTTGTTAATTTATGTCATTTGGGTAACTTGATTAGTGATAGGATGGAGTTAGTATAAAATTTATATTTTGGGTAACTTGATTTGGGTAATAGGATGAATGTATTAGATTGTAGTTAGTATAAAATTTATATTTTGGGATTCTTTTTGTGCAATAGAGGTAGTAATAGTTTGGTTATTATAGAAAGTCATACATGATATGTACTCGTGAATCCCATGTTTATGTTTGTAGTTTAACCAATTATATCGGTCATTGTGAAAAAATCATTTGTAGATCGAGAACTTGACATCGACATCATAATGTGAATCAAAACGTGAATAATTGCTCCCACGAAAAAAAATGATTGGGTTTCAAAGTTTACAAGTTTGATCCTCACATATTGTGGATACCGCAAAACTCTTTTGTAGTAAATCTCTAGATTAAAACTGCTTATGATATAGAATTCTTTTTATGAGCATAGGGATTCGATAAGTTCATAATTTCCATCCAATTCCTATGGTATCTCATATGGACCGTTGGTTTATGTCTTGTGTTCCTAGAAATGACCTTATATACATGCCACGCTGCATGTGGTTACCCATATTACGTGGAGACTCGCGAAATTTTTTTATTGGTCGGGTTATTTATGCAACATTTATACTATTAACGAGCCTATTGGTGATCCACTAGAGCCTATTAAGGGGATGTTAGAGCGATGGGTGGGCTTGGGGTCATGAGGCCACACGAGGCTACGCCAAGCTTAGCCAAGCCTCACGTACCAAGCCAAGCTTGGTTGTTATGGAATTGGTTCTCCATTGATTGTGTTATTTGTTCCTATATATAGAAATTAGCTTATTGGTAATGTTTTGATTGATATGTATGCTAGATTGGAATAGTTTGATTTCGTGGTATTGTTCAAATAGATATCGGAAGGAAGCATTGGGAATATTTTAGCGATTAGAATCTTAGGGTATTGTTCAATGAAACTTTTCAATTGTTATCATTTCGATATTATCATTATGTGTTCATTATGATTTAGTTGAGTCAACTGCATTATAACGTCAATCTGATTTATGTGATATAATTTGCGAGATAAAGAGAGGCTACGCCAAGCTTAGTCAAGCTCACAGGCCAAGCCAAGCTTGGTTGTTAGCATGCTAAGCTATTAGGGGTCATTAAGCCAAAATAGACAAGCTAAGGAACTGTTAATCGTTAGTGCAACAGAGAAGGTAACTAGACACACTTAGTCAATAAAGAGACTGTTTTGGCTATAACAGAAAAACAAGGGTATTTAACACTTATGTATACAAGAATAAAGCTATAAAATGTTATAAAAGCTATAAATTGCTCAATCATGTTGTGACTATCCCAAAACATAAAAGATTATAGAAAGGGACCGTGAGGGGTATAATCTTAAAACATGTTAGGCGCCTTAGCACACTAGTTGATATGAATGAATCTCCAAGATACTCAAACATGTTAATCATATGCTTACAAGTATGCTCAAGTCATATGGTTACAAGTATGCTTAAGTCATATGCTTAGAAGTATGCTTAAATGTTAATCATATGCATGCTTACAAGTATGCTCAAGTCATATGGTTATAAGTATGCTCAAGTCATATGTTAACATTTATAATGTTGTCTGTAGTATAGGTACCGTGGAATCATGGACCTCTATTCAGACCGTAGTTGGATGGCACGACGAAAGTCAAGTACCCAGATAGGTGCTACAGTTGAATTTAGAGCTGGTTGCCAAGTGTTTTTGGAGTATGCGATAGTCACCCAGAATGTATGAATGGTAAGTCGCAGATACGATGTCCATGTTTAAAGTGTAAAATGTAAAATTATATGGATGGAGACATGGTAAACTATCATTTACTTGTTTCGGGTTCATGAAAAATTACGAAGAATGCCGGTGGGCACACGGGCGAGAGAAGAGATGGTGGCATCACACAAGTACACAATTCAGGCAAAGAGGTACTCATCGTATGAATGAAATGGTCCATGATATTGCAGGCCGATTTTTGATTGGGGAGCAAGCGCAGAGAGAGCAACCTATGAATTCGATGCCAAAGACTTCTTTAAGTTGTTAGACGAGGGTAGCAAAGCCATTGTGGCATGGTTGCACCAAACACACTACATTGTCTGCGAGCTGGGCGACATTACTTAACATCAAGGCCGATCACAACATGAGCCATGAGTGTTTTGAGTCGCTCTTGAAGGCAATTAAGAGTATGTTGCCCTGACGGTGAGAAATTACCCGTAACTATTACTTTTGTAAGAAAATGGTGAAGAAGTTGGGTCTTGGATACCAAAAGATCGATGCATGTCCCAACGATCGCATGTTGTTTTATAAGGAAAATGACAAGATGATAAGGTGCACGCTTTGCGCCATGATCGGTTTAGGCCTAATAAAGAGGGTGTGACTACAAAAAATCAAGTATACCGCTTTAAGATTCTAAGGTATTTTCCAATAACACATCGACTAAAAAGATTGTACATGTCTTCAAGATCACCGAATATATATGAGTTGGCATGCGAAATCTCTAGCTAAAGATGGAGAACTAAATCATCCCGCAGATGGGCGGGTGCTTGGAAAGATTTCAACTTAGCACATCCCGAATTTGCATTGAACCTAGAAATGTGAGGCTTGGATTGTCCACCGATGGTTTCAACTGTTTGGCCACTCAAATTGCTCCAGCACTCATGTTGGCTCAAGCGATTGTTACTCTGCATAACTTGCCTCCTCCTGTGTATGTAAACAAATGACCATACTTATTTCTTTCACTCGTGATTCTCGGTCCTAAGAGTCCCGGAAAGAACTTAGATGTTTACTTGAGACCTCTTATAGATTTGTTAAAAAGGTATTGTGGGAGGATGGAGTATGACTTGGGATGTTGCAATGAAAACAAATTTCAACCTTAGGGCGCCGGTTATGTGGACTATAAGTGACTTCCCAACTTATGGTATGTTAGGCGGATGGAGTACACACGGAAGTTGGCTTTGTCCAGATTGTATGGAGCATACAAAGTCGTTTAATCTATCAAAAGGTCGAAAGCCTTGTTGGTTTGATCATTATCGCTTGGTTCTTACCCAGAGATCACCCGCTTCAAGAAATAGAGAACACTTCGTGAAAGGGAAAGTAGATAATGATATGCCCGCATCGCGATTGTCGGAACGGAGATGCGAGATCGTGTGATGAGATTGCGGTTATCCCATTTGGTAAGGTTGATGCGACAAACATAATCAATGGGTTTGGTGAATCTCATAACCGGGTTCGGGAGAAGCATCTTTTGGGAATTGCCTTATCGGTCTACAAATTTGATTCGGCATAATCTAGATGTGATGCATATTGAGAAGAATGTGTTTGACAATGTGTTTAACACTCGTGATGAATGTTACGGGAAGACAAAAGATAACGATAATGCACGTTTGGACATGAAAGATATTTAGAAGTCATCCGATTAGAACTTTATGAATCTCCTAATGGTAAGATTGTCAAACCGCATGCAAGGTACACATTGTCCAAAAAGGAAGTCAAGATGTGTGCACATGGGTTAAGTCTCTCAAAACTACCAGATGGATATCGTCAAACATTGCAAGGTGTATTACGGTGGAAATTGCAAGGATGAAGAGTCACGATCGCATCATGTGTTCATGGAGAGACTCATGCCTATAGCATTTCGGGATCTCGCTGATAAACCAATATGGGATGCTTGACGGATCTTAGTCGCTTTCTTCAAAGAATTGTGTTCAAAATCATTGAATGAGAAGGACATGTTTGTACTTGAGAAGAACATCATAGAGATCACGTGTAAACCGGAAAAATATTCCCACCGGTTTTTTTTGACTCCACGGAGCATTTGCAAAACCATCTTCCCTATGAAGCTCGTGTTTGGGGTCCAGCCAATATAGATGGATGTACCTTTTCGAGAGGGTGATGGAAAACCTTAAGAGGAAGGTGAAGAATAGAGCTTATGTCGAGGGGTCAATATGCGAGGCATACAGCTTTTGATGAGATATCTACGTTTGTCTCGCATCATTTTCCTGATGAAGTCTTGATAAAGGCCAATCGAGTATCGAGACATGATGATGGGAGAAATGTTGAACTAAATGGTCGGCTCTCAGATTTAGTCTATCGGGCCGCTTATGGAAAAGGGAAGCGCATATTCCTCTCTCGAGCAAGAATTACATGCCGCATATACTTACATTCTTCTCAATTGTGAGAGATTGATTTAATTTGTGAGGTACACATGTAAACTTGATATTTTATCTTTTAAGTTAAAATTTATTCTAATATGTTAATGTTTATAACATGGTATAGATTGTACGATGACGAAAGTTAAAAGTGAAGCATGCCGACATAACTGATAAAGATATTCAAATCAATCGGGATAAAAACTTTGCACTTTGGCTAAAGGACAAAGTAAGTTCAATTTTTAAGCACGTAGTGTATATATATATAATATATATACTCCATATGTTAACTATGACTTCATTTAATAAGATGGAGTTTTTGTAGGCTTTGACTGAGGGATCAACGATTCCGGCTAATGTACAAGTCCTAGCTATGGGACCAGACAAGGATCAAGTCACCGAATGGTTACAAAATAAATGGTTGTGAATTTCACACAAAGGCATATGGGCGCCAGAAAAAGAACAACGAACTCGGAGTGTGTGTCCAAGGAGATTGTTACAATGAGCTTGGTCGTGCCTTTTATGGGGAGTTGGAGGAAATCGTAGAGTTGTCGTACAAGGGCACGTACGGGGGTCATATTCACTTGTTCAAGTGCCGTTGGTTTGATTCAGAAAAAGGGATACGTGTTGATGCATACGGAATCATCGATATTGACCTCCATAGTCTCACAGGTACTCAACGAACCGCTTTGTTTTACCAACTCAAACAAAGACAAGTATACTACACTCCTAGTCCCCGTTAGGAAAGGGATAGACCGCCTACTGATTGGCAAGTCAGAATTTATACTCCCGCCGTAGTCGTGTAAATTAGTTGATAGGAGATTTACCAAGAGCGGATGCTTCATAGTCGCACTATAATAAATGTGGAGGACGACAATGAAGTAATCCAGCTTAGATGGTGGAGATGAACCACATGAATTAGATCCTGAGTCAATACTTGTGTCGATGACATCGATAATCGAGGAGGAAGAGTTATTGATCGAATCGACACGTAATCCAAGCGTATGATGGTTATGAATCAACAACACGATATCAAGATGATTCTCAATCGACATCGACACTTGAACTCATGAAATGTATGTTTAGCAATACATGTTTTTATATCATTGTCATGTTTATGTACTAAACTATTTAAATGCAACTTTTGTTTATTGTCATTTTATATTCATATATATACATGTTTATATCATCGCTATGTTTATTATTATCATATATACATAAATCAAATATGACTCCTAATAACATCTTGAAATTTGTATATCTGATGGCTTCCAGCAAATGAGAAAAAGCGCGGCTTGGGTAGGGGGCTTTCTAATAATGTGCCCAAGGCCCCTACTAATCCCGATGATCGGATTCTTATTCAGATTTGCCTCCTCCGAATAAAGACGTACGTCTCCGATATATATCATTTATATAAAAGCATTTAAGATTCCATTTATTGTATATTGATAATGTTTTGATTGATATTATATTGGTAATGTTTTGTTTTGGTCTTATTGTATTGAAAATTTGTATATTTCTCTTGGTTTCATATGTCAATTTTTTGGTTTGTGGTCTTGGGTGCCTAGAAATGTCCATATATGCATGCCGTCGTCGTACGTGGCTAGTCTATATTATAGGGAGACTATGGCAAATTTTTTTTAAGTATTATAAGTATAAGTTTGAAAATGTTCACAAATATTATAACTTAGATATAAATTGCTTTAATATATGCTAATTGATGTTGTATATTATAGTGATTTTTCGGGATAATAAGATCGTCATGCATATCACAAATTGTGTTTACGTAATTGCCTACACCGTGATTACGTATGGCGAGCACACCTATCGCCTACAAGGATCTTTGTTTGCGTAATTCTGTATATGTTTTTTAATTATGACAAATAATATTAATATAATATTCAAAGGATAATTATTTAGTAATGTTATTATTGTTTTTTATTTGCGTAAACGGTATAGATGGGAGGACGCCAGCAGTGATTCGTACATTATTCGCAAAAAGTGCATGCGGTCCGCACTCAAGGACAACTTGAATAAAGAACGACAAAAAGCCATTCACAATGCCGAGATCGACCATCCGTGCCGTGGAGAGGATTATATGCACTGAGCATAGCCCTGGTGGTGCACCCAAATCCATATAAATTTGAGATGTGTGCCCAATGGAGAGTCGAGAGCTAGGTGAAAAGACGAAAAGACCACCACCAACAGAGCCTCGGGTGTATCCGATGGCGAAAAAGGCTAAAGAACATACAAGTGGCTGGCAGATTTCACAATTCTGGCAAGATATCAACGCCTCGCACGTATTTACAAGTTTTAATATGTTTACAATCATGAATTGTAGAAAATATCCCATTTTACTTAGTAATATTGTCTTTGTTTTTGTATAGGAGTCTCGGTCCTCAAGGTCACCTTATCCATTGGTCGGATGTGTACGTACACACCCGTGATGGTTCCGCCGAGGCTATCCAGATAAGCGGTAATAAGTTTTAACAACCTGATCTTGTTTATTAATACTTACAAAATATTATTTTTAACTATTTAAGTGTTAACATGATGACGGGATACTTATAAACGCTTTATCGAATGAAGCGCTATCCTCAAGGCACTCCACGTCCGCCTATCGATCAAGAGTTGTGGGAGAGGCCCACATGGAAGAAGAACTACATTAAAGGTCAAGGACAACGACGACGCCCATCCTTCAAAAGGCTTAGACAACTCTGCTACCAAATCTTCATACCATCGAAGTCATCCAATTGTTCATACTCCTACCGATCGCAGAGAGCTATACGTCAAGATCGAAATCTTCAAGATATCAAGGCACACAGGGCTCTTGATCCCGAGGAGTTAGTCAAGCAAGCGATGGCAGCAGCAGCAGGACAAAGATGGGATGGCGACGAGGTATAAAATCAATTTGTTGTATGTATTGTCATAATATATACCAATGATCAACATATTTATTATATTTGTAACTTGTTTTATTATTTTGTTAATTACAGTGGTGATCAAGGAGGGATGACGCTTGACATAACCTTGTACTTGTATATTCATTATTTGATGTTTGTATATATGTTACTTAAACAAGTTTTGAAATGTTATTATATTTATTCAAATCATATTGGTTTTAAAGGTTTATATACTAGTTTGGTGTATGTGTTGGTGGACGATGGATGTTTATATTGTTTTGTATGTTGTTTATCTTGGTGTGTATGTGTGTTGGGATAAAGCGTGTAGAAAACAGTATGTGTTTTTGGGAATTCGCAAAACAAAGAAAAAATTTGGCTTTAATTTTTTTTTTATATCAATGATCGTGCGTCGCGGTCGCTAAAAGTTAATAGCGACGAAGCACGAGATCGTGACCGCCCGCTCATGGTCACGATAATGGTCACCGACACGTCGGACCACGCGTCGCCTTTGGCCTCGACCATGCTTTATTTCAAATCAATGATTTGTTTTCATTTCGATTACGCTCATAGCGGCCGCAGATATCTTGTCAGCTAATAGTGGTCATTGATATGCATCCCAAATGACCAGATTTTATCGCGACGATTATCGGCGATCGTGACATGCGTCAGAGATATTATCTCATGACCGAAAAGCGGTCATTGATAATCGGTGGGTCGATAGGCCTTTTTGTTGTAGTGATAGACAATTTAGATTGAGACAGGATATATTTATCAATCACATCAAAAATTTGGACGGCATCTTCATTGACAAAAGAGATTCCAAAGTGTGCAAGAATTTTGGTAATAAAACCCCCATAAGGAAAACACTTTGTTTTATTTGTCAAACAACTCTCCATGTGCTCAATCATAAGTAAGGCTAAATTAAACTTTGTTCCAAAGATGATTAAAGCAGAAAGAATTAAGTCTTAATACGTTATATTGGACCGACCCCCATTCCGAGGAACTAAATTAGCACGAATGATTTTATGAATAACATTATTCAACGGGGTAGTTTCAATAACAGTTGGTAATCTAATAAATTCAGCAGAGGAACACTCTTTCACTATTCGTAACTGTTCAAGAACTGTTAAAGTTTCAAATTCGAAGGGACCCTTGAGTGTGAAAGGACAAAATCCAGAACATGGAATATTGAGAATATAGCCCAATACAGTAGAATCAATGACCAATGTTTTGTTTTTCACAAAAGTTTTTATGACATCACCGTTAACAGACATATTCCCAAAAAATTATTTAATTAACGTTGGATATGCAGATTTGGGGGGACTCAACATAGCAGAGATGTAAACTTTTGCAAATAAGGATGTTACCCCAATTTGTTGAAATAGGGCTTGATCAACTAATTTCCCAAAAATAATCGTTTTATGGATCATAAGATCCTGAAAACGCATAGCATGACTAGAAGAGGTAAAGATTAAAGGAGTACCATGAGTTTGAGGAACAGGAGAAATCAGTTGGTCCGAATGAGAGGAATCGGGAATGAGGATGGGGTCGGTGGACTTCCCTTTCAAACGATTCTTCAGAACCCCCAAATCAGTTGATCGTCGAGTGATAAGCCGATTCGAGCGTCGTCGTGAAGAGTGAGGTGGGATATCCTTCTTGCTCGGAAGAGCTTCTCTGCCGGTGTTGACCATATGACCGCCCCGTGTTTTAGCCATTGAAGAACTCTTGAAACCCTAGATTTGGAAAGGGAAGAAATAACACGAGGAAAGAGAATAACAGAGGATAGAGCGTGAAATGGGATAAAACCCTTTCTCAGGTGACAAATAAAAACAGAGTGCAAGATGTGGAAGATGAAAAGATATTAGAGTTAATGACTTACATAGAGTTGTATTCCTGCTCAATCACTAAATGACATTAAAACCCACTAATGTAATTAAAACCCACGAATGCCCTTTTAGTCACAAATAAAATGAAACTTATAATAGTCACAAATATGTTCACAGATGGCATTTAAACATATAATGAAACTTGACCAAATTTTTTTTACCACATAATGCAAAATAAATTTATATATACATAATTTAATAAAATATATATATAAATTATTTTTTAATTTTTTAATTTTTATTTTTATTTTTTTTAAAAATAATTTCTATAGGCACATAAACAAAAGACTAATTAAGCACAAATAGACATTCCAAGTTCTCTTCTCAAGGTACAAAAACGTTCCTCACTTAAAGATTTTGTAAAAATGTCAGCCAATTGATGTTCAGTAGGGACAAATACTAACTTAATTAATCCTTTAGCAACATTATCTCTTAAAAAACGATGTCTCACTTCAATATGCTTAGTACGAGAATGAAGCACAAAATTTTTAGAAATATCAATAGCACTAGTATTGTCACACATAATAGGCACATTTTCATAAATAACATTAAAATCATGTAACGTTTGTATCATCCACAGAATTTGTGAACAACAACTACCTGCCGCCAAATATTCACCTTCTGTAGTAGACAAGGCTACATATGTTTGTTTCTTGCTGTGCCAAGCTATATTGCTTTGGCCTAAAAATTCACAAGCACCACTTGTGCTTTTTCTATTAACTTGGCACCCTGCATAATCTGCATCTGAGTATCCAATTAGTTCAAAACTAGGAGATATGGGATAGTATAAGCCAAAGTTAATTGTACCAGATAAATATTTAAATATTCTTTTTACTGCTTTAAGATGAGACTCTTTCGGTTGAGCTTGAAATCTAGCACAAAAGCATACACTATACATAATATCCAAATTGATGCGCTTAAATAAAGTAAACAACCAATCATACCTCGATACATTGTTACTTCAACATCTTTACCTCATAGCATCCGCAGAAGTTTGATGGTAGTACTCATTGGTGTTTCTTTGGTTTGGTATTTTCAATCCAAATCTCTTCATAGTTCCTTCCACATATTTTGATTGGTGAATATGAATCCCTTCATTGGATTGTTTGATTTGAAGCCCCAAGAAATAATTTAATTCACCCATAAGGCTCATATCAAACTCATTATGCATACATTGGAAAAACCACTCACACAAAGAGTTAGTAGAGAGTCTCCAAAAATTATATCATCCACATAAATTTGAACAATTAATAAATCTTTATTTTTGGTTTTAATAAAAAGAGTAGAATCAATTTTACCACGATTAAAACCATTGTCTAATAAAAAATTGCTTAATCTTTCATACTGTGCTCTTGGAGCTGCTTTTAATCCATACAAAGCTTTTTTCAATTTAAACACATGATATGGATATTTTTCATGTTTAAATCCCGGTGGTTGCTTAACATACACTTCCTTATTTAAATAGCCATTTAAAAATGCATTTTTCACATCCATTTGATATAATTTAAATTGTCTAAAACATGTATAGGCTAACAAAATTGGTATGGCTTCCAACCTTGCAACAGGCAAAGGTTTCTTCATAATCTATACCTTCTTGTTGATTATAGCCTTGAGCTAACAATCTAGCCTTATTTCTAGTGATTATGCCATTTTCATCCAGTTTATTTTTGAAAATCCATTTTGTACCAATTATAGAAGCATCTTTAGGAGGTTTAACAAGATCCCATACCTGACACCTTTCGAATTGGTTTAATTCTTCCTGTATGGCAATAGACCAATTTTCATCTTGAATTACTTCCTTGGCATTCTTTGGTTCTATTTGAGAAAGAAAAGCTGAAAATGCACAATAATTCCTTGCTTTTCTTCTTGTATTCATCCATGTGTTGGGATCTCCAATGATTAGATTTGGTGGATGATTTCTCACTGTTCTAGAGGATCTAGGAAGCCTTGCTGCAGTCATTTGCTCTTCAGGTTCAGGTTCTGAAATGTCAAGCTCCACATCAAACTAATCATCAAATTTTTCTTCTAATACAGACGGGTTGAGATGTCTAACGTTAGGCGTCTGCATGTCTGCATTTTCAACTAAAACAGATGACTCAGGTTGTCTAATTTCATTTGTTTGCTGTCCACGTTCATCTGATTTTCCTTGTGATGCAGACGGCTCAGGCTGTCCGGATTGAGCTGTCTGTTTTCCACTAAACATGTTGTCTTTACCTGCAGAAACTTCATTTTCTTCTTTTGATAGGTCACAGTTAAATTCATCAAATACTATATGCACAGATTCTTCAACTTTAAATTTATCAAGATTATAAACCCTATAAGCTTTACTATGCATTGAATAGCCAAGAAAAATAGATTCGGTTGATTTAGCATCAAATTTTCCAAGATTACCATTAGTATTTAGAATGAAACATTTAGCACCAAATACTTTAAAATAGTTAATATTTGGAATCCTTTTATTTAGTAACTCATATGGTGTTTTCAATATGATGGGTCAAATTAGTACTTTATTTAAAATGTAACAAGCAGTACTTACAGCCTCTGCCCAAAATCTTTTAGGCAGTTTACTTTCATGAAGTAAAGTTCTTGCAAATTCTTGGATAGTACGATTTTTGCTCTCCACAACACCATTTTGTTGAGGTGTTCTTGGTGCGAAAAACTCATGTAACACCTTTCTCTCTTTACAATATGGTATAAAATCTTTTCCAAATTCTCCACCGTGGTCACTCCTTATACCAATTAGCTTGAGGTTGTGTTTTTTTCAACATTCTTTATAAGCTTTTCAAATTCTGCAAAAGCTTGATCTTTAGTTTTCAAAAATACAACCCATGTAAATCTTGAAAAATCATCAACAATAACAAAAGCATAATGATTATTTCCTAGGCTAGCATATCTCTCGGGTCCAAATAAATCAAGATGCAATAATTGAAGAGGTAAAGAAGTTGATACGATTTTTGCTTGTAAAGGAATTTCTTGCTTGTTTACCTAACTGACATGCATTACAAATACATGTCTTCTCATATTTTAACTTTGGTAAACCTTTAACCAGGTTCTTTGTAACTAACGTGTTAATCAATTCCATATGCACATGCCCTAACCTTCTATGCCATAGAATAGTTTCATCTTGAACAGCAGCTAAACAAATATCCTCATTTTGATTTTCAAAATTAATAGTATATATATTACCTTCTCTGTTAGCTACTAAAGGAACATTATGAGAGTCATGAATAATAGCACATTTATCTTTTTCAAAAATAACTTTATGACCACTATCCATTAGTTGACTTACACTAATTAAATTATATTTTAACCCTTTAACATGATGGACATTATCAATGTAAACCTTACCATTGCCAATTTTACCTTTACCGATGATTTGGCATGTGATGTCATCTCCAAAAGTAACCGTGCCTCCTTTCTTTGCAACAAGTGAGGTAAATTTAGTTTTATCACCCGTCATGTGTCTAGAACATCCACTGTCAAGTACCCATTTATGTGATGGTACTTTAGCTTTTAAGCATACCTACAAAACAAATAAGTAGCTCATCGTTTTGGTACCCAAATGCTTTGGGTCCCATTTATTAGTAGTAATTAAATCTCCTTTCTTTACCCAAACTTGTTTTATTTTAATTTTATTACAGCTTTGTATCAAAATGTCCTTTTAAACCACATTTTCTAGTAAGTAACATAAGGTGAGCAATAAAGAGGCTTGCTCCTTGGTTAATTGTTTATTACTCTAATTTTATTAGTCGTGCTTTTTATGTTTTTAATAGGATTATATCCAATTCCTTGTTTATCTAAGCTTGACCTTTGAGCACCCAACATTATATTTAAATTCTCTTCTCCTTGAACAAATTTTGCAAGATCCTTTTTCAAAGATATTATTTCTTCCTCATTATTATTTTGCATGTTTATTATTTTTCCATCATTAAAAGCATCTATACAAGTATCTCTCATTTTCAAGCTTTCTTTTAAATCATCATTTTCCTTTTTAAGGCTATTATTTTCTTCATTTAATTTGTTTGCACGATTATATAAAATTTTATTATAATTATCTAAATATCCAATTTTAGCATTCAACTTAGAAACTTCACATGATGTGCAATCTTTAACTATTTCTTGTTTTTCCTCAATTAAAGTTTCTACTTCCTTCATTAAGTCATTTATCCAACTTTTCAAGTGAGCATTTTTCTCTTTCATACGAAGGTTTTCATTTTTTAAAACAAGATAGTCAGAAATAGTAATTTCTCCAAGTTCAGAACTTACCTCAGATGTTTCCTCATTGTGTATTCCAGTGAAACATAGCTGAGCAATTTCTTCTTCTTGATCTTCATTATCAGGTTCATCATCACTCCATGTCATTAGAGCCTTCCCTTTTGAACCGTTTGCTTTGTTCTTTCTTTTTAGTTGGAAGCAATCTCTTTTGAAGTGTCCAGGCCTTCCACATTCGAAACATATTTCTTCTTGTGGCTTTGGCTTGAAATCTTTCTTGTTGTTAAAAGCTTTTGTTGGTACTTTTGATCTATTCTTCTTTGGATTAGCTCCCTCAATTTTCCGGTCATTAAAGCTATTTCTTCATCTGAGTCTTCATCATTGTCTTCTATGTAGCTTTCAGCTTGTAGAGCCAAGGTCTTCTTCTTAGGTGCCTCATCTTCTTCATCATACAATTTTAGTTGGTTTTCAAACTCTTCAAGTTCTCCAAATAAGGTAAGAGTTTCCATTGTGTTGATTGTGATTGAGTCTTGAAGTGTAGTGACCTTTGGTGCGAATCGCTTTGGCATGACTCTTAGAAGCTTTCGGTTGATTTCCTTTTGATCAATCTTTCGTCCGAGCATGCTTAGAGAATTCATTAGAGTGAGGAATCTTGCCTGGGCATCTCTAATTGATTCATTTTTCTCCAATTGAATAGTTCATATTCGTGCATTAGCATGCTCAGCTTGACCTCCTTCACTTTAGTAGTACCTTTATGGCTCATGATTACTGTGTCCCAAATTTCCTTAGCCGTAGTACAAGAGGAGACCTTATCAATCTCTGACTGAACCATGCCACTCAAAAGTGTATTTATGGCCTTGGAATCATAGGATACCATATACGATTCATTTGAGTCCATTTCCATGAGATTCTTTGGCTTGCCATCATCATGTCATGAAATGACCGGTCCATTTGCATTACCACCATCCCATGGGTCACGCTTCAGATAGATCTTCATTCTAAACTTCCAAAAGTTGAAGTTTTCACTTAGAAACAACAAATGGTGGCCTACCTGTTGGTCGACCTTCTTGAAAGTTTAGGTGTGTCATAGGATCTTCCCTACGACTGCAACGCATCAATATTAGTAGAGCCTTGCTTTGATTTGATACCAAATTATGTATTTTGATATGTGCACACCTAGGGGGGGGGGTGAATAGGTGTTTAAGCTAAAAGTGATAAACACCAAAACTTTTTTTAAATTTTGTGCTATAGATTTAATTGCATGACTACACTTATGCGCTTTGAGTGTCTGTTCTTCGTTTATGATTATCGACGCCTAGACACTGTCTGCCTGCTTTAGTGTCCGGATTAACATGATGAATGAAAATATGCGAGAACTCCGAATGGCGATTAAAGAAATAAATGTAAGTAAAATCACACTAAGAATTTTACGTGGTTCAAATTTCTATCCTCTACTGAGTGGTGTAATCCACGCCCAATCCCAACTAGGATTGAGACTCTTTTTATTACTATTTAAACCTCAATACAAAATTACTCCCTCTGTTACAAAGAAGCCTCAAATCGATGTTGGACACCTATGCCCCTTTTTGCACCTCTCGCAACTCAGTACACTCTCGCACCTCTTCTCACCTCCGAGACTCTCAAGCTTTCTATGAACAGACTTAAAACCTCAAGCCAAAACTATGCTTGAGTTTGGTTTACTGAAGAATGAATAGAATAAATTTCCAGCACAAAAGAATATAAAAGATTACAATAGGCATTACCGAATATTGCGGTTGAAGTGCTCTGATATAGTATGTCGACTTGATTGCAGATTTCGTAGTTATTCTGTTCACCAAGAGAAGTAGTATATATAATAACACAACCAATGACTATAAAAATATGTTAGCTAAGAAATCTCATTCCCGTTTAAAGTGAATCCACGATTTCGGCAAAAATGAATAAGAAATATTCTGCGCCAACTGCCAACTATTTGTAGCTGAAATAAAGGAATGAACCTCTTATACCCAGTCAACTATTTTGAACAAGAGAGTAACAAAGAGATAAGATAAGACTTTAAAAAAGCTTCTGTAGGACTCATATATCAAAATAGAATACTAACTCATGTGGGCTCCACTAAGCAAGATAAAATCCTTAAATAAAATAGCACCCACGAAATACCAACTATCAGCAACAATTTGTTCATGAATTAACCATAACCCATGCATTATAATATTATAACCCATTAATCCATGCATATTTAATATTATAATAACACACCATGAACCATGCACACTTCTAATATACTTAAATTAGTCATCAATCAAAACATCATATAATCAAAAACTAACATATGCTACTTTGGTAACGAAATAGTGTTTGATAGTATCGTTGCCAAATTCATTATTTACAAACCTGTTATGTTTCGAATGTTAAAATTATTTTATAAACAAAATAAATTGTGGCTCACTGACCCCATAACAAATTATGGCAAAAATACAAAAAAACTCAAATATTATTAACTAAATAAAATCATCTAGTACATAATTTACCACACTTGGTTGAATAGTGAACACACTTCAAGAATTATTAAAATATAGTCACATTTATAGATAATAATAATAATTATACCTTTCCCTTGGAATATTTATATATGGAGCTAAAAAGTATGTCATACTACATATGTTCTAGGTTGTTGATGGCTTTGGGCTAGGGTGTTCCTCCCCTTTCTGTGCTACTATTCCTTGTTGCTGTCTTTGTTGCTTTTGGGCGTAGCACTGCTGCTGATGTTTCTGTTGTTGTGGTCTTGGTGGCACTACCGGTTGGGATGCTCTTGATGTTTTGGTTCTACTTCAACTACTACTGGTGTTGCTACTGTTTCTATTGTTGTTGGGCTCTGTTGCCTATGTTTTGCTGCTGTTAGGATTTGTTCCATCATTGGGCGTGTGCTTATTCTGGGCATTGTTGCTGATCAACAGATTAAAGAATAAAGGGTGAACCAGTGTTTTAAAGTTCAGACACCATTTTTTAATTGCTATGTTTATCGGAATTTAAGTTTAATCCTGTACATAAAACTTGTAGCGCCCCCAAATTTGGATCCCTTGAATCTCGAACCTAGTGCGTCACGATACATCGTCTTCATACATATTTTATAACTATTGCGGAATATTCATACATACATTGTTCATTTTCAAGTAATTCTACATCATCTCCCAAGGTTTCTAACCTGAACTTACATACAAACCTTTAGATTCACAAAAGATTTACATAAATAACTTACATCAGATAACTAAATAGTTAACTTGCATAACACTCTAATCTTGTCCTTTGCTTGTGTCTCTGTCTTTCCTTGAACATTCGAATTAATCTGAAATTTATTATCATGATATAGTAAGAGTGAACAACTACTGTGCTCAGCAAGTTTAAATACAATGAAGATATATCATGATTGAAAATGAATAAGTTGTCAAGTTTTCAACAATGTATAATAATTGTGAAAGAGCATAAATCAATTTTAATAATTAAATGACTAAATCAATAATGTTGGGTGGTCAACAATGACCATGAACAAATTTAACTGAACCTTATGATAATGAAATCATAGATGATCATCAACAATAATTATCCATAACATACGATGAACATATAACTTCGAGTAATCCTAAATATATAAATTATATAAAACATATCCTAACATACTTAAATTACATATTTATTTTATAATTGCAAAATAAATATACTACACATAATTTTTATTCAAATACAATTATTTACATACCCAATATATTATAATATAATATCTTACCTCATTAACATAAATTCAATTAAGAATTTATTTATTTCTTTAAGATATTACGATAAATATAATATCTTTTCTTTATTAAATTAATTTCATATAAAAATTTATTCTAATACTCTTGGGTAATATATATATAAAAATTATATGTTTAACCCACCTCTTTTTTTGCTCTCATTACGCAAATTGTTCCCAACAATTTTATTTCCCATAATAATATATATATATATATATATATATATATATATATATATATATATATATATATATATATATAACTCTCAATTACAAGTTACACCAAATATACACACATCACGTATAGAAAATTATTAATAATTTTATTCTCACATTGTAAATTATTCAGATCAATTTCTTTATATATAGCAAATATAATTTAATATATTTACTATATTACGATATATACATATCCTTCATAAATTATAAAATAATTTATATACTCATATTAATGACTAGACATTTAATTTAATGTCTATTAAACCTCTTAATACGACTTGCTACATTCAATAAACCTTCTTCATATGGCTTTGTCATATTTATTATTACATAATCTCTTTCAATTATTAAACCGTATAGATTTTTCTTAAATTTTTTAAATAGATTCTCTATTTCCACTCTAGGTTTTAAACTTTAACCTTTAGATTAATCATTTAAGATTATTTTTAAATTTTCGGATTGTCACATAACTCATGAAACTTATCGTTTTAATCCATTAAAACAAAAATGAGTAAATTGATTACGTTGTCACAGTATCTCATACTAAACTTTTGTACTGATTCACAGAGACAACTTTCTCTCATGCCTTGTTCAATCTTATCTAAAAAGGTAGCTAATGAAATCATGTATCTTACCACAATCTGGTCCTTGTTTATCATCAGTGACTATGTACTGGTGGCCTTGTGATTCTAACCACTAACGCATGCCTAAGGCATTCTCCACACAGCCCAAAAATTGGGATTCATTGAAGCATATTCATTTTCCTTGTAGAAGACACCAACAATCTTTTTGCTTCCGGCAGAAGACTGACAAATTAGAGAAGGAAACATAATTCATTTTCATAAAAAGAAATGAGACTAATTATTAGACTCCAAAACTATTTGAAGTACTTATATGGCCTAAATAGTTATATGAGAGAGATGCTGAAACATCACACTTACAGTTACCTAAAAAATACCTTCAAAGCCTGGATAAAACAGATACCTCCTATCACATTTAAATACCACAAACGTATAGATAGAAATGGGCATCTTATATCACATTTTACCAACAAAATCATAATTATAGCAACCTAAAGTAATAGATGTCATGTGTTTGTGATAAGAAATCATGGTTCGAACTCCTAGAATGAGCAAATACACAATATACACCCAGTAATGCCAGTAAATTCAAAAATGATTATATTATATGGAGTTTTTATTTAAAGATGGTCAAAAATAAAAATTTGTATAAATTGACACTTCAAGCTGTGTTTAAAAATCTCATTACATAATTAAAATACACTGCAATTTAGTAATGTGAGCTTTTCAGAGAGAAAGGGTTAGAAGAGCTCCAATTACCAAAAATTATGAGGTATTATGGAAAAGAAGTTGTGTCTGCTCTGTGTGGAATTTGAGCCATTTGGGTCACTCTTTTAAACAGAATAAAACACATTGCCACTCATTTGCTGGATGTTGTAAGTGTTATGGTTAAGATTTATCTTTCTTTTAATACGTGTCCTATTATTTAGGATAATGTTGTTAGTGGTTGAATAGTTCTTTGTACACGTTTCTAGTTGAGAATGTGGGTTGTTCTTTGTACACGTTTATAGTTGAGAACGTGGGTTGTGTTTATTTATTTTGTAAGACTATTTATAGCCAAAGTAGCTCTTCAATAAATAATTATTCCAGTATCAACAAATTAGTATCAGAGCTTACAAAAGAAAGTTGCAGTTTTTGAGTGATTTACATCATGAGAAGAGAAAAGAGAGAAAGAGAGAGAGATGGCGAGTGATGAGAAAGGGAATTTCATCCAGCCTTTCATCCCACGTTTTAATGGTCACTATGACCATTGGAGGAGCATGTTGATGGAGAATTTCCTCAGGTCCAAGGAGTATTGGGGACTTGTGGAGACCGGAATTGCAGAACCAGAAGCCAGTGTGGTTTTAACCGATGCACAGAAAAAGGGACTCAAAGAGAGAAAGACCTCAGGGCGAAAAATTACTTGTTTCAGGCCATCAACAGGACTATCCTTGAGACAATTTTTAACAAGGATACGTCAAAGAAAATATGGGATTCGATGAAGAACAAATATGAAGGAAACACTCGTGTGAAGAAATTGATCCTGCAAGCTTTAAGAAGGGATTTCGAAACCCTAGAAATGAAATCAGGTGAATCTGTCAATGATTATTTTTCTAGGGTTATGTCGGTAGCAAGAACTATCCGGGTATGGAGTGATGATTCAAGATAGTTGTTTAGCAGGCTTCACTATTTTTGTAAAATAGTGTATCAATAATTGTAATGAGGACTCCTTTTGAGTTTGTATACTCTCTAGTATACAATATTTGTATTCAAACTCACAGTATATGTGGTCGTAATTTGCACGGCAATTATATTACTGAAGTTGTATTTGTTTCTGTACCATGTATCTGACGACTCAAGATGGGTGAGGTATACCTGTTTTGGGGGCGTCACAGTATGACTACGTCAAATTCAAATATTTTAACAAACAAAAATAATGAAACATGGAACACCGACCTTCAGGCATAGATAAACATTCTCACGGCAAAGACTGGATCAATAATTAGCCTTTACTTTTTCTTTTCTTTTTTCTGAATTTATATTCTTCCTTTGTTGGACTGTCAAAGAGGATACAAAATAGAGGACTACAAAGAAACAGTTAACTTAAACTCCATGCAAAATTCTCCAATTCTCTTGGGTTTTAACAAGAAAGGGGCGGGCACACTCACTGTTCAGCATTTATGAAATGAGCTGTAAGGAGTTTTGAAACTGTGAATCCAGTGAAGGTGTCAACATCAAAAAGTTCTTTCAGCTTCTCATCAGATATTATTCTCCTCTTATCAGATGGATCCTTTAAGAATAAAAGAAAGAGCAGAGTTAATAACTGGTTAGGTTCTCTAATAAGATGAAGCTAAGAGAAAAATATACTAAAGCACTTCAAACCAACCCCAGTACTATAAGCTGACTTTACTGCAACCAAAATATTTCCTAGAGCACCAGCTTACTAAACTAGTGGAATATAACAGAACTTAATTAACATAAAGAGGAATAAGTATAAGATCACAACTATTACCACAAAACCAAACTCGGAAGCCTGCTAGCCTGTTACCCAGCGTTGATCCCCTCTAAATCTCTAATCAAAGGTGAATCCCATATTCTCTTTATGACCTCAGCTCGTCAACTCATCATTCTCACCTTCTACTCTCTTCTGCTTATGCTGCTTTTCCTTTGGTGTGGTTGGAGCTGCTTCAATATGGAAAACCAATGTGAATTCAACTGTCTCACATTCTTCAACATAATTAGAAATAGAGAGAGATACAGTACTCAAAGGTGCATCTAAAAACAGAATAAGATGATATAACTAACAAATTCATACCACCATATAATGTAACCCCTAAAACAAAAAGGAGAAACTCTCCACCATGAACAACATATAATTTAACTGGTTACATAATTAGTTTGATTAGCAAGATTAGCTCATGAACAGAAACCTAAAAACTCATACAATTGGTCAAATCTAGTATTTGTACCAAAGGCCACCACTAAACCTAGCACCATCAGAATCATTGAGCAACTAAAGAAGGGAACAGAGCAACTGAGAAAACAAATTACTTACAAAGAAAAAAGATTAAACCATTCAAAGAAACAATATTTTAGGAAAATCCTACTATATACTCGAGGGAAACAAACAGAGAACAGCAGATAAAATCATAGAACATAGTACTTCGAAGCAGAATCAAATTAGAAAACAAAATAGAAATCAGCTGTAAATAGCCATTTTTAGAAACCCATAAAAATTAAAGAGAAATAAAAAAGGAAAATTTTAAGAAAACAATTTTCACAAGAGAAAATCAACAAAAACAAATGATCTACGAAAAAACTGATCTAATAAAAAACCCAGAAAGGGAATCTAATTTCTTAACTATAGTCCATAAAAAATGGGGAAAAAAACTCATACCTCCACAATTGCTAACAGAAGGGGCAGTGATTTTGCAGGCGGATGGAAGAGCCAAGGCTTTGGTGACATTCAAAGAGAAACCAAACTGAGCACTGTTCTTGAAAACCTCACATAGACACTTGGATTTGAGAACAGTTTTGAGGCCAGAGCAGCACGTCCCTTCTGGCTTACTCACTGTGCTGCCGCTGCTGATGTAAGAGAGACAGTCCACCATGTTTAGAACGACGGTGGAGCAGTCGACGGCCAGAGCTGGGGCGGCGTGGTGCTGGCGTGAGAGAGACCACATTTGACGAGATCGGGACGGATTTGGGAGTGAGAGAGAAGAGAGGCTAGGGTATTGGGGCTGGCGTGTTATTTTAATTTCAAATTCACCTCCGTGTTTTTTTTTTGAGCTCCGTGTTTTTAAGATACATAACGTTTTAAAAAAAAACGTTATCTATTTAAAATCAAAAAAATATTCTTATTAAATAGATAACGTTTTCTTATATATATTTATAACGTTTTGTTAAAAAACGCGTTGTGAAAAAAATATCATAATACTTTTATAAAAAATATTATCTTTTAAACGTTGTCATTTATTATTTTATAGTAGTGAGAATAGATTTTTAAAAAATTTATCTTTAATTAGTGATCGATATAATTATATATAATGATGAGTCTTGTTATATATATATATATATATATATATATATATATATATATATATACACACACACGCACGCACACACTAATGGATATTACTAAATCACATATTTATATTTTATTTTTATGTACTTTTGCTTATTCTTTTGAGTATAAAAATTATAATTTAATTTATGGTGACCAATGATAGTATTAGTGTCAATTCTGTTTATTGAATTGAACCTTTTCCAATTAAGTCTCACAAGCTAGTCATGCGCCTATTTCATGAGAGTATCTCTGTCATTTGATGATATAAAATACTCGATTCTCCATGACATTTTATTCTTTTAAAATATCAAACATTATTAAATTGATACATCGTAATACTAATTTTGTGGGATGAAATACATTCCTTTAGCCATTTACTTCTACATCCTTTGAAAAAAATCTTAATTAATCTGGGTATAGCTCGAGAAAGATACTAGCTTACAATTGTAAGACAATTCAAGAATTGAACATTATGACCAATCAAAAATATGGCAATTGTGCAAACTTTAAATATCTGGTCTCTCTTGTGAGTTTGTTCTTCTGTGAATCTGTTCTTGTTTGTGCCATGTGTTGTATACAAGTATCATATATGTAGGGAACTGACTTGTCAGAAGAATTTTAACGAACTTTATTTTAAACATTGTGTAGGTAATGGCATGTAAACAAAATTACATGAAATGATTAGAAACACAAGAGGCCGTTTTCAAGCGTTATCAACTTAATACTTTATGACTTCAGAAATCAAACTTTTATTGTTTTAAACAAACATGAAACCGGACATTTTTACAATAGTCTATTGGTAACCTTATACAACACAGTACTCCCAATTCTTCTTTTAGCATTGGAGCCTATTTGCATCCTCGCAATTCTTCTTTCTCTTACCAGAATAATGCTTCAAATCAAAACTAAAAATTAGTGAATAATGTTCTTATCATTATTGTGTTGGGGATCTCAATTTTTACTTCTCTATTCTAGACACTGTTGATCCCTATTTATAGTCTCTAATGGTGTATTATCATAGAGGATTGATTTCATATAATCCTCAAGGATTGGGACGCTTTGATTTTCATCATAACTACACATCAATGGAACCATCCTTGAAAGATTTAGACACCCTTTTATGAAAGTTGCTGAATATGAATTTGGAGAGTAACATTCCTTGTTTAGGCATTTCCAATTCTCTGAAATCATGTTAAGAACATGTTCTCGTGCAATTTCAAATGAAGCACCTTGGTGTTCTTTCAAATAGCACGTTATGTATGATCCATCATTGCGATCTTGATTCTCATCCTATCAATCAAATTAAGCTTATGTCATGTCCTATCCAAAGGCATTTCGTTATATTGAAATGTAGGTGATATTTATGAAAAAATGATCGGTAACTTGACAAAAGATGTCTAGTTTACTTAGACAACTCTACATGTACAACCCTGTAAAGTTATGTGTAGCTAAACTAGACAATTTTTGTCTTATTACCTAGCATTACTTAGTATTTTTAAACTAAAACTTTTATTACCTTGGCACTTAACAAATCGTCCCAAAGACGAAGTATTGCTGCCACAGAAGATATAATGCCTGAATCCTCACTTAAAAAGTCGGCATGTTCATTGGTTGAACCGCCCCCTAGGAGAAAGTACATGTGGACCAGAACGACATGTACCCCTGAACTAACAATTCCATTCTTCAAGTACTCATATGCAGTTGGCAACCGCTTTGAAGTAAACCATTTAGCTTCTACAAGATATGCATTGCACAAACTAGCCCACTATAACATTAAATAACGATCATAATGAGATATGTAATGATTGCAATTATAATGATATTATTTAATACTTTTCAAATATGCATTGATATAAGAAGAAAACTTCAAGGGAAAGTTTATATACCGTTTTCTTGAGGGACTCTATGGGGTTCAGCCCATGTTTCTTGTATATCTTGTAGCCAATTTCATTAGTGATTTCATGAAGAGCCTTAAAACACTTCTTCATGTAGTTTGGTAGTTGCTCAATGGCAGCAATATCCCATCTGTATGTATGCATTATTGAACTCATTAACACCAAATTCAATTGAACTCATTATCACCAAATTTTCAACACATTCTTCCTTTAGGGCATACCTATTGACAGCTTCCGTAAAAAGTGTGAGCTCATCAATGGTCCCATTAACATCGAAAATATCATCTATTATGTAAATAAGAGAAATTGGTTTTGTGAGCTCTATTCTCTCCTCAAATAAACTAGGATCGGTAAGCATAGCAATGGGCCACATATGCCATTTTAGAGGTTGGTCCCTGGCCAATTTCAGCTCCTTTGCCAATCCTAAGTCCTTCCACCAACTACGGGACAATGATGTATACATTAAAGAGAGATAATTAAATAATCATATAAATAATAAATTTACAGAAGAAACCAATTATATATATATATAGAGAGAGAGAAGAAGAGAGATCGATGCATAAAAGCATGCTTTACTACATTTGTTCACCTTTCTTTAATGCGACGGTTTTAAAAGTATGATACAACCGTCGTCTATATTTTTACAGACAGACAACCTATATATATAGCGTATATAAAAATATATATAGAAGCAGCAGATTGTATGGTCATCAAAACCGTCGCCATCATCATCGTAAAGCTAAAGGGGTGTAAGCGCAATTGAATGACCGAGATAAAGTGATCCGACAGTATTAATCGATCAGATATATATATATATATATATATATATATATATATATATATATATATATTTCTCTTAATGTGAAATACCTGGAAACTTGAAGTAATTCTCCTTGATGTATAGATTGTATTACATTGTTATCCAACCTTGCTAGTTCTTGCAACGCTTTTCCACATCCATTTTCACAATTTAAATCTCCGACAAAGTGTTTTGCTGTGAATCTCGCTAGACTCTTGTGAAATGGATTTTTGAGTGTATTTCTAGCTGTTGTAGCTTGATTTTGATCTACAAATGTCATTTTCTCATTAAGAAGCTGGCTGCTAAATTTTTCTGCTTCCTCAAGTATATTTTCTCCTTTCATGCTTAACTGTGATGCTTCATATAAATTCACTAATCCACTAATGTCTTCTCCAACTATTTCCTTAAACTGACAATATTTTCCCTTAAAGTGTCCAAAAACACGATCTGTTTTTTATGCTCAAATGTTAGAACAAGAGAATTATGAAGTTGAAGGAGTGACAAATAAATATGAAGGAAAGGGAAAATATATAGATACACTACCTGCAGACACATAGTAACCTTCTTGTCTCAACAGTCGAAAGCAAAGGGAAAGCTCGGAAAGGTCTTTATGCTGATGAACACGAGTGTCTGTCATTAACATATACTGCCACTTGAGAAATAATTCAATCTCCTCTTGGAAGTAATTGTTAATGCCTAGTCGTTGCATCGTATCAACCATGACTAAACCTTCCCGTGAATGTTTACCTACTTTACTCTTGAGCAAATGCCTAGCATCCGTCAAATTTTGTGCGTGCTTCGTATAAAAATCATCCTGCAAGAAAATTATAGGAGTTCATTTTTTATGAAAATAAAATGCAAATTTGGTACTAGAATTAATTATAAAGAAAAGGAAATGGTGCTTGTTGGAAACCTACGTGTAAAACACTGCAATCTTTAGTGGGATAGTTGCAGCGTAGTAAGGCATTAGAATGTAGGCTGAGGTCTTTCATTATGTTGCGTTTTTGGGTGATAGCCCATGGATGTAAATGTAGGGAGGATCATTTTTCTGATTATGCTCACGAGTGAAACTGATGCCAGATTGATGAAACTGAAAGAGCAAAAATAGTGTAACTAAAAAGAAGAGATATTTGTACTCACAAGGAACCTCACAGAATACAAGAAAAGTATACTTGGTGGAAACCAGATAAATTAATCTATGGACCACTCTGCCTTATATAGGCATACAAAAAGAGACCACGTTGCCTTTTACCTTTCCACTAACTCAACAATTCCTAAAGGATAGGACAACTAACAACAAATAAAATGACCCACTACTGACTAGTGACTAATTTATTAACTAATTAACAGTTCTTTTATGGGATAAATCATTTTTTGGTATATGTCTCTTTGATACCTACATTTACAATTTAAGACTTTCGAAGTGAAAAAATTACAAAACCGGTGATTGTCTTTCGAAAAATGTTACACTTCGCTAAACATTAGGGACACGACTTACAATTTGATGCACAAGTGAAAAAGCTCTGTTGGTGATTGTCTTCAAAAAATTTGTAATCTAGTGCTTGTACTTTCCAATTTTTAAAGAATCGTTAAAATTGATCCAACGGAGAGAGAACAAACATACTGAGAAGCGAAGTCGATCGCTGGCGTTCTCGATGTTTTGTTCCATCTTTTCTTACTCCCACATTTGCACCGTTTGCTCCACGAAGTGCGCAGAACTTTAGGGAACTCTAGTGTAATCCATTCATTTTGTTGCATGAACTACAATTTTCTTCCCCAATTTCATTTACGATTCCACCCAAAGACGAGCTTCATCCTTTCAATTAAACAATGAAAACTCTTTAATAAATATATAGGAACCAAAGAATCAATGGAGAATCGAGATGAGAAGAATGAGAGAAGAAAAAAAAAGGAAGAAGAGAAACCTAATTTTCAAAATGCAATAAAGATGAAACCCTCTTATTTAGCGAATTGTAACATTTTTTCGTCTGATCACCGTTTTGTAACTTTTTTCACTCCAAAGTCTCAAATTGTAAATCGTCTTTTTTAATGTTTAACAGAGTGTAACATTTTTCGAAAGATCATCACCAAATAACTTTTTTCACTTGAATGCTAAATTGTAGTCGTGTCCAATACAAGTGCATTCAAAATTAATTTATCCCGTTCTTTTATTATGCTAATAACTAAAACAAACTAAGGACCACGTGTTGGTGTTGTATTCTAATAAATTATGCATGTGTTTCATATTTAGCGTTATGAAAATGCAATGCAAATTAGATACTAGTATTATAAAGAACACAAGGAAATGCTGCTTATTTGAAACCTACAAGGTACTCAGTACTGCAATCTTTATTTGACTTATAATGTTGAAAACAAATGGTGCGCTACACATTTTTTATGTAGGTGTTAAATTCTCATGTCTATTAACACATCGTGTCTATTTATTCAAGCACGCATCATTTGCCAAATACATGAGTTGAGCAATGTTGAAAACAAATGGTGCGTATTACACATTTTTATGTAGGTGCTAAATTCTCATATTTCTATTAACTGTTGGTTTATATTATTTTGGTTTTAATGATGCCAAGTTGTTTTGTAGTGTTTTTATATTTTTACAGATTTGGACTTTAATTGCTTGAAAGATCGAAGAAACGATTGAGTCTTTAGGAATTCAATGTAACATCATAGTTTTAATTATTTCTCAATCAAGACTCTAAGATGTTGTATAAATGGTGCGTGTTACACATTTATTATGTAGGTGCTAAATTTTCATGTCTATTAACTGTTGGTTTATATTATTTTGGTTTTAATGATGACAAGTTGCTTTGTAGTGTTTTTATATTTTTTACAGTTTGGACTTTGATTGCTTGAAAGATCGAAGAAATGATCGAGTCTTTAGGAATTCAATGTAAGTTCATAATTTTAATTATTTCTCAATCAAGACTCTAGGATATTGCATTGCATTTAAAATAATTATGAAAATGATTAATTAATCACGGAACAAGTTAATTGAGTTTCTAAATTATTTTTAAAAGAGTGAATTAATTTTAATTGGCTCACGAATTGGTTAAAAGAAATTAATATTTAATTTTTCCTCCTTCCTTATGGAAACATTTTTCCTAATTGGTTAAAAGAAATTACTATTAATATTTAATAGTTTCTAAATATTTAATTTTAATTTTTTCCTCCTCGAAGATTTGTATTTGAAAATTGTGTTGATGTATTTTGTGGCGACCCAGAATGGGTTGGGTGGATTGGACCTGTTTTGGGGGCGTTACAATATATATATATATATATATATATATATATATATATATATATGATGGGAAACGATCCAAGTGAACAACGTTAATTTTGGGAACTCATGGACAACTAACGCTCATCCGGTAATTAATCAAAATTGGAGTTAATGGTGAGATGAGCTCTCGGTAGCTTAGAGGAGTAATGGCCAGTGATAATTTAAAATTCCTCTTTCGAGCATAGAGGGAGTAGCGGCCACCAAAAAGCGTTAATCGTTTTGGTGGCCGCCTCCTCTAACGGCCAGAAAGAAGAATTTTAAAATCGAACGATAAGGAATTTGGCCAAAGCGCTTTAGTGGGACTAGCGACCAAATTCACCTCATCCTTAGATCTAACATTTTACTCCATTCCCATCCAAATGTTTAACATCTGCGAAATATAGCTTAAAAGAATCTGCTAAATCAAAATCACTTGGTTTGTGCGAGAAATTATTGGTAAGTCTTCATCGATGGCTTTCATGGTTGATATAAATATATTTTATCTAGCTCTTCAGAATCTTTTGCTAGTTTAGAATGTAGAAATGAATCAAGAGTATGTTTACATGATGGTGAAAGTAGTAGTACAAAAGGTAATGGTTCCTTATGTTGGTCAATTATTTTATAAATTAGAAGAAGTTTGAAATTTTTATAGATCATATGCCCAAAAAAATGGATTTGAGATTAGGATTATTACGAGTCGTAAACATGCTCGTAGTAATGATTTGACATCAAGGTTAAATGTATGTAGAAAAATTGGTAGAATTTGTGTTGTGATGAAGAATTCATTAGATGATGAATGTGATAACGATAAGAAAACAAGACAACGAGACCTGATTGGTTGAACACTATCTGAAAGCTAGAATGTATGTTGTCCTTCAGTAAGAAAGAAGATAATTGGCGTATTTCGGTTATTGAGTTGGATCACAATCATCGATTAGTGACACCTACCAAAGTAGATTTGATTGAGACACATAGAAATATTACGGCGATAGTGAAAAATTAATTGACATTTTAAATCAAGCGGGTATTGGACCAAGTAGGATGATGAATGTTTTGAGCATAATGGGTGGAGGAATGCAAAATATAGGTTTTAGTGAGGTTGATGTTAAATAATGTAGTTAGGGATTTAAGGCGTGACTTTGGAGGATGAAAATGATGCACAAGTAGTGATTAATTATCTGAAGAAATTTGATTCTAGCGGTCGAGTAAAATTTTCTTTCGTGTGAAATCGGTGAAGACAATTGCATAGCTTGTATCTTGTGGGTAGGCCTTTCAAGATTTATGTATCAATGTTTGAGAGGCGTGGTTATATTTGACACTCACGTATAGGACAAATAGGTATAATATGCCATTTGTTCCTTTTAAAGGGTTAACCACCATTATCACTTTGCTTTTATTTGGATTTGCATTGTTAAAGGGATGAGACGAGAAGACACTTTCACCGGGTCTTAGAGGCGTGGCTTGAAGCCATGGATTACAAAGCTCCTGTAACCATCATCATCAACGACGAAGATAAAGCTATGAAAGCAATGCTTATTGGTAGGGTACTCCCATCCACTCATCATTTATTGTGTTCTTGGCATATTAGTAATAAATTTCCGGAAAAAATTACATCATGTTTATCTGGAACACCCATCGTTCAAAGATGATTTTAACAAGCGTGTGTATAATTCATATTCCATCGGTGAGTTTGAAGAAGCGTTGGGAAATACTTGTGAGAAAATATGATTTGTCTCAAAATGAATGGCTCATAAGTTTGTATGATGTGAAGGAGAAATGGATAAGTGCATACACAAAGAGATATTTTTTGCAGGAATGACAACCACCGGGAAGAAGCGAAGGTATGAACCATTTTTTTATTCTTATGTGAAAACTTGAACAGCATGAAAGATTTTGTTGTCGAAGACTCGGAAGGCTATTGAAAAACAATTCAACAGAGAGAAAAGGGGTGATTATGTAACAAAGCATCGAAAGCGTGGTTTGGTTTTAGGAACATCGTTGGAAGTACATGCTTACGAATGTTATACTGAAAGAGATGTTTAAACGTTTTCAAAAAGAGCTCGTGGAGTCTTTTAAGTGTAACATCAAAAAAGTTAGTGAGTTGTGCATTATTGATGCAAAGGTCATCACGATTAATACAAGGAAGATGCAATTGAAAATAGTCGGAGATATCGGCGAGTTGTCGAATAATTGTCGGGAAATTCGATAACATGTACTTGTCAAATGTTCTCACATTCTAGTCAAATTTGCAAACATGTACTAAGATTCTTAAGCTTCAAGAGTATTGCACGAATACCTGCTTACATGATCGTTCCTCGATGGATAAGAGATGCTAATAGGAGTAATGGTGAAGAGGAAATGGTTTCTCCAATGAGTGCGGACTTTGAAAAAATCAATCAATGCGATCTAATCATTTGATGAGTGATTATCAAGAGTTAGCTAGTAAAGCTGCTTGCTTAGTTAGAGGCTACAAGGCAATACTACAACAAAATGCACGGGGGAAAGCCCTTATTAATCAATATGACCCAGATGAGACAGACATAGTTGACGATGATAATGGCCGCTGCAGAAGTTATGCGTGCATTCCGGGATGATGAGGTTGATGATGATGATGATGATAAAGACTATAACGTTGATTCGGGAAGAACAAGAGTATTTGCCACCAATTGCTTCTCGCGAATGAAGGGTGAAAAAAGACAATCAAGATTAAAAGTGTCGTTGAAAAATTATTGGGTAGTAAGTCTCAACGAAAATGTGCGATATGCTGGTTTGAAACTAACCATGACAAAGCCTTGATCAATCACTATAGGGTGTTAGGACTTCCGAACCTAAAGATAATTAATGTCTCGTTATGTGTTTATTTAGAATTTACAAGTGTTTTTTGTTCTTGAGTGATTATGGAGATGTAATTTAATCGTAATGTTTGAAATGTTTGTTTTGGGTTCAAAATGTTGAGTCATTTCCAATTTAGTAAGAATGTTGGAATGTTTGGACTTTTTTGTATTTTTTGGACTAGACATTTAGTCAGAATGTTGGAATGTCAGGTTGTGATGTCGCCCCGATTTCCCGGATGCTTGCCGAATGGGTTTGGTGCCAAATGACCGTATGTTGGTCATTGAGATAATGGCCAAGACTTTTTAGAAAAGTCTTTGGCCCATTCTTTAGGTTGTAATATTCTTGAACGCAATCAAATTGCAAATATTAAGCGAAATCATGGAAAATCGAGTTTAAAATTTTTACAAACCATATACGGATCACCTTTATGCATAATTATTAATTAAACGAAAAGATAAAGAATAAAATCATACCCTTGAAGATCGAGCTTCCTCCAATGCACAAGTTCACCTCCAAATCCTTTCGCTCAACTTGAATCCACCGGGTTTGGTTCCTTCCTTTTGATCGGCGTTAGCCACCCATATGTTTGGCCTCAGAGGTGATCCACCAAGGAAGAAGAAAATTCAAGAAGGGTGGTTGGCTAAACCCTAGTTTTCTATCTCTATAGAAAAGGTGTATCTCCCAACAATTGGAATTATGTCGTTGTAAAAATCAACAACCCATACCACCCATAATAAGACTCCTTATTTATAGATGTGGGCAACCCACCTTAACAATTAAAGAATTGGGTTTTAATTAATTAATTCTTTTAATTAATTAAGCTCCCTAATCTTATTAGGGATAATTAATTAAACTCCTTTAACTAATTTTCTTTTTCTAATCCAATTAGGAATAAATGAGAGTACTTATATTAAATTAATTCCTAAACTCTTTTAGAAATTAAAATAATAATAATTGTAATAATATTAAT
>CM035167.1:14208774-14324404 GCA_020205615.1 Panax quinquefolius
GTTTTAGATACATAACGTTTTAAAAAAAAACGTTATTTATTTAAAATCAAAAAATATTAACTATTAAATAGATAACGTTTTTTTATATATATTTATAACGTTTTGTTAAAAAAGCGTTGTGAAAAAAAATATCATAATACTTTTATAAAAAATATTTATAACTAAACGTTGTATTTTTTATTATTTTATAGTAGTGAGAATAGATTTTTTAAAAAATTTATCTTTAATTAGTGATCGATATGATTATATATAGTGATGAGTCTTGTTATATATATATATATATATATATATATATATATATATATATATATATATACACACAATACACTAATGGATATTACTAAATCACATATTTATATTTTATTTTTATGTACTTTTTGTTTATTCTTTTGAGTATAAAAATTATAATTTAATTTATGGTGACCAATGATAGTATTAGTGTCAATTCTGTTTATTGAATTGAACCTTTTCCAATTAAGTCTCACAAGCTAGTCATGCGCCTATTTCATGAGAGTATCTCTGTCATTTGATGATATAAAATACTCGATTCTCCATGACATTTTATTCTTTTAAAATATCAAACATTATTAAATTGATACATCGTAATACTAATTTTGTGGGATGAAATACATTCCTTTAGCCATTTACTTCTACATCCTTTTTCTAAAATCTTAATTAATCTGGGTATAGCTCGAGAAAGATACTAGCTTACAATTGTAAAGACAATTCAAGAATTGAACATTATGACCAATCAAAATATGGCAATTGTGCAAACTTTAAATATCTGGTCTCTCTTGTGAGTTTGTTCTTCTGTGAATCTGTTCTTGTTTGTGCCATGTGTTGTATACAAGTATCATATATATAGGGAACTGACTTGTCAGAAGAATTTTAACGAACTTTATTTTAAACATTGTGTAGGTAATGGCATGTAAACAGAAATTACATGAAATGATTAGAAACACAAGAGGCCTTTTTCAAGCGCTTATCAACCTAATACTTTATGACTTCAGAAATCAAACTTTTATTGTTTTAAACAAACATGAAACCGGACATTTTTACAATAGTCTATTGGTAACCTTATACAACACAGTACTCCCAATTTTGGCTCAATCTTTTATCATTGGAGCCTATTTGCATCCTCGCAATTCTTCTTTCTCTTACCAAATAATGCTTCAAATCAAAACTAAAAATTAGTGAATAATGTTCTTATCATTATTGTGTTGGGGATCTCAATTTTACTTCTCTATTCTAGACACTGTTGATCCCTATTTATAGTCTCTAATGGTGTATTATCATAGAGGATTGATTTCATATAATCCTCAAGGATTGGGACGCTTTGATTTTCATCATAACTACACATCAATGGAACCATCCTTGCAAGATTTAGACACCCTTTTATGAAAGTTGCTGAATATGAATTTGGAGAGTAACATTCCTTGTTTAGGCATTTCCAATTCTCTGAAATCATGTTAAGAACATGTTCTCGTGCAATTTCAAATGAAGCACCTTGGTGTTCTTTCAAATAGCACGTTATGTATGATCCATCATTGCGATCTTGATTCTCATCCTATCAATCAAATTAAGCTTATGTCATGTCCTATCCAAAGGCATTTCGTTATATTGAAATGTAGGTGATATTTATGAAAAATGATCGGTAACTTGACAAAAGATGTCTAGTTTACTTAGACAACTCTACAGAATTATACCGTACAACCCTGTAAAGTTATGTGTAGCTAAACTAGACAATTTTGTCTTTATTACCTAGCATTACTTAGTATTTTTAAACTAATACAAAACTTTTATTACCTTGGCACTTAACAAATCGTCCCAAAGACGAAGTATTGCTGCCACAGAAGATATAATGCCTGAATCCTCACTTAAAAGTCGGCATGTTCATTGGTTGAACTGCCCCTAGGAGAAAGTACATGTGGACCAGAACGACATGTACCCTGAACTAACAATTCCATTCTTCAAGTACTCATATGCAGTTGGCAACCGCTTTGAAGTAAACCATTTAGCTTCTACAAGATATGCATTGCACAAACTAGCCCACTATAACATTAAATAACGATCATAATGAGATATGTAATGATTGCAATTATAATGATATTATTTAATACTTTTTCAAATATGCATTGATATAAGAAAACTTCAAGGGGAAAGTTTATATACCGTTTTCTTGAGGGACTCTATGGGGTTCAGCCCATGTTTCTTGTATATCTTGTAGCCAATTTCATTAGTGATTTCATGAAGAGCCTTAAAACACTTCTTCATGTAGTTTGGTAGTTGCTCAATGGCAGCAATATCCCATCTGTATGTATGCATTATTGAACTCATTAACACCAAATTCAATTGAACTCATTATCACCAAATTTTCAACACATTCTTCCTTTAGGGCATACCTATTGACAGCTTCCGTAAAAAGTGTGAGCTCATCAATGGTCCCATTAACATCGAAAATATCATCTATTATGTAAATAAGAGAAATTGGTTTTGTGAGCTCTATTCTTTCCTCAAATAAACTAGGATCCGTAAGCATAGCAATGGGCCACATATGCCATTTTAGAGGTTGGTCCCTGGCCAATTTCAGCTCCTTTGCCAATCCTAAGTCCTTCCACCAACTACGGGACAATGATGTATACATTAAAGAGAGATAATTAAATAATCATATAAATAATAAATTTACAGAAGAAACCAATTATATATATATATATATAGAGAGAGAGAAGACTCAGCATTTCTACACCCTTTAGAGATCGGTTCATACAACCGCCGTCATACTTTTTACTTACGCCACTCGTCGCTAAAGTTAGACGACACCCTCTTTTAGCATGGCCGCTAATTGTAAATACAACCGTCCGTCTATATATATATTATATATTATATATATACAGAGACAGAGAAAGAGAGAATACTATAAGCGTCATTAAAAAAGTTCTCTTTGATGACGGATATGTATGACATCAATAAATTAGCGACGAACATATATATACGCTAAAATATGTAGCTATTAAAAGGGGGCCACGAATGCACGGTAAGAAGTATAAGAATATAAGTGATCTGATCCGTAATCAGATATATATATATATATATATATATATATATATATATATATATTTCTCTTAATGTGAAATACCTGGAAACTTGAAGTAATTCTCCTTGATGTATAGATTGTATTACATTGTTATCCAACCTTGCTAGTTCTTGCAACGCTTTTCCACATCCATTTTCACAATTTAAATCTCCGACAAAGTGTTTTGCTGTGAATCTCGCTAGACTCTTGTGAAATGGATTTTGAGTGTATTTCTAGCTGTTGTAGCTTGATTTTGATCTACAAATGTCATTTTCTCATTAAGAAGCTGGCTGCTAAATTTTTCTGCTTCCTCAAGTATATTTTCTCCTTTCATGCTTAACTGTGATGCTTCATATAAATTCACTAATCCACTAATGTCTTCTCCAACTATTTCCTTAAACTGACAATATTTTCCCTTAAAGTGTCCAAAAACACGATCTGTTTTTTATGCTCAAATGTTAGAACAAGAGAATTATGAAGTTGAAGGAGTGACAAATAAATATGAAGGAAAGGGAAAATATATAGATACACTACCTGCAGACACATAGTAACCTTCTTGTCTCAACAGTCGAAAGCAAAGGGAAAGCTCGGAAAGGTCTTTATGCTGATGAACACGAGTGTCTGTCATTAACATATACTGCCACTTGAGAAATAATTCAATCTCCTCTTGGAAGTAATTGTTAATGCCTAGTCGTTGCATCGTATCAACCATGACTAAACCTTCCCGTGAATGTTTACCTACTTTACTCTTGAGCAAATGCCTAGCATCCGTCAAATTTTGTGCGTGCTTCGTATAAAAATCATCCTGCAAGAAAATTATAGGAGTTCATTTTTTATGAAAATAAAATGCAAATTTGGTACTAGAATTAATTATAAAGAAAAGGAAATGGTGCTTGTTGGAAACCTACGTGTAAAACACTGCAATCTTTAGTGGGATAGTTGCAGCGTAGTAAGGCATTAGAATGTAGGCTGAGGTCTTTCATTATGTTGCGTTTTTGGGTGATGGCCATGGATGTAAATGTAGGGAGGATCATTTTTCTGATTATGCTCACGAGTGAAACTGATGCCAGATTGATGAAACTGAAAGAGCAAAAATAGTGTAACTAAAAAGAAGAGATATTTGTACTCACAAGGAACCTCACAGAATACAAGAAAAGTATACTTGGTGGAAACCAGATAAATTAATCTATGGACCACTCTGCCTTATATAGGCATACAAAAAGAGACCACGTTGCCTTTTACCTTTCCACTAACTCAACAATTCCTAAAGGATAGGACAACTAACAACAAATAAAATGACCCACTACTGACTAGTGACTAATTTATTAACTAATTAACAGTTCTTTTATGGGATAAATCATTTTTTTTGATATATGTCTTTGATTACCCACTTACAATTTAAGACTGAAGTGAAAAAAGTTACTGAAGCCGGATGATTATCTTTGAAAATGTTACACTTACGTTAAACATTAGGACACGACTTTACAATTTAGTGCCAAGTGAAAAAATTCTGGTTGGTGATTGTCTTCAAAAAATTTGTAATCTAGTGCTTTGTACTTTCCAATTTTAAAGAATCGTTAAAATTGATCCAACGGGAGAGAAAACATACAGAGAGAGCGAAGTTTCTACGGCGTCCTCGATGTTTTGTTCCATCTTTTCTTGCTTCCTCACATTTGCACCATTGCTCCATTATGGCAAGACGACTTGGGAACTCTAGTGTAATCCATTCATTTTTTGTTGCATGAACTACAATTTTCTTCCCCAATTTCATTTACGATTCCACTCCAAGACGAAATTTCATCCTTTCAATTAAACACCCAAAACTCTTTAATAAATATATGGGAACCAGAGAATCAATGGAGAATCGAGATAAGAAGAATGAGAGAAGAAAAAAGAAGAAGAGAGAACCCTAATTTTCAAACAGAATAAAGATGAAACCCTCTATTTAACGAAACAGTAACATTTTTTCGATGACAATCACCGTTTGTAAGCTTTTTCACTCCGGAAGCACTAAATTGTAAGTCGTCCTCTAATGTTTAACAGAGTGTAACATTTTTCGAAAGACAATCACCAACAGAATTTTTTCACTTGGTCTAAATTGTAAATGCGTCTAATACAAGTACAGTGCAAAAATTAATTTATCCCGTTCTTTTATTATGCTAATAACTAAAAACAAACTAAGGACCACGTGTTGGTGTTGTATTCTAATAAATTATGCATGTGTTTCATATTTAGCGTTATGAAAATGCAATGCAAATTAGATACTAGTATTGTAAAGAACACAAGGAAATGCTGCTTATTTGAAACCTACAAGGTACTCAGTACTGCAATCTTTATTTGACTTATAATGTTGAAAACAAATGGTGCGCTACACATTTTTTATGTAGGTGTTAAATTCTCATGTCTATTAACACATCGTGTCTATTTATTCAAGCACGCATCATTTGCCAAATACATGAGTTGAGCAATGTTGAAAACAAATGGTGCGTATTACACATTTTTTATGTAGGTGCTAAATTCTCATATTTCTATTAACTGTTGGTTTATATTATTTTGGTTTTAATGATGCCAAGTTGTTTTGTAGTGTTTTTATATTTTTACAGATTTGGACTTTAATTGCTTGAAAGATCGAAGAAACGATTGAGTCTTTAGGAATTCAATGTAACATCATAGTTTTAATTATTTCTCAATCAAGACTCTAAGATGTTGTATAAATGGTGCGTGTTACACATTTATTATGTAGGTGCTAAATTTTCATGTCTATTAACTGTTGGTTTATATTATTTTGGTTTTAATGATGACAAGTTGCTTTGTAGTGTTTTTATATTTTTACAGGTTTGGACTTTGATTGCTTGAAAGATCGAAGAAATGATCGAGTCTTTAGGAATTCAATGTAAGTTCATAATTTTAATTATTTCTCAATCAAGACTCTAGGATATTGCATTGCATTTAAAATAATTATGAAAATGATTAATTAATCACGGAACAAGTTAATTGAGTTTCTAAATTATTTTTAAAAGAGTGAATTAATTTTAATTGGCTCACGAATTGGTTAAAAGAAATTAATATTTAATTTTTTCCTCCTTCCTTATGGAAACATTTTTTCCTAATTGGTTAAAAGAAATTACTATTAATATTTAATAGTTTCTAAATATTTAATTTTAATTTTTTTCCTCCTCGAAGATTTGTATTTGAAAATTGTGTTGATGTATTTTGTATGCACCTAATGGGTTGGGTGGATTAGACTGCTTTGGGCGTTATAATATATATATATATATATATATATATATATATATATATATATATATGATGGGAACGATCCGTGGACAACGTTAATTTGAACCCAGTGGACAACTAACGCTTCATCCAAATAGTCCAAAATTGGAGTTAATGGTCGAGATGAGCTCTCACCGCCAGAGGAGAATGGCGGCCAGTGATGATTTACAAATTTCTTTCTTTGACATTAGAGGAGTAGCGGCCACCAAAAGCGTTAATCGTTTTTCGGTGGCTACTACTCTAATGGCTGAAAGAGAATTTAAAAATCGAGGCATTAGGAATTTGGCCAAAGGCGCTAGTGGGACTAGCAGACGAAATTCACCTCATCCTTAGATCTAACATTTTACTCCATTCCCATCCAAATGCTTAACATCTGCAGAAATATAGCCGTAAAGAATCTGCTAAATCTGAAATCACTGGTTTGTGCGAGAAATTATTGGTAAGTCTTCATCAATGGCTTTCTACATGGCTGATACAAATATATTTTATCTAGCTCTTACCGAATCTTTTGCTAGTTTAGAATGTAGAAATGAATCGAAGTATGTTCGCGATGGTGAAAGTAGTAGTACAAAGGTAATGGTTCCTTATGTTGGTCAATTATTTTATAAATTAGAAGAAGCTGAAATTTTTTATAGATCATATGCCCAAAAAAATGGATTTGAGATTAGGATTGTTACGAGTCGTAAACATGCTCATAGTAATGATTTGACATCAAGGTTAAATGTATGTAGAAAAGCTGGTAGACCAACTGTTGTGAAGAATTCATTAGATGATGAATGTGATAACGATAAGAAAACAAGACAACGAGACACAATTGGTCGAACACTATGCAAAGCTAGAATGTATGTTGTCCACGGTAAGAAAGAAGATAATTGGCGTATTTCGGTTATTGAGTTGGATCACAATCATCAGTTAGTGACACCTACCAAAGTAGATTTGATTGAGACACATAGAAATATTACGCCGGATAGCAAGAAAATTAATTGACATTTTAAATCAAGCGGGTATTGGACCAAGTAGGATGATGAATGTTTTGAGCATAATGGGTGGAGGAATGCAAAATATAGGTTTTAGTGAGGTTGATGTTCGTAATGTAGTTAGGGATTTAAGGCGTGACTCGGAGGATGAAAATGATGCACAAGTAGCAGTTAATTATCTGAAGAAATTTGATTCTAGCAGTGCGAGTAAAATTTTCTTTCGTGTGAAATCAGGTGAAGACAATTGCATAGCTTGTATCTTGTGGGTAGACGCCCGTTCAAGATTTATGTATCAATGTTTCGGAGACGTGGTTATATTTGACACTACGTATAGGACAAATAGGTATAATATGCCATTTGTTCCTTTTACCGGGGTTAACCACCATTATCACTCTGTTTTATTTGGATTTGCATTGTTAAAGGGATGAGACAGAAGACACTTTCAGCTGGGTCTTAGAGACGTGGCTTGAAGCCATGGATTACAAAGCTCCTGTAACCATCATCACTGACCAAGATAAAGCTATGAGCAATGCTATTGGTAGGGTACTCCCATCCACTCATCATTTATTGTGTTCTTGGCATATTAGTAATAAATTTCCAGAAAAATTACATCATGTTTATGCGGAACACCCATCGTTCAAAGATGATTTTAACAACTGTGTGTATAATTCATATTCCATCGGCGAGTTTGAAGAGCGTTGGGAAATACTTGTGAGAAAATATGATTTGTCTCAAAATGAATGGCTCATAAGTTTGTATGATGTGAAGGAGAAATGGATAAGTGCATACACAAAGAGATATTTTGCTGCAGGAATGACAACCACTGGAAGAAGCGAAGGTATGAACCATTTTTTATTCTTATGTGAAAACTTCAACAGTATGAAAGATTTTGTTGTCAAGACTCGTAAGGCTATTGAAAACAATTCAACGAGAGAGAAAGGTGATTATGTAACAAAGCATCGAAAAACGTGGTTTGGTTTTAGGAACATCGTTGGAAGTACATGCTTCTGAATGTTATACAAAAGAGATGTTTAAACGTTTTCAAAAAGAGCTCGTGGAGTCTTTTAAGTGTAACATCAAAAAAGTTAGTGAGTTGTGCATTATTGATGCAAAGGTCTATGCAGTGTACAAGGAAGATGCAATTGAAAATAGTCGGAGATATCGGCAAGTTGTCAATAATTGTCAGGGGGGGTCGATAACATGTACTTGTCAAATGTTCTCACATTCTGGTCAAATTTGCAAACATGTACTAAGATTCTTAAGCTTCAAGAGTATTGCACGAATACCTGCTTACATGATCGTTCCTCGATGGACAAGAGATGCTAATAGGAGTAATGGTGAAGAGGAAATGGTTTCTTCAATGAGTGCAGACTTTGAAAAAAATCAATCAATGCGGTACAATCATTTGATGAGTGATTATCAAGAGTTAGCTAGTAAAAGTCATTTGCTCGGTTAGAGGCTACAAGGCAATACTACAACAAAATGCACGGGGGAAAGCCCTTATTGATCAATATGACCCAGATGAGACAGACATAGTTGACGATGATAATGACCGCGCAGAATTGCATGCAGCTCGGGATGATGAGGTTGATGATGATGATGATGATAAAGACTATAACGTTGATTCGGAAGAACAAGAGTATTTGCCACCAATTGCTTCTCAGACAAAGGGTCGAAAAAGACAATCAAGATTAAAAAGTGTCGTTGAAAAATTATTGGGTAGTAAGTCTCAACGAAAATGTGCGATATGCGGATTTGAAACTAACCATGACAAGCGCAATCACTATAGGGTGTTAGGACTTCCTGAACCTAAAGATAATTAATGTCTCGTTATGTGTTTATTTAGAATTTACAAGTGTTTTTTGTTCTTGAGTGATTATGGAGATGTAATTTAATCAGAATGTTTGAAATGTTTGTTTTGGGTTCAAAATGTTGAGTCATTTCCAATTTAGTAAGAATGTTGGAATGTTTGGACTTTTTTGTATTTTTTGGAGTAGACATTTAGTCAGAATGTTGGAATGTCAGGTTGTGATGTCATTCCTGATTTCCCGGATGCTTGCCGAATGGGTTTGGTGCCAAATGACTGTATGTTGGCATTAGAGAGGAGTAGCCAAGACTTTTTTAGAAAAGTCTTGGCCATTCTTTATTAGGTTCATAATATTCTTGAACGCAATCAAATTGCAAATATTAAGCGAAAGCATGGAAAATCAGAGTTTAAAATTTTTTACAAACCATATACCCGGATCACCCTTTATGCATAATTATTAATTAAACGAAAAGATAAAGAATAAAATCATACCCTTGAAGATCGAGCTTCCTCAGGTACAAGTTCACCTCCAAATCCTTTCGCGTTCAACTTGAATCCACCGGGTTTGGTTCCTTCCTTTGATCAACGTTAGCCACCCATATGTTTGGCCTCTAGAGGTGATCCACCAGGAAGAAGAAAATTCAAGAAGAAGGGTGGTTGGCTAAACCCTAGTTTTCTATCTCTATAAAAAGGTGTACTCTCCAACAATTGGAATTATGTCGTTGTAAAAACCAACAACCCATACCACCCATAATAAGACTCTCTTATTTATAGATGTGGGCAACCCACCTTAACAATTAAGGAATTGGGTTTTAATTAATTAATTCTTTTAATTAATTAAGCTCCTAATCTTATTAGGGATAATTAATTAAACTCCTTTAACTAATTTTCTTTCCTAATCCAATTAGGAATAAATGAAATACTTATATTAAATTAATTCCTAAACTCTTTTAGAAATTAAAATAATAATAATTGTAATAATATTAATAAGACTCCTCTTATTAATTTATATTTAATATTTCTAAAATATTAAATAATAAATATTAAGCTATTTAATTTATTCTATCACCATAGATTAAATTAAATATACATAACTATATTATTACGATTATGCCATTTACTTTTAAATAATTATTCTTCCTTTTATGGTGTGACCCTTTAGGTTCTCCATATTAAACCTAGGTTGTGAATAAATCAATTAGAACAATTCTAATCTTATTTAAATAAATAAATTAAATAATTAATTTATTTAAATAAATAATATTTATTCTACATAGGGATAAGCCTCCCTAGCGATCAACGACTTTCCAGATAATATAGATTTCAACATTAATCATAAAAGAACCTTTGAGTAAATAGTTACTTGATACAATTCAATCCTTCCACCATACATGTCCCAATTAAATATAAGACATGGAATTCTTTGTTAAGTCTTATTTTATTTAATTATATGTATTTCGATCCTTAAATGCACAACTCCAATAATGCAAATTAGAAACTCCTTTCTAATTTCATTACGCCTTAACCAAGACTACTTTGGGTTGTCATTTATCGAATCACATAGGACATTTCTCTTCTTTTATTAGAAGTGGTAGATTCTTTATTGATCATACATTATCTCCATGTATAACTTATTATACCCAAGCATACCCTTTGATATACCCTAAGGGTCTTAAGGAATAAGTCAAAGTATAACTCATCATACACAAGATACTATGATGATCTCAAGTCCAAGGATCACTTGTACTACTATCACTACTGAGAATTCCTATTGACAGCAAATAAAACTCCATTAGGTATTCCTTAGCGAGCCACGTTCGATGAACTTATTCTCTAATAAGCACCTACATACTTGCTTTAGTGTCTCCACACAAATGATCACGAGATCAATCATCCTCATCCAATGAGCAAGCAACGTATGTACCAATCTATCCTGGATTCACTAATCCCCAATTTAGTAATCCAATGATTGGGAACTATTTTAGTTTTAAGCTTTCAAAGAATTTAGATCTCATTAGAATGATCATCATCATTATTCTAAAAGCATTGCTTCAAAACTATGGGTTTATCACATATTATAAAAGCAACATCATGTAGATAATTAAAAGCCTTTAATAAATTAATACTTTTTTATTAATAAATGAATAAGATTGTTACAAAGTATATGCTTTATCATCAAACATGATTGGCTTGTGTGCATACTACTTTCAATCTCCCACTTGCACTAAAGCCAATCGTCATGGTATCTTATACTCTTCTTCTCTAAGTGACGATTATCCTGCTGTTGGATAAGCTTTAGTTAATGGATATGTAATGTTGTTCATGAGAGTCCACTATCTCTATAGTGATTTCCCATCTTTCAATGATTCTAATAATCAAATGAAAGTGCCACAACACATGTTTAGATCCAAGATGAGACTTAGGAACTATTCCTAGTTCTGTAATGAACTTTTAATCCAAACAATCAACTTGTAGCTTCATTTATAGCTATATACTTTGTCTTTATCACTAAACCAGCAACTCTTTGCTGTTTGGAACCTTTCCAATTCACCTCACCACTGTTCAAGATAACGTTTTACCTTAAAGTGGATTTTTATGTCATCTTGGTGCATGCGAAAAACTTGAGTCTGTTAAGCCCTCTAGTTTTAATTTAGACCCACCATGAATATGATAACATCCTTAGTGCCGGTTAAGCACTTTAAGATGTTTTTCACTAACTCATAGTGAACTTCTCCAGAATATGACTGATCAACATCAGGTCTCGTACATTTCATTGCATACATGATTGTCACTCATGCGACCTCTCTATTCAGGAGTCTGTGGGGACTATTAAGAGAGATACACTCCATAGCTCATCGACATGAGACATCTCTTAGAGTTTGCCATGCTAAACGACTTTAGCATCAAATGAATATACGTTCTTTGGGTTAAGTTGAGCATCCTTTTAAATCTATCTATATAGATTTATATCCCCAATTTAGATACTCTTCCAAAATCATTCATGGAGGAATGTTTAGACAACTTTATCATTACTGATTGTAGCATTAGTATGTCATTCCTTATCCGTAGTATATCAACATATAATATTAGGAATGTCACGACGCTCCCACTGACCCTTTTGTACACACTAGAACTCTTACCTCATCATATGTAACTCTGGATCATCATCTTCTATGATGCGTACCTCATCATCATCATCCATGATGAATCCATACCTCCCGGGTATCTTGATCTTATTCCGATTTACGATTCTGTTGTGGTACAATAGAAATCATCTACGAGTTCCTCTTATTTGACTTATAGTGTTTTGTGGTTCTTGAACTCTTCAAGATCTATTATCCTCCCACTAGCCCTTCAATGATAAACGCCTTTATCTTAGAAAGGCGGCGTGTTCGTAATAAGCACCTTTTGCTAAGTAGGATTATAGAACATATACCCTAAACTTACTTTAGGATGTCCCACAATCATGCATGTCAAATCTTGTCCCAAGCTTATCCTTTGAAACCTTTTCACATAAGTTGGAACCCTTATCTTAACAAACTTAAGATTAGGAATCCTCCCCATCCATAACTTTTATGGAGTCTTGGGCGGGATTTAGAGATTACCTTTTAAGTAGATATGCAGACCATTTCTAGGACATGATCCTGTAAGGATCTTTGGAATGTCGGTGAAATTATTATGGACCGCACCATGTCCAACAAGGTACGCTTTTTCATTCAGATACATCAATCAATTATTGCGTATCAGGATGTGTCCATTATGAGAAAACCATTTGAGATGATCCAGAAACATATTGCACAAGTATTCCTTCCTTGACCCGATCAAAGAATCCTAATACTTTGCCAATTTGTTTCACTTTTGAATTCTTTGAACCTTTCAAATAATTCACACTTGTATTTCAGCAAATACACACATTCAACTCTTTGAATGATCATCTCCTTTTCTTATACTAGTTTGTTCAATTTACAAAATAATTTTTCACGTAAATCAAGTATACAAAATCCATTAAGTAATCTTTCGAGTTTCTATACGAAACATTATTATTATAAATAGAACAACAATTGTTCTTAATTATAATACCAAAATTTTATTGTCCAACAATAAAATGGAAATAATGTTTCTAACAAGAATTGGAATACAATAACAACTTATTGACTTAATAGATTTGCCCGTAGGCATTGGTAAACTATAAGTTTCTATGGCTAATGTTGCAACCTTTGCTTCATTTCCCACACATAGGATTACTTATACTTGTTTAGGTTTCTACTTCTGCTTGGTCCCTTCATAAATCTATATTTATGATAACCAAAGTCGGTATCCAATACCCAAGTAGAACCTTGACTTAAAGAAAAATTTATTTCAATCATGAACAAAAACTGTATTGTAACCGAAACTTCACTAAGCTTCTTTGGTTAGCCTCTGCAAGATGCTTCTCGCAGCTTTCTTTCCGATGTCCGGGCTTATAGCGATGGAAGCAAACTCCTTTGCTTTATCCGTGACGATTTTGTTCTTATTATCCTTTATTTTGTCTTTCTATTTACCTTCTTTGAATCTTTCTTCTTTTCGAAGATCCTTTGGCCTCTACCAAGTAAGACTTGGTCTTTCTTGATTGAAAGTGACTCTCAACATTTTTCAACATGTTAAGCAAATCAACGAAAGCCGATATCTAGCTTGTTCATATGAAAAATTCACAACAATTGTGAAAGGAGTCCGGAGTGAGTGCAAGATCAAATCTTGGCTCAACTCTCCATCCATGACAAAACCAATTGTCCTAATTGTTCAATCAAATTGATTATGTTAAGAACTTTTTGTGCATCTTATAGTGCCATTGGCCATTCTAGATCGGAAGAGCTCCTTAGATATCGATATCTATCGATCCCCACTTTCCTCACCATCAACTACTTGATGTGCGGGAATATAGTAGAAGCATCCATAGTTTCATCTTGTGGCTGAAGCTTATTACTTTCGTAGATGCGAGCATGATGCATTGAGCCAATCATGGCATCATCTTGCCACTTTATAAAAGTAGCAATCTCTTCCTCGAGGCATTATGCGCAACCATTGCAAGGATAGGCGTATTAAGGACATAAGATAACTTTTTAGCTATGAGAACTATTCTCAAATTCCTTAACCAATCCGTTTAATTCGGTCCGATTAAATAACATCTAATATGTTTCGCAGTGATAGTAATTTTAGACATTGTAAAATTCTGTAAATGAATTTGTAATTAACAACATTTTAACATACATTCTTTTATTAATTACCAAAATAAATTAGGTCTTGTTTTAAATTGGTATCTCCCACTATTTTCTTCAAACTATATTACCCTCACTTATATAGTTTGGCAAAATCTAATTAAAGATTTGCTAGTGAGAATAAGGATCCCATTTCAAATGTATATAGCCTTGTGGTGACACAACAAACTATATATAAATAAATAGGTAGACAACTTTTGTCAATTACATCAACTATGAACTCCTTGTATTTTTTGCCTCTTAGATTATTTTGATCAAGTGGTGGCACATCCAATCAAAATTATCCAAGTTAAGTCCAACCTAAAGACTCTATATATTCAAAAAGAAACATATCATCCTTGTGGTGACACAACAAAACAATATTGTTCAATTTTCTTTATAAGCATCAAATGTGATAAATTAACATCTTAAATACTTAATACTTGCCTTGTGGTGACACAACAAACTCATATTAAATATTTAATACTCTATTAATTTTATCATGCTAGAAAGCGACGTTCGATATTCCAAATATCTTTGAACGCTTAGGACTTAATATAAAAATTGAGGGGTTTGTTATAAATTTGTCTCATCTTGTTTAGCGGCATGCATATATATATATATATAAAATACGCGTCGTATTAATGAACATCTGAAGCATGTTTGCATAATATATAATATATATAGTATAAGCATGCACATATAGAATACTATATATTCTACTCTTAGATTGATTATGGACTTTTATTCTAGTTTGGTTCACTAGAGCCATCAAGTGAACCAAAAATTCAAACCCTAGGGTGCAAGAAATAATATTTAAATATAACTATTACATTTAAACCCGGCTCCATTACAAATGGGTCTTCAAATGACTCATTGCTCCTTGATCTCCAATTTTCAAAATTAATTCTAACTATTCCTATTACAAAACTATTTAAAATAAATAGAAACCTTGATCGTGATCGAGGGAAGTACATAGGAGGAGATAAAATTTACATTAAGAAAAATTAGAGAAGGCAGTCTGTGAGACCCCATTTAATAAAACCCATACATTCAATGCATCCAACTAAAATAAAATCCAATCACATTTGGTCAATAGTTCATAATCAATCTCATTTATTATCATACACATCATATACGCATCAATAAATAACATTCATCTCATGAATAATAAATATTTAATATATATATTGATATCATTTAATGGGTAAATTTAGTTAGTATAAAATCTATTTTTGAATCAAAATAAACTCCTTTATTTTAATCCAAATTTAAATTAAAATAAAACTATTTTATTTTAATTTATCCAATTTTGAATAAAATAAACTATTTTATTTTAATCAAAATCTTTAATCAAAATAAACTCCTTTATTTTAATTAATTATGGAATCCAATTCCATATAAAAAAATCTTTAATTAAAATAAACTCTTTTATTTTAATTAATTATGGAATCCAATTCCATGTAAAAAAAAAAATTATTAAAAAGAAACACTTGATATTCATTCCTATTCACAAATAAACTTCTTTATTTTGAATAATATGAAATCATATTTCATATCTAAATAAACTCCTTTATTTAAGGAAATTAGATTCTTTTCCTATTCACAAATAAACTCTTTTATTTTTTGAATAATATGAAATCTTATTTCATATCTAAATAAACTCCTTTATTTAAGGAAAAAATAGAATCCAATTTCAACTCCATTAGTTAGCATGGAATCCAATTCCAACTCTAATTAGTTAGCGTGAAATTTAATTTTAAAATTAAAATAAACTTTATATTTTAATATAAAATAAACTTTTATTTTAATATTAAAATAAAATTTTTATTTTAATAATAAAATTATTAAGAATATTATATATATATATATATATATTATAATAATCACGTTAATATAACTAATGTGAATCTTTGTATGCATCTAATGCATTATTATATGAATCCGCAGGAAACAATCAAAAAAAAAAAAAAATGAGAATCCTGTTCGGTTTTTAAGGGACTCTTAGTTATTAAAAATCCTGATAACTTTAGCATGTGGCCACGCTGCAGGAAAAAGGAATCACTTGTAAACTCCTTGTTACCTTGAAGCTGCCTCATTTTTTTTTTTTTAATTAATTGCATGACCTACTAATCCCCTTATTTTCCGTGCATTACTGGTACCGCCATTTTCAGCACAGTCAAGGCGTGCCTCTACCTACGGGTTCTCAAACATGGGCCATGCATTCTTTTTTTTTTATTTATTTATTTGCAGCGTTAGCATGAATCCTGCTGATCTAACGTTTTTTTTTTATTTATTTATTTAAATTTTATACAATAAAATTATGCCCAATTAAATTGTTCTAAACACATATCAATATATAAATTAAAACAATTAATAATTCGCATAAAAGTTTGGCTCTGATACCACTGTTAGGTTTGTAATATTCTTGAACGCAATCAAATTGCAAATATTAAGCGGAAGCATGGAAAATCAGAGTTTAAAATTTTTTACAAACCATATATACCCTGGATCACCCTTTATGCATAATTATTAATTAAACGAAAAGATAAAGAATAAAATCATACCCTTGAAGATCGAAACTTCCTCGTCTGAAAGTTCACCTCCAAATCCTTTCAAGGCTCAACTTGAATCCATAGGGTTTGGTTCCTTCCTTTGATCAACGTTAGCCACCCATATGTTTGGCCTCTACAGGTGATCCACCAGGAAGAAGAAAAATTGAAGAAAAGATGGTTGGTTGGCTAAACCCTAGTTTTTCTATCTCTATAGAAAAAGTACTTTCTCAACAATTGGAATTATGTCGTTGTAAAAGTTAACAACCCATACCACCCATAATAAGACTCTCTTATTTATAGATGTAAATGACCCACCTTATGCAATTAAGGAATTGGGTTTTTAATTAATTAAGCTCCCCTAATCTTATTAGGGATAATTAATTAAACTCCTTTAACTAATTTTCTTTCCTAATCCAATTAGGAATAAATGAAATACTTATATTAAATTATTTCCTAAACTCTTTTAGAAATTAAAATAATAATAATTGTAATAATATTAATAAGACTCCTCTTATTAATTTATATTTAATATTTCTAAAATATTAAATAATAAATATTAAAATATTTAATTTATTCTATCACCATAGATTAAATTAAATATACATAACATATTATTACGATTATGCCATTTACTTCTTAAATAATTATTCTTCCTTTTTATGGTTGTGACCCTTTAGGTTCTCCATATTAAACCTTATTGTAAATAAATCAATTAAACAATTCTAATCTTAATTAAATAAATAAATTAAATAATTAATTTATTTAAATAAATAATATTTATTCTACAATAGGGATAAGCCTCCCTAGCGATCAACGACTTTCCGGATAATATAGATTTCAACATTAATCATAAAAGAACCTTTGAGTAAATAGTTACTTTATGACAATTCAATCCTTCCACCATACAATGTTCCAATTAAATATAAGACATGGAATTCTTGTCGAAGTCTTATTTTATTTAATTATATGTATTTCGATCCTTAAATGCACAACTCCAAATAATGCAAATTAAAACTCCTTTCTAATTTCATTCTATTAACCAAGGACTACTGGGTTGTCATTTATCGAATCACATAGGACATTTCTCTTCTTTTATTAAGAAGTGGTAGATTCTTTATTGATCATACATTATCTCCATGTATACAACTTATTATACCCAAGCATACCCTTTGATATACCCTAAGGGTCTTAAGGAATAAGTCAAAGTATAACTCATCATACACAAGATACTTATGATGATCTCAAGTCCAAGGATCACTTGTACTTACTATCACTACAGAGAATTCCTATCGATGAACAAATAAAAACTCCATTAGGTATTCCTTAGCGAGCCAATGTTCAATGAACTTATTCTCTAATAAGCACCTACATACTTGCTTTAGTGTCTCACACAAATGATCATGAGATCAATCATCCTCATCCAATGAAACAAGCAACGATGTACTAATCTATCCCATTCACTAATCCCCAATTTAGTAATCCAATGATTGGGAACTATTTTAGTTTTAAGCTTTCAAAGAATTTAGATCTCATTAGAATGATCATCATCATTATTCTAAAAGCATTGCTTAAAACTATGGGTTTGTTATTATAAGACCGAAATTTTTTTTTTAAATAAAAAGGAATTTCCTTTATTTATTTTTTGAAATAGTAAGGGTTGATTTGATTAATGTGGATAGTTAAGGGTTAAATACTGTGAAATATTTCAAAATAAGTAAGTGGTTATAAAATATTCATTTGTTGTGGGGAATATTCGTTTGGTGGAAATGGAATATTAAATCTTGTCGGGGAATATTAAATGCGACGCCGCACCCGTGACCGTAATGTGGGCCCATAACTGAAAAGCGATTGGATGAGGAAAACGACAAAGTTTGGGTGGTTATAAATAACAGGCGTAGTTATTACCAAATTAAGGCTGTTGGAATACCCGATTTGGTTAAAATACTGATGTCTGGCGTGGTTGCGCACAAAGATAGCACACCAGTATTGCACAAGATATTGTTGAATTATTGATCCTTACGTAAAAGGCACTTTACTCAATAATTGTTACGATAATTCTTTATTCAAAGATTTTATTTTATTGATTCAATAATTCTTTGCGTTGGTATTTTATATTATTATTTGTTTGAATAATTGTCAACACGATATTTCCATTATCGGATCAATAATTCATATTATTTGAATAATATTATTAGATAACATTATTGGCAATGTCTAGAAAGTTACGTCTAGGAGAGGTTTGGTCACCTAATTGCTTGCCAGAGTAAGGAGAGATCCTTATTGAAAGCCCTCTTTTCTGAGGAGCTACTGGTTGTCATAATTACGATTACATAATATTATTTGTGAATAATTAATTATTGATTCATATGATAAGGAAATATTTATTTTATATGAATATAAATGATGGATTTATTTATGTGGTTATTAATGAAGGAATTAATGTTGAGGTGTTTTATCAAGATTTTATCGGATTGGAGGTGTTAAAAATCAAATCGGGGTTTTGAGATATATTATGGGGGTTATAATTTTTAATCCGACCGTTGGATTGTGGTAATTTTTGGGTATGTTATACATACATAAGTTGAGTATATATCCACAAATTTTGAACCGCTAAAAATGCACGAATGATTTGTTGTGAATTTTAAGAGGTGTGATTCTAAATTAGGTTTATAATTGATTTTGGTGGAAAATTCTAGAATTGAGTGGGCCCCACTTGTGGTTGGTGAAAAAAAAATATGCTGAATTTTATTTCAAATGTGGTGGGTGGCAATAGTAGCGAGTAAAGCCATCGGTGGCAGTCAAGTCTGCTTTCTGAGTTTAACATTTTCCTATATATATAGAGGCTAAGTTAGAATTGAAAATCACACCGAAACAAAGTTTTCTCTCTTTCTCTCTATATTATTGAGCGTATTTTGTGAGTATTTAGATACTTTGAGAGTTGTTGTTTCAAAGTACAAGTTTCATTCGAAGATCACTTGACCTTTCCTTCCTTAAGAAATCTTGATTCTTTGAGGTAAGGGATGTTATTTTTTCTCAAATGATATTATTTCTTCAATATCATTATCTTTGAAATATTGGTTGGAACTTTTTATCAAATTTGGAACTTTTTCATGCTCGGGGTTACTATTCATGAGTTCTTATTCACGAGTTACTATTCATGAGTTACTATTCACGAGTTACTATTCACGAGTACTATTCATGAAGCGTGAAAATGTTTTTTGTGGAATTTCTATCTTTTGGTGTGAGAGTTACTTATTCACATATACTGGCCTTATTCACGTATCTGACTATTCACGAATATCGGCACTATTCAATAGAAAAATGAAAATTTTTCTTTTAGTCTAAAATATCTATTACGGATACTAGCTTTGATTGTATCCATGTTTTGATCATTCTTGAATTTTACACCACTATGATTAATTTTGAGGTATTTTTGGGCGTGGATAAAACCAAGTACTCCTAATCCTTAATCCTTGTCATTTTGTTTCACCGGATTCGTTTTTTAAAATATTTTTCATCATCCTCGGTCTTAAATGATGATATTATTGAATATCTTTGGCACATAGTGCAAAGATGAATGATTTCAAGAATATCTTTGGCTTAGTGAGTGCAAAGATGAGCGGTGTTTAAATGAACATGGCCGATCGATGAATATCTTTGGCCTTTAGTGCAAAGATGAACAGTGTTGAGATGAACATGACCGATTGATGAATATCTTTGGCACGTAGTGCAAAGATGAATATTTGATTTGAGATGAATATTGATTGATGTTACGAGGATAAAATATTGATGATGGATTTGTTAAATTCATAGATTATAGTAGATTTCATTCTCTACGTAACTCTTATGAATTATTATTTCATTGCGAATATTGATCCTGAAACTTGTTGTCTATTGTATTCTATCGATTTTTCCTGTTGAAGACTAACGATAATTTGTTGTATATTATCTTAGTCATAATATTCTTTCTTGGGCTAGTTGAGCTCACCCTTTTCCTTGTTGTTCCATTTTCTTCTCGGGGAGGCGAGAATGTAGCGAGTACTTAGTCGGGGTATGGAATGAAGGTTCTAGAGAGAGTTGTTTAGTAGTCCTCACCATTTTGTAAAATAATGTATCAATAAATGTGATGAGGATTTATTTGAGTATAGATATTATCTAGAAGATAATATTTGTATTTAAACTCACATTATATATTGTGCGTATTTCACACGACATTTGTATTATTGAAGTTGTAGTTTGCTTCTTGTACCATGTATTTGGCGACTCGAGAATGGGTGTTGTGTATACCTATTTTGGGGGCATCACAGTTATCGTCGAGCTTAGGGATATGATCTCTGGCGGAGATCGGAAATAGAACTAGGAGGGAGAGGCAGAGTAAATCCTTCGCTAGTGTGTGTCCTACCTAAGCTTATTTGTTAGTTGGTCGAAGATATAGGGATATTATGTGATTGATTTCCTTAATTAACCCTTGTTTTATGGCGGTATTTAAGAATGTCGATTGAGAATATTAATAGTGGAGTAAATGAGGCCGTGGAGATGCTGCATATTTCTAACAACGAGGAGAGCGTGCAGCAGTGGCAATATACCTCCCGTGAATAACACCACCGAAAGCGATGATGAGCGAGGGGATGTTTAGAAGCTTTTTGCGGTTCATGCAAAAATCGACGAGGAGACTCGTGTTCAAAATATAGGAGGAAATGATAGCAATTCACGGGTGGTCACAAAACAAGCGATTCGAAGAGTTGGGACCACGAATTTAAGGGAAAGCGAGATCCGATCATGGGCGGAAACATGGGTCAAGCAAATTACCAAGATATTCGATGTCTTGGGATGCGGAGAACGAAGGTTCCATTCGCCACCTTTATGTTAAAATGGCGAAGCGCGATTCTTGGTGGGAATCATGAAGGTACCCATCCAAATTGCACTCGGCGATGTCGTGGGAGATGTTTGAAGCAGTTCAATGACAAGTACTTCCACGAAAGTATTAAATCGTATGAAGGAAGTGGAGTTTATTAGACTAGAAGCGAGAATAACATGGCGGTGTCCCAAGATGCGGCGAAGTTCGCGGAGTTATCGAGTTTGCACCTCATTTGGTGGAGAATGAGGAACGTATGGCGGCGGATGTTTAGAGGTTTGAAACCCGCGTACGTCGATATCTCATTTCTCATAAATTTTCTCTCTATTCGGATGTTGTCAATGGGGCTCAGATTGTTAGAAGCGAGATAACGAGTACGTTCAACCGAGGGACCATAAACGAGGATCATCTAGAAGATAGCGATCATCGAATAACGATAACCAAATGGAGAAAGAAGAATACGGATAAAGGCGGTTACCACTCGGGTGGTAATCGTGGCCCGTGAAAATAGAAGAAGCGAGTCGGGAGGAGATTTTAAAAAGAGGAGATTCAACAACGACCATGTGAAGGCGTCGGTAGCCGATGTGACTAGTTCCAAGGGAGGAGAAAGACCACCGGTCGTATGTTACAAATCACGGGAAAGAGGGACATATCATTGAAAAACTTTACTGACAGTTTAAGGTATGTTATAATTGTGGAAAAGAAGGACATATCGCTCGAGATTATGCGATATCGAAACCCGATCCAATGAGAATGGTGACTCAAAAAGGATGTCCCGAGAAAAGTAAAAGTCAACGGTTCTTGGAAGAGCGTTTGTCGTGGCCTGGTCAAAATCGAGGAACGACGAACGAAGTTAGCACGGGTTAGTTAATTATAAATTCTTGCGAAGTATATACCTTACTAGATATTGGTTCTACCCATTCTTTTATCTCTCTTACTTGCGCTCAACGTTTGAACTTGACTACGGAGAAATTAAACTTTGACTTATCTGTGGAGACTCCATTAGGAGAAACTTTCATTACATCCGTTGTTTAAAAATCTTGCTTGATTCAGGTTGGCACTATCACATTACCTGTTAACCTTATTTCTATAGAGATATTTGCTTTTGATGTGATTTTAAGGTTAACTACTCATCATGCCAAATTGATTGCTTTTGTAAGGTTGTTAGTTTTCATATTCCTAAGCAACTTTGTTATTCGAACTCAAGCAGTCAAACCATTGTAGTCAAACATTTTCATATCAAGCCATGAAGTCATTCGTTTATTACGGATGTCAAGATTTCTTAGTCCATGTTATGGATTTGAATAAAGACACGTCAGATTTGAATAATATTCTTGTTGTTATTGATTTTTCCTGACGTATTTCCTGAAGAATTTCTTGGTTTACTCCCAAAACCTGATATTAAATATTGTATCGACTTTGAACCCGGTACAAAACTCATTTCTAAAATCTCATATCGAATGGCTCCTATTGAACTTCAGGAGTTAAAAATTCAACTATAGAATTTGGTACCTGAGCCTTTATCTTGTGACTTCCTTTGTGGAATTCACCTAAGCCAGACTCTCTGTAAGGGACGTCATATTCGTGCGATAGTAAACTGATAGGTGTCATTGTGACGTGCTATCCAAGATTGGGATATGAGTCACAGTTGAGAGCAACCTAAGTCGATGTCGAAATACGTAGCTTTCAGGCTTAGTTGGTTATTATCGGAGATTCGTTGAAAGATATTCTCGAATCGCTATTCCATTAACGCAACGGTGACTCGTAGAGATACAAAATTCGAATGGAGCAAGGAATGTGGGAAAAGCTTGAAGAACTCGAGAGGAGACTCATTTCAAGACACATGTACGACCATGCCATCCTGGAAAAGCGAGCGTGGTAGGCGACGTGTTGAGTAGAAGATCGTATACAAAATCTGATACGATATTGTCAAAGACTAATTTCGTATAATTTACAAATAATAGAGATGGAGATGAAAACTCTAGGTACCCACGTGATGATATCTGAGTATAATCGACTTTAATCGATAAAGTTAAAACCTGCTCGAGCCACCAGGCAGGAGTTGATGCGTATGAAGAAGAAAAAGTACAAGAAGGAGCTATTAGGGCGAGAATTGATGAAGAAGGAATACTTGAGTCCACTCTGAACTTTGTGTTCCTAACGACTACGATTTGAAGTACAAGATTATGATGGAGGCACAATAATACGCCATTTGCAATCCATCCTGAAGTACTAAAATGTATCGTGATCTTGACATACATTTTGGTGGAACAATATGAAGAGAGAGATTGCAAAGTTTATCTCGATGTGTTTAACTTGTCAACGTGTAAAGGCGGAGCATCTTGTACCTAAGGGTCCGTTGCAACCATTTGAGATTCCGGAATGGAAGTGGGAACACATTACTATGAATTTCGTTACGGGTCTTCCTACGGTTTCTCAAGGCATCAATGCTATTTGGGTCATTGTTGATAGATTAACCAAGTCTGCTCATTTCTTACCGATACGAGAGACTTATTCCCTTGAACGTCTTTCTCGTATGTACGTAAATGAGATTGTGAGGTTGCATGGCATGCCTGTATCCATAGTTTCGAATAGTGACCCAAGATTCACTTCAAGATTTTGGGTTAGCTTGCAAAAAGCTATGGGCACGCAGTTTGCGATTTAGTTAAGGCATACCATCCCCAAACGGACGGACAATCGAGAGGACTATTCAAACTCTTGAAGATATATTAAGACTCGTGTCCTAGACTTCAAGGGCGCGTTGGGATAAGTATTTACCATTGGTGGAATTCTCCTACAACAACAGTTATCGAGCAAGTATAGGTGTGGCTCCATTCAAGCATTATATGGACCGAAAATGTCGTTCTCGATATGTTGGGATGAGGTGGGTGAAGCAACATTGTTGGGACCCGAGTTAAATATGTATGACTCACCGAAAAGATCCAAATGATTCGACAACGTATACAAACGGCACAAGATCGACAAAAGAGTTACGCGGATCTTCATCGAAAGGACGTGGAATTTAATGTAGGGATCATGTATTGTTGCGAGTTGCTCCATGGAAGGGAGTTACAAGATTTGGGAAGAGAGGAAAGCTCGATCCACGATTTATCGGTCCATTTCAAATTCTTGGCCGAGTAGGAAATGTAGCCTATAGACTTGCGTTACCTTCGAGTATGTCTCGTGTTCATAATGTGTTTCACATATCATACTTAAGAAATATGTGAAAGACCCGAACCACGTTATAGAGTTAGAACCGGACGAGATAGCCAGAAGACTTAACGTGAGAGGAGGTACTGTCAAGATTTTGGAAAGGAAGGAGCATGTCCCACGCCAGAGTTTATACCACAAGTTAAAGTTTTGTGGAGGAACCATCTTATTGAGGAAATGACACAGGAGTTGGAAACGAAAATGAAAGCGAGGTATCTTTACCTTTTCAAACACCAGTATCGTCGTCAATTTCGAGGACGAAATTTCATAAGGAGGGAGGTTGTAAGACCGAAAATTTTTTAAATAAAAGGAATTTCCTTTATTTATTATTTTGAAATAGTAAGGGTTGATTTGATTAATGTGGATAGTTAAGGGTTAAATCATAAATATTTCAAAATAAGCAAGTGGTTATAAAATATTCATTGTTGTCGGGGAATATTCGTTTGGTCGTGGAATATTCAATGCATGTCGGGGAATATTAAATGCGACGGCGTTGACCATGTGTGGGGCCCATAACGAAAGCGATTGGATGAGGAAAACGACAAAGTTTGGGTGGTTATAAATAACTTGGCGTAGTTATTCACCGTTAAGATTTGTTTGGAATACCCGTGGTTAAAATACGATGTCTGGCGTGGTTGCACAAACGATGCACACGGTATTGCAGATATTGTTGAATTATTGATCCTTACGTGAAGGCACTACTCAATAATTATTACGATAATTCTTTATTCGATATTTTATTTTATTGATTCAATAATTCTTTGCGTTGGTATTTTATATTATTCTTTGTTTGAATAATTGTCACCGCACATACGATATTTCTATTATCGGATCAATAATTCATATTATTTGAATAATATTATTAGATAACATTATTGGCAATGTCTAGAAAGTTACGTCTAAGGAGAGGTTTGGTCACCTAATTGCGCTACCAAGATGAGAGAGATCCTTATTGAAAGCCCCTCTTTCTGAGGGAACGGCTGGTTATCATAATTGCGATTACAGAATATTATTTGTGAATAATTAATTATTGATTCATATGATAAGGAAATATTTATTTTATATGAATATAAATGATGGATTTATTTATGTGGTTATTAATGAAGGAATTAATGTTGAGGTGTTTTATCGGTATTTTATCGGATTGGAGGTGTTAAAAATTAAATCGGGGTTTTTGAGATATATTGCGGGGTTATAATTTTTTTAATCCGACCGTTGGATTGTAGTAATTTTTGGGTATGTTATACATACATAAGTTGAGTATATGTCCACAAATTTTGAACCGTTAAAAATGCACGAATGATTTGTTGTGAATTTTAAGAGGTGTGATTCGGAATTAGGTTTATAATTGATTTTGGTGGAAAATTCTAGAATTGAGTGGGCCCCACTTGTGGTTGGTGAAAAAATGTGCTGAATTTTATTTCAAATGTGGTGGGTGGCAATAGTAGCGTAGTAAAGCCATCGGTAGCGAGTCAAGTCTGCTTCGTAGCGGCTAACATTTTCCTATATATAGAGGGCTAAGTTAGAATTGAAAATCACACCGTAAACAAAGTTTTCTCTCTTTCTCTCTATTATTATTGAGCGTATTTTGTGAGTATTTAGATACTTTGAGAGTTCTTTGTTGAGATGAGTTTCATTCAAAGATCACTTGAGCCTTTCCTTCCAAGCAATGATTCTTTGAGGTAAGGGATGTTATTTTTTTCTCAAATGATATTATTTCTTCAATATCATTATCTTTGAAATATTAGTTGGAACTTTTTATCAAATTTGGAACTTTTTCATGCTCGGGTTACTATTCATGAGTTACTATTCACGAGTTACTATTCATGAGTTACTATTCATGAGTTACTATTCACGAGTTACTATTCACGAGTACTATTCATGAAGCGTGAAAATGTTTTTTGTGGAATTTCTATCTTTTGGTGTCTGAGATTACTATTCACATATACTAAGACTATTCACGTGATACTGACACTATTCACGAATATCGGACTATTCAATTTAAAAAATGAAAATTTTTCTTTTAAGTCTAAAATATCTATTCGGATACTAGCTTTGATTGTATCCATATTTTGATCATTCTTGAATTTTACACCACTATGATTAATTTTGAGGTATTTTTGGACGTGGATAAAACCAAGTACTGAATCCTTAATCCTTGTCATTTTGTTTCATCGGATTCTTTTTTTAAAATATTTTTCATCATCCTCGGTCTTAAATGATGATATTATTGAATATCTTTGGCTGTAGTGCAAAGATGAATGATTTCAAGAATATCTTTGGCACCAGAGTGCAAAGATGAATGGTGTTTAAATGAACATGACCATGGATGATGAATATCTTTGGCCTTTAGTGCAAAGATGAACAGTGTTGAGATGAACATGGCCGATTGATGAATATCTTTGGCACGTAGTGCAAAGATGAATATTTGATTTGAGATGAATATTGATTGATGTTACAGGATAAAATATTGATGATGGACTTTGTTAAATTCATAGATTATAGTAGATTTCATTCTCTACGTAACTCTTCTATGAATTATTATTTCATTGCGAATATTGATCCGAAACTTGTTGTCTATTGTATTCTATTAGATTTTTCCTGTTGAAGACTAACGATAATTTGTTGTATATTATCTTAGTCATAATATTCTTTACTGGGCTAGTTGAGCTCACCCTTTTCTTGTTGTTCCATTTTCTTCTCGGGGAGGCGAGAATGTAGCGAGTACTAGTCGGGGTATGGAATGAAGGTTCTAGAGAGAGTTGTTTAGTAGTCCTCACCATTTTTGTAAAATAATGTATCAATAAATGTGATGAGGATTTATTTGAGTATAGATATTGTCTAGAAGATAATATTTGTATTTAAACTCACAGTATATATTGTCGTATTTCACACGACATTTGTATTATTGAAGTTGTAGTTTGCTTCTTGTACCATGTATTTGGCGACTCAGAATGGGTGTTGTGTATACCTATTTTGGGGGCGTCACATTTATCACATATTATAAAACAGCATCATGTAGATAATTAAAAGCCTTTAATAAATTAATACTTTTTTTATTAATAAATGAATAAGATTGTTACAAAGTATATGCTTTATCATCAAACATGATTGGCTTGTATGCATACTACTTTCAGCTACTCCCTTTAGCGGCCAGCATACAGTCATTTGGCACCAGTTGACAAGCAAGCTACCAACCTATACCTATTAAACAAAAATGAAATACCAGTTGACAAGCGGCCAACATACAGTCATTACATGTTCAATATAAAATGAAATACCAAAATGAAATATTACAATACCAAAATCACCCAATGAAATACCAAAATCAGTTAAACAAAATGTTTCATCCAATCCATATAAAATATTACATGTTCAAGATTGACCTCTAAATAATTTGGTCTGTCGGTATGTCTCTAGCCTTACATTTGAATAATTCATAAGCTATTCTATACCTAAAGACGGATATATCTTCAATTGACCATTTTTCTTTGCCAAGGTCAATATTGCCCCGCACGAGGTAGTCAACATACTTGCAAACAAATATGTCGCAATCATAATAATTGTCCCGTATAGGTCGAGCCTTTGTTATTCGCACCTTTGGAGGTGTACGCGGCCAATCACCGAACGGGTTACCCATTCGCAATATCAACGGTATCAATTGTATCTACAATAACAAGAACGACATTAGTACGTACATATATTGCGAGAAAACTAACTAATGTATTAAAAACAAAATGTCACGTACCGCGACATCGATGTATTCTTTGTACATTTCGGATAACTTCATGTGCGGTTTGTCATTATATAGCGGGTCGAGAATAGAAACCTTCCATGTTGAGACCGAAAAGGTTAACAGTATGAAATGACTGTTATGCGGGATACATATAGGCATGAAGATAAAATCGCACTGATGTATCGGCGGTCCCACTTGAGGTGTCGCATATGACTGACAGAAAAGATCTCCACGAATTTGGTCCCCAGTTGACAAGGCACCTTTCCCCAAGTGCATGAAAAAGGAGGGCATGAAGCCAAATTTTGCCCATCTCTGTATTCCCTCGCTCTGATATTTGGCTTCTCGATCCCGCAGAAGGCACATTTATGCGTCCATCACATGCTCGTATATCCAAATTCTGGGTTGCAAAGAATTCATATCTTGGTGAGTCAACGTGTACCAAGGCTGAGGATGCGAAATGGGAAATTGAAGATCATTGGGGGGAGTCTCACCGAAGAAGTTCTCGTTGATCATTCCAATATTTGGCCCACGTGATCTTTTTGTTATAGACCCTTTAGGTCCATATGCTTCTACTGGAACATCATCACCAATAAAAGACAAACCACCCTCGTACGTAAGTTGAGTAAGCTGGGACATATCACAAGTAGGCTGAGTAGGGATGTATACATCGACCTAAATGGCAGGGGTGGGCCTCTCTGTCTGTTCACCCCATGTATACTCCTCCCCCCCCCCACCCTGACATCTGCATCATACAACTCTTATAGTTGATCCCAACCCTCTTTCATGTGATTGTATTCGGGAGGAAAGTCTTGCTTGAACTTGAAAATTTTGTCGAGAAGAGATTTTGCACCCTCAATCTATGCAAAAAATAACATAAAATAAGAAAACAAAATAAATTAGTATTGAATAATCTTTAAAACTTTAACTTGCTTACCATGCTAACCATACGATGTTGATTATATACAGAATGAGGCTCGTAGGTAGTGTTGGAATCTCCTTCCCGTCGAGGGCGATGCAAGTGTCGTCGAGTAATTTTTTTGTACCACTTGAAGTATGTATCCATAGGGATAGTTTTTGCAACCTCCTGAACTTCTCCCTCGAAACAATCCATATATAGCTCCCACTCATCAATGTATTTTCTTCTCATTTGTATGTAATCTGGTGGCTCAAATGATTGTTCTATGGGTTATCTCAAAGCATCATTTCTCTCAGCTGGGGACGGAATGCCTTGGATATACCCATATTACCTCATTACCCGGTCGGGCATTTGATACTCGACAATATCAAAATGAATTAATGGGACCCGACCGGATCCTGCCAATCTAGCCTCATAGTTATAGTACCTCCAATCATCATCCCATCGTTGGTATGGCCGCCATACTACCTCCCACTGAGGTTGCCTATCAAATTCGCCCCGGTAGAAAGATAGATGGTGATGGGGATCGCTTCGCCTATCACCATATTGATGTTTGGCGGAGTACGCCCATGCTGTTGCTCTAGGGACCCAAAATGCAGAATTAGGCCTAGGATTAGGCCTTCCAACCAGAAAACGCTCGTATGCCCAAATTTGTAACAAGGTCACACAACCATTTACATAATTACTCTCTTTCATAGATGCTGTGTACAGACCCCGATATAAATATGACAAACATGCGGCACCCCATGCATATGTGGCAGTCTTATTTGAATCATAAATAAAATGCATGTACCTAGGGTGTACAGTATTTTTTGACCTTGTGGGAAATAAACCCCGCGTAGCTAAAAAGGACATATGCCTTTGTATACATACCAACCACCACATCTCTACTTGCATTATGCGGCACTTGGAAAATTTTTATGTAACCATACTAAGGAAATACCACGTCTTTTTTTGACATTATTCCATTCCCACCCCATTCATCCCCAAAGATTTCCTAAAATAAGCTAATGGAGCATCAAATGAAGAGGACAAGTTAAGGGCTTACCCAATCTTGCAAACGAAAAATGAAATGGACATCCTCCAATGTTATTGTTATTTCACCACATTTCATATGAAATGTATTTGTCTCTCGCCGCCATCTCTCAATCAAAGCGTATATAAGATCGACATACATTGCAGTTACTTCTTTGCAGGATAACTAAACCCTTAAACCCCACGCCTCTAATAATTTTTTTTGTAGCGCGGTAAGTTCTCATTTATCATATGTAATTGAAGTAGATTGGCTTGACATCAGTGTACCCCTTTCAATCCCATTCCACACATCTTTCGATACATGCTTTTCTTGGGCATAAAGGACACTACGATCAATGGGTCCAGGCAGCCAATTGTCCATATTTACCTACAAATATCAATAACAATAAAATTTATACACATACTAATATTTTATACTAATATCAATAACATTAACAAAAATATACATAAAAATATTTTATATATAGAAAATACCCGATTTATACACATAATTTGTATACATAGATGCATACCTACCACCCAATTTGTATACATACATGTAATAATACTAAATTTGTCACTTATATACCATGCTTTCATATAGCAATAATTTGTAAAATATTTAGCAAAATTCTATCATTCAATGTCTATTTTGTTTCTAAAGATACTTACAAAAGCATAGTGGGTAGTAAGACACTTACTTTATTAGTTGAATGTGAGATTGATGGACTAACGTTAGCTATTTGCAAAGAATCCTTCGCTGCCTAGTCAGGCTCTTGACCGTCTCATCTGGCCGAAAACGCTTCTCCGCTTACTCCAAAGATACAAGTTCAGATCTGGAACACCTGGCTGCTAGTCCCACTAGCGGCTTGGCCAAATTCCCTTAATGTCCTGATTTTAAAATTCCTCTTTCCTGACCGCTAAAGGGAGTAGCGGCGAGAAAGAAGAGAATTTAAAATTATGTCTTACGCCGCTACTCCTCTAGCGGTTGGGAAATCATCTCACATTAACTCCGATTTTGGACTACCGAATGGAAAGATTAATTGTCCACGGGTTCTCAGCTAACGTTGTCCACGTATCGTTTCCCATATATGATTTTGAGTTTGAAAGATTCTAAAATTGACTTTAAAAAGAATCATAACATTATATTTAAAACGAACAGAGTAAACAAGACAACCAACCAACTAGACAAAACAGTCCAAGAAGAGAGCAAAATTTCAAACGAAAAACTCATGGAAACATATAAAGTAGGCACAAACATAATGGCCGCATATTTAATTAGTTTGACATAGCATAGAAAAATATAATTGACACAGGTACATGACAATGATATTTTTCTTGGTACAATTTTATCCCTCGCTATCTTCATTCAATTCTTCATTCGACTTTCTCACGTTAGTTCCCACCTTGAATTTTTTTTAATAATGTTAGAGATACAAATTATTTTATAAATATTTTATAAATTATTGATGTGGCATACTCCACCTCAGCATATTGTGTGGGGCCGAATATTATATTGAAGCAATTTGTTGATCAATATGCTTGAGTGAAGTATACCACATAATCAATTTGTAAAATGTTTGTAGAATTATTTGTGTCTATAGCATCACTCTTTTTTTTTTAACGCAAGCTTGCGAGGACAGAGAAAATGCCATTCGATTTGATAACACTCAGAAAATGCCATTCGATTTGATAACACACAAAAAATGCCATTCGATTTGATAACACACAACTCGTTTATTAAATTGTGTTTTGACTGTTAACCTATTAATGAACCAACAATAAATAAACCTACAATATATATATAATTCAACTCTCAAGTGAATAAAAAAAAAGTGGATCGAAAATCAATCCTACTTTACATCTGCTTTTTTAAAATCGTTATAGCATAGAAAATCGTTGTTATAACCGGCAATATCTCAACCGTCGCTATATCTTAGAAAACCGTCATTATAATCCTGTTAGTCTTTAGATCATTTTTTTGGTTCGTTGGAGAAATTTTTCATATATATATATATATATATATATATATATATATATATCACAAATTAACAAAGAAATACAAGAAGTCTGAACAATACTTAGGAATAAAAGAAACTCAATTCTTATATTAAAACACAATATCTCAGGCCACGCGGTCTTGTTTCTGGAGTTATAAAAATAAAAATAAATAAATTGATGTAGCCAAAAACAAGAAAAAACTAAGGGGATGTCAAGAAAGTACTTAGCTTTTAATGTTTTTAACATGTAATATAATTAATTTTTAATGGTAATATATATTGACCGCACTTTCTAGATCCGTCGCACTTAGTTGAATCTTACAATCCGTGAAACTGTAGTTAACATCGACAGACTTCTTGATAAACAACTATAATTAAGTTTGACTATGGATCATTAGAAAGAGAGCTAAATTTATTTTATGTAGACAACGAAAGAGAAAATGAAGTGAGAAATAATTTCACCATACATACTAGCTAGGCGGGAACAAGGATAATTTCACCATATACAGTACAATAATTTACTCGGATTGAATTTCCACCACATATCTTGAATGACATTTTTTTTATTAGAGGGTTAAAAGTGCATAGTAAATTAATTGGTATTTAAAAAAATGATATTTTTAATGCTGGAAATCTCAATCCAGTGAGTGCACCATATCATTTACATAGTACAACTATATAATGAATGAATTGTGTTAGATTTTGTGTTAGATTGGTATTTTCAGCACCAAAAATATGAAACCCTTTTGTTGGGATTGACTTATACTTTTGTGGATTTGATTAATAACCACTACGACAGAGTAGTCGGGGCCTCATGAGTTTGAACTCATGTTATAGCAGCTAGGGTTTTCTAGTTACTATAAAAAAATATTGTTTGGTGTATGGATCATTGTAGAGAGTGTGAGACATCGCATGAATACATTAGATAAGCATGACTAACCAATTCAAATTGGTGAACCTGAGTATATGGTGTGTTCTTACTTTTTCATCTTCCATATAAAATCTGTGTAATTGTAATATTATTCGTTCTTAAATTCTAACACCCTTTAAAAAGAAAATAAAAGTAGTGTGGAAATAAAAAATAACTAAACCCTTTACTTTTCTTCTTATTAATTTTGTTTTGATATTCTCAGTTGTATCTAGTTTGGAGTATATGACCACACATTCACTCCTTTGGAGTATATGACCACACATTCACTCCTTCACGAAGCGGTCTATAAAATGGTGCAGTGTAACACGGTTTCATATCATAACTCCTTTAGAAGAGCAAATTAAACCTTCTTCTTCATCCCATCACCAGAAAATCAAAGAAAATAAGCCCCACTCCTTTAACATTCATGGAGATCACGGACGATTGCAGCATTACCCACGACCTCACCTTGCATTCGAATGCCTCAGAACACCGCAACTGGCCAAATAAAGATTGCAGTATTGAGTTCCTTGTAGGTTTCAAATAAGCAGTATTTCCTTGTGTTCTTACAATACTAGTATCTAATTTGCATTGCATTTTCATAACGCTAAATATGAAACAAGCGCATAACTTGCTTTGCAGGATGAAATTTATATGAAACATGCGCAAAATTTGGCAGATGCTAAATATTTGCTAAAGAGTAAAGTTGGTATAGATTCATTGGAAGGTTTGGTCATGGTTGATACCATGCAACGGCTAGGCATCGACCATCACTTCCAAGAGGAGATTGCATCATTTCTCGAGTCACAACATATGGCTATGATAGACACTAGTGTTCATCAGTGTAAAGGCCTTTCTGAGGTTTCCCTTCGCTTTCGACTGTTGAGACAAGAAGGTTACTATGTGCCTGCAGGTGTTGTTTTCATCTTCTTTTTGTTACTCTCCCTCTTTTTAATGATAGTAGTATAAAATGACACAATAATTTACTACTAAACTAGCAACTTTTATCCTTTTTAGGGTTAAACATGTAACAAAAATAGTCCTTGATATTAGCAAATTATGCAAATGGTACTGTTTTTTGGAACAGGGGGAATTATACATTCCAACCCTAAAACAAAAATGCTTATCATCAACTCACGAATTCCATTCTGAAAATCAGATCGAGTGTTTGGAGTTAATTTTTTGGTCAAAGTCAACAATTAACTTTTATGATGAAAAGACAAACTTTTAGTTCAGAAGAGAATTATGATTAAAGTATTACAAAATTGAGTTCGGAACATCGAATTTAGCAAGAATAGAGCTAAACACTATCTTGTGTCGGAGATAACTTTTTTGTAAGACCCCAGTTTTTATAAATAAAGATGAATTTTCTATAAATATTATTTTTGAATATTATGGAATAATTTGATATAATGTTATAGTTGTGGGTAATATTTATAAATTTTGCAAAGTATGCAAGTGGTTATATTATATTCGATTGGTTTAGAATATTCGTTTTAGCGAGGAATATTAAATGACAACTACTCAATCATTGGTGGACCCTACATAATGTAATTATTGTTTGGATTGAGAAAACGACAAAAATATTTTATTGAAATAACGGCGGAAGTTTTACTGGTTGATCTTTGTTGAACTACTTCGGTAATAAAAGACGAAGAATACGTGTGGTTGCATAGTAGCGCACACCAGATTGATTATTGATCTTTATGTGAGAAGTCACTCGGTTTGATTCCATTATTGTCGATTAATAATGAATTATTATAATGATAATGAAGTTTTGTTTTATTCATTATTATTAACGTAATAAAATGAAACATCTTTTTATATAAAATGAATCTTTATTAAAGTTATTCTATAAATAAAATATATTATATTTTATTATGCGTAGTGTTTTGCGTTGTGTTTTTGCATAGTGTTGCATAGTGTTTTGCATAGTAAAATGTTTTTATATAAATAGAATATATTATATTTTATTTAAAAGATTTTGCTTTAAATATGGAATCATCGATTAAAGTAAATCAATCCTGACCGTTCATGGATTAATTACTATGCATTCTATTTTCCTATAAATAAAAGCTCATTCCTTCATTATTTTCTTACGAATTCACCAAACTCTGTAGAGAGAAACTATAGAGAGAAGAAGAAAAGTATTCTCGCTACTTCACTTTGCTAATATTCATTTCTTCTAAGGTAGGGAATATTATTTGTTGTACCTGTAAGGGGTGTTATTCTTTTGTATTCATGAAGAGAACTTCTTTTGTTATTCCATTCTTATTTATTACATTGGAATAACTCAGATAATGCTGAATCCCCTATACTCGGTGATCTTCTTCTTTTATTCCATTCTTCTATTATTACATTTGGAACATCCTATCTGTGTGTTTTACCGGGACACCGTTAAAATCTTTATTATTATTACATTGGAACATCACATGCGTGTGTTTTACAGGACACAGGTTCCGTTTTTATTATTCTGTTGGAACATCCATGCATGTGTTTTACAATCGGACTTCGGTTCCGTCTTTATCATTCTGTTGAATATCCTATCTCATGTGTTTTACACCGGATGCGGTTCCATCTTTATTATTACATTTGGAACATCCCGTCGGTGTGAATTTCACCCGACTGGTTCCGTTATTATTATTCTGTTGGAATAACTCGCTACATCAAGCACTGCATGCACGGTGATTTCTTTTGTTATTCCATTCTTTATTATACCCAGTTGGTTAAAACTTTGACTTTTATACTCCATGAAATTAGTAGAATATCCTTGATATTTGCGTTTCATCCAGTATCTTTTCATGGAAATATTCTTCTGATCATTCTTGAATTTTACTCTACAAAGCAATATCATGTTGACAGTTTGGATGTTATTAGTTCCTGAATAACTTAATTCTTGAACTTGTTTTATTGAATTCTTATATCATTGTCATCATCCTCATGTTTATATTTTTTTTAAAGTCATCTCGTGGCACATGTAGAGCATGGATGGACTTGGTATGATTATGACTGAGGATTATTCGGTGTAATCATGACCGTAATGTTACAAATGATGTGGTAAAAGTCCTCGATTAGTAGTAGTGCATTGATGGATGATTGTTGGCACGATCATGACCATTAATGAATACACAACTATTCTTGGCCGTAGTGCGAGAATAATTGTGGTCGTGATACTCTTAAGAATATCCTTGGTAGTAGTGTAGGGGTGATTCGATGATGTGGATTATTTATTAAAGTTGAGTCTCATTATAAATTGATGAAAAACCTTTTAAATCATAAAAGATAGTAGATTTTATTTTCTACTTGACTTTTTAATGGATTGCTTGTTCATTGCAGTTAAACTTGATGTTTATTATATTTTATCGGTTTAACAATGTTGAAGGCTATTGATAATTTATTACGCATTATCTTAGTCATAATATTTCTTCTTGGGCTAGTTGAGCTCACCTTTTCTTTCACCGTTCTCTTCGTGAAATGAGAACATAGCTGAGACGAGTCGAGGAACGGAGTAATGGTCCAGAGGATAGCATTAGTAGTCCTCACTATTCGTGAAATAGTGTGATAATAATTGTAATGAGAACTCCTTTTGAGTTTGTATAATATCTAGTAGACAATATTTGTATTCAAACTCACGCTTTATATCGTATTGTACAGCGAGTTATATTAGTAAGTTGTATTTAAATTCTGTACCATGTATCTGACTACCCAAGATGGGTGATGTATACCTAATTTTGGGGGCGTCACATTTTTGGTCAAAGTCAACAGTTGAATTTTCGATAAAAAGTCAAACTCAAAATTTTGAGATGAATTTGAAAAAGTGAATATTTCCCTGACGTTTGGAACGTCAACTTTAGCAGGAATGGACTGTTATCATGAAAAAATTAATTTTTAAGAGCCAAATTGGTCAAATGGACAAAAATTGATAAATTTGTAAATAAAAGAGGAGAAATTAGGGTTAATTACATATTTTAGTACATTTTTAGAAATAATTATAACAATAATAGTGCATCCATAAAATAATTACAAAAGTAATACACTTTCCATATTTATTTACAATATTAGTGCAATTAGAATTCCTTAATTTAGGAAATTAGTATGCAATTAGGATTCCTTAATTTAGGGGATTAATATTGATTTACTTATTAAATTAAGTAATTAATAAGTAAACCATATAGCAGACTCTCTCATCTCAATAAAAGTCACAAAGGCCCACTCTCTCCCTCTCAGAAACACAAACTCAGTCTCCATTGTTACCAACAAATCCAAGTTATATCTTTATTTCGTTGTCAAATTCCTCTTTCCTCTCATTTCCCACTCTTTCTCCGCCCTCCTCCACCTTCTGCTGTCATGTCGAAATAAATACAAAGATTATGGCTCGACCCTCCTCATCCTCCTCCTCCACGCTCCGTCTCCCTTCGATGGTCAGCCGGAAACCTCAATCGCTTCTCCAACGTCCTCATCACCCCCATCCACGACGATCTTGACGTCCTCGTATGTTATCCTTTTTTCCTTTCCTGTGTTGTTTCTAATTTCTCCCTTTTTTAATCCTACATAACAATTAATGGAGAATATATTGATCCACCTCCACACCTTCAATTTTTTCATAGTGCAGTTTGTAAACAAACTTTCAAACCAAGTTAACCAATTCAATTTTATTAAGTTACCAATTTATTTTGAATGTGATGCAGTTGGTAGCCAAACCTTGCAGTTGGTTGTCAAACTTTCAGACCAAGGTAACCAATTCATACTGCAGGTGTGGAGGTAGATTGGTTATCTTGATATAAAGGTTTAGTTACCTTGGTTTAAAATTTTGGTTACCTTTTTAAAAAGGTTTGGTTATCAACATTACATTACACATCACTTTCTTATCTCTCTCTTTCCTATGCAGTGTTCTTATTTTCTTTTGGACATGAAAATTGGAATTGGAATTTTCGGACATGAATAAATTGTGAAAAATCAAATATCCACCTCCTTTCTACATCTCATCGACAATTTTGTGGCTCTGTCTCACCGGCGAAGGGGAGGAGGAAGATGACGTTGCCAAACTTTGAATATTTGAATTTGAATTATTATTTTGAATTTATTTTTGTTGTTAGATCCAAGATATTTGGATTTGAATTATTAATTATGACAGTTATTTCTCCTTGATTTTAGATTTCCTTATTATTGTGAATTGAATCCTATACTAATTCCCTAAATTAAGGAATCCTAATTACACTAATATTGTAAATAAATATGGAAAGCGTATTATTTTTATAATTATTTTGTGGATGCACTAATAGTCTAGTAACTTACTAAATATTGTATATTATTGTAAAGGACCCTAGAAATTATGGAGGAGCAGGCCCATGGGGCGATTAAGAGCTGGAAATGGGGGGAGAGATAAAGAATTGATGGGGGACAAAGAGACAAAGAAATAAAGAATGTAAGGAAAAATAAAGAAAAAAAGAAGAAAAAACAAAGAAAAAAAGTGGAAAAAAATAAAGGAGGAGTCTTCCTCCATTCCCACCCATTCCGCTAGGCATAAAATCAAAGGGAACAGAGAGAGTGTGAGAGAGAGAGAGAAGAAAATTGTAGTTTCAAAATCTTTGATTTATTTTTGGATTTATGTTTTTAAGGATTTATGTAAAGAGATTATATTTATGCTTGTTTGGGATGATTTAAACTTGTATAAACATGAATTAAACAAGAAGAATAAACAAATCAAGTGAAACAAAAATTCACTGGAAAATATTTTTGGATGCTTGTTTAACGTGAAATCTATAACGGATTTTGAAACTAAAAACATGGTTAGACTACTGAGATAGAGTAGAACATATCTGGGCAAGAAAATCTAAGAAAACTCACAGAAAAACTTTTTGGATCGCCGGAGAAGATGACCGGAATTTCGCCGCCGGCGAACTTTCTGGCAGCACCCGTTTGAGACATTTTCGGCCAGAATTTGGAGAAACTTTGTACTGTAAAATTGTAGAGAATTAAATTTCATGCGAAATGGATATAAGATTCGTTATTTTCAGATAAAAGGACTAATTAATATGAATTTTTGAAGTTTTAGCACTTTGAAAATTATAATTCAATTATCATAAAATTGTTTTGAACTGAAATATTTTTCAGTAATCTTATAATATTATTTCAAAATTAATGAATATTTTTGGTTAATTATAGAATAGCATAAGTATTTATTGTATTCTTATGCCATTTAAAGTTAGTTTAAAAATAGTGGAAATTCATAGAAAATTCAATGAATTGTGAAAAATATGAAACTTGGTGGAAAATCATATAATAATATAAGATGAATATTAGTGGTGTTTTGAGGATATAAAAGTATGTTGAGTTATTATTTCTATTTTGAAGCTATTAAATGATAGTTTTATAAACATAAATATTTGCAGAAAATTGTCGATAATCCGAAAAATCTGAAAATTGGTCAGAAAGTCTAAAATAATATTCTAAGAACTTTAGAAGTATTAGTAGACTCACGTGGTATCGAGACGTTATGGATTGTGTGTTGACTGATTAAAAAACGTAAACAGATAAGTAACGATTGAGATATGATAAAAACAAAAAAAATAATGTTTTTGTTAATGTAAAATGGTGAAATCGAGTTTTATAACTTAGATTACGATGAAATTTTGAAGTAACGATATATTTTGACATAAAATAACATATTTTGAACTAAAAAAGAGATTGTCCGAGATTTTAAGAGTTTTTTGACGTTACTTTGAATATTGGAGCTAGATTATTAGACAAGTTAACATGAATGTTAAAATATGATTATTGGAAGTAAATTAATAAGTGAATATTATTATAAGGAAGTTAAATTGTTGATGAGAAATATTCTATAATGTTGTAGATGACTCAGATCTGAGTACGGGGAGAAAGAAATATTGGATGTGAATAATATAGATGATGAACTACGGACCGAGGCAAGTTTCATAACTTACACAAACTTTTTATATTGTTCAAGTTCCCTCACTTTGAGCATGTATTCTGACCTTGTGCAAATTTATTATTATGTGCAAGTTTTTTTCTTCTTATGTGCACTATCCGTGCAACAACATACTTTTAGATTTTTGAATTTCATTTGTGATATAAAGTAATATATTATGTGAAATGATTTATGATAAAAGGAGTTATTGTCATTTGATTCGGTCTAACTCGATTTGTGAGCTATTCTAGTCGGAATGTTTATTATTTAAATATTCAATTGTGATAAAAATTTTGTTTGTGATAAATTGAATGTGTCAAATCAAATAAGTTTGGGCAATTATTAGTATAGGTTTCACCTCGTGCAACAATGTGTTTTATGTGAGCAAGTGTAGTTATGATTGCACCCCATGCAATGATGTGTTTGTTAAGCGTTATATTCAAGAACATCTAATGCCAATATCTGCACTTATGTTCAAAACTAAAGAATAAAGATTCTATAATTGTATTTTTGTAGATTTTAAAATTATGGTTATTCACGAAAGGTGCTTAAAGTAAGGGAAATTTTTATTCCTGATTGTTCAGTAGTTGAAGATTTCAAAAATATATTATTCTATTAATGAGATTGTTGTTTATTAAATTGTTTATACTTTCTGGGCAATTAAATATTCACCCTTGCAAATTATAAAAAAAATTCAGCTAGAGCAGGTGAGGTTAGAAAAAGGTAAAGGAAAAGAAATGTTAAGACATAAAAATTAAAATGTATAGAGATGTATGATATGTTGTGATATTATGTTAATGTTGTATTATTATTTGAGATAGTTATGTAAAGGTCTGCAAACTTGGGATTAAAATGATATATATTGTAATAATATAGTAATTACATTCATGACGTTAAAAATGGTATTGAATGAGTAGTATCGTGTAGCACCGGACCGGGTTTGAAGATAGACTCGGATTTGGGGGCATCACACTGCCCATCTAGGAAATTAAGGTGTGTCATAGAATCTTACCCTACAGTCTGCAAAGAGAATTGTTCATAGAGCCTAGCTTTGATACCAAATGTAATTTCGTGTGTGCACACCTAGAAAGTGGGGTCAAATATGTGTATCTATTTTTACTGAATAACAATGACACTTTTAAATTTTTTTTGTTATTCGAAAATTATGTAGATGTATGTGTAGGGCAGAATAGAAGTAATATAAATAGTATACCGCAACACCAAGATTTTTACATGCTTCAGCCCTTAACTTCTAGTTTAATGGCCTAATGCACGACCAATACCAACTGGTATTGGAGATGTGACGCTCCCAAATCCGGGTTCTCTAACCTTGGGTTCGGTGCTCACGATCCATTATCATCATAAGCATTTTATAACTATTACGGAATAATAAACATACATTGTTCATTAAAAATAAATTCTTACAATAATATCCCAAGGTTTACTAACCTTAACTTACACATACCCTATTTAAGTTGTATATAGTAACACAAAAGGTTTAAACTATCATTGTATATAATATAACTTAATAAAGAAACATTCACATTAACTATTCCTGAACTTTTCCTTTGCCTTTGTCCTTTTTGGACATCTTTGGCTTAGCTGAAATATATGTCATGATATAGCAAGGGTAAGCAACTAGTTTGCTTAGCAAGTTTAAATATAAGAAAGATATGTCATGATTAGAAAGGAATTTAGCTTTCAATGTTCAACAATAGAATCGATTGTGAAAGAACATGGATTAAGTTTATATAATTAAATATTTGAATAATTGAATAATAGATGTTGAGTGGTTTGAAATAACCATGAACATATACTAAGGTTGTCAGTATTTAAACTGGTCCTTTTAATAAGTTTTGGTAATCAAGGGATCAGCTTTTCATACCCGGTGTATTATACATAAACACTTATTAGTCGAGCAACAATTGTTTTTTAATATAATGCTTTAATAAAATTATTCTTTTTCTCAGTCTCGAGTCCTTACCAAATGAATTGGTTAAGAATAAATTTTAAAACATATTTGATTTAACAAATTTAAACATATTAGCTTTAGCTGATACAACTAGCATAGATCTATCTCATAAACAGTTCAAGAATCACTACAAGAAAAAGGATATTTCCGACAGAATTAATTCTGACGGACACAATTCCGTCAAGTTTATGTTTTTTCTGAGAGAATAATCGGTCGGCCTTATGTCCCTCGAAAATAGTTTATTTCCGACCGAATTCCATTGGAAGTAGAACTCCACCAATGGCGCGAAGATTCCCGCCAGCGCGAAATATAACCTCATTAGAACTAGGGTTATTTTCGAGGGAATATCCATCGGTATTAAGTTATTTCCGAGAGACATAATTCTGACGAAAATTCTATCAAAAATAAATCTTTAAACCTATTTAGCTCTTCTTCTTCTTCAGCGCCTCTCATCATTTTCATATCTCTCTTTCTCTCTACATTTTTCAGTCACACACTCTCTCTCTTTCTCTCATACCCCCCACTCCCAACCCCCTCCCCAACCCTACCCCCAAAGAACCCCACCTCTCCCCCCCCCCCTCACCCCAGTTATGGTACCCCACCCCTTTACACCCATTACCAACCCCTCTCCCCATTTCCCTTACCCCCCAGATCACCACCATTCTCCCCCAGTCCCCCCACCCTCTCCTGGTACCCCCCCACCCACTCCCATGAATCTCCTCCCACCGCCCCACAGCCCACCACTTACCTGATCCCGACCAAGTAAATCGACGATTCTACCTCGACTCCATTGCATTCCACTGTCTCTGTTCTCTCCTAATTTTTAAGGTATTCAGTATTATATGTTGATTTGAGTATGAAATTTGGTTAGTATTACAATGTGTATGAGTTTGGTATTATAATGTGCAATTTGTCTATTTTTTTTGTTTTTGGATTGATAATATTAGAATTTTGGTATAATAATGTATGAATTTTGTTTTTGGTTTATAATTTATATGAAATTGGTTATTTGGGTCTGAAAGGTCTGAAATTGCTCTAATATTGGTCAATTTAGTTTATTTTGTGCAATATTACAGCTTCTGTAAGTGTATATAATCCATTTTATTATTTGATTTTTTTCTTTATACAATTGCAGTGTATTTCTTCAATTACAATAGTGTATATTCATAACAGTAAATAATGTGATGGTTGTTATTTCCGACGGAAATTCTCACAGAAATTCTGTCAGAATTCTTGAGATGCAAAATTTGAGGGCTCTACTAACTATTTATATATATTACTTAATTTTCTAATATTAAAATTCACTAAGTAAGTGTAAGACCCCAAAATTTTATGAATAAAAATTTAATTTTTCTCTAAATGATATATAATGTGTGGATTTGATATAATGTTATAGCTGTGGGTAATATTTATAAATTTTGCAAAGTAAGCAAATTATCATAAAATATTCGTTTGGTCATGGAATATTCGTTTTATCAGGGAATATCCGTACGAAGACATAATCATTGGTGGACTCCACAACGAAATTACTGTCGGATATAGAAAGAGACATAAATAACTTTTTTATAAAAATAACGACAAAACTTTTACTGTTAACTGTTGAAATACCCGGTGATAAAACTATATGATGTCTGGCGTGGTTGCCTTTGTAGCATACGATATTATGATTGCATACAAGATCTTTGATTATTGATGCTTACGTGAGAAGTCACTCAGTTTTATTCAATTATTGCAACAGTAGTTGATGCATAGTATCTCATATTATTGATTTAATTATTGTCACAAAATCATCTACACAATATTTTATATTATTAAATCAATAATTGAGATGACACGTTTATTCATATTATTATTTTCATTATTGACAATGTCTAGAAAGTTCTGTCGAGGAAAGGGATTAGGTCATCTAATTGCGCGCCAATAAGGAGAAGTTCTTATCGAAAAGCCCCCTCTTTCCTGTGAATGATCTGGTTGTTAATATTGTGAGTTATAATATTAATGATGAATAATTATTGATCAAAAATATGTTTATTGAAGTCAAGTGATTTGTGATAAATAGAGGGGGTTTTTATGAAGTTTTTATTGTAAATTTGGATTATTACATGGACCCCCACTTATTTATTTTTTAAAATTATCGGTAGAAAGTTATCTCAGTTTTTGTTTTATATTGCATAGTGTTTGCATAGTATTGCATAGTGTTTGAATAGTACAGCATAGTGAAATCAAAAAAAAATTCAACCGAACGCCCGTGAAGAATTTTCTGTTTACCCGTGAAGATTTCAAATAGTGCACTGCCATTCTCATATAAATAAGATGCTTAGTTTAGAAATAAAAATCACACTAGAATCAGAGAATTCTTCTTCTATAATATTGAGCGTATTTTTTTGGAGTTTAAGAAAACTTTGAGTGTAGCAAATAGTGCAAGTTTTCTTCAAGAATATCTCCGTTATACCAGTTAGAAGTACTCTCCTTTTAAGGTAAGGGGTACTATTTATTTCATATTAAATGAAGATTATTTTTCAGTATTCGTATGGAATATTATTTTCGTTCAATATTAAGTAAGGAATATTATCTTCGTTTAATATCCGTAAGGATATTATCTTCGATTCAATATTAAGTAAGGAATATTATTTCGCTCGATATTAAATAAGGGATATTATTTTCTTTCAATATTAAGTAAGAAATATCATTTTCTTTCATACTCTATAGTATGTAAGTAATATTATTTCGTTCTATATTCCTAAATCTACACTTATTTTGATAAGTATTGCTTCTATACTCCTTGAAATTAGTAGAATATCCTTGAATTTTCCGCTTCATCTAGTATCGTTTCACAGAAATATTTTTCTGAACTTTCTTGTTAAATTTTAAGCTTTTCATGTCGGAGTACTATTCATGGGTACTATTCTTACATATGGCACTATTCATACATATGGTACTATTCATACATACGATATTATTCATACGGTACTATTCACGAGGTACTATTCACTCGGGCTACTATTCACGACATAATTGATTTCTTTTCTATCCAAATTATTTTTGATACATGAATATCTTTCTTGAATTTTACTCCACAAAGTAGTTATCATGTTGACAATTTGGACATTCTTAAACTCTGAATAAATTAAATTATAAATCTTTAATATTTATCATTAATCTCACTTGATTGATTTCTTCTTGTCATCATCCTCATGCTTATATTATGGTGAAAGTCATCTTTGGTTTGTAGTGCATAGATGGACTATTAATTGGTATGATTATGACCGAAAATTATGTATCGGTATAATCATGACCTGTAATGTTATAAATGATGTGGTAAAGGTACTCATTGGCCCGCAGTGCATTGATGGACAGTTGTTTGACATGATCATGACCACTGGTGATAATAACGAATATCTTTGGCCCGTAGTGCATGGATAATTCATGGATGTGATAATAATGAATATCATTGGCCCGTAGTGCATGGATAATTCGTGGATGTGATACTAACGAATATCATTGGCCCGTAGCGCATGGATAATTCGGTGATGTAGATTATTTATTAAATTGTGTTGTAGAGATAAAATATTGATGATGAACTTTTAAATCATAGAAGATAGTAGACATCATGCTCTACTTGACTCGTCTAATGAATTGTTTGTTCTTCTACAATTAAAGTTGTTGTCTATTATATTCTATCAGTTTTTACACTGTTAAAGGCTAAGGATAATTTATTCTACATTATCTTAGTCATAATATTCTTTATTGGGCTAGTTGAGCTCACCATTTTCTTTCATTGTTCTTTTCAGGAAATGAGAATATAGCTGGGACTAATCGGGGAATGGAGTGATGGTCCAAGATGGTTGCTATAGTAGTCCTCACTATTCTATAAAATAGTGTGATAATAATTGTAATGAGGACTCCATTTGAGTTTGGATATTGTCTACGAGACAATATTCGTGTGAAAACTCTTAGCTTACATTTTGTCATATTTTACACGACAATTGATAATTGTATAAATTAAGTTTGTATTTAAATTATGTACCATGTATTTGACGACTCAAAATGGGTTGTGTATACCTATTTAGGGGGCATCATATTAAGTAGCACTTACATAATTAGTTTCTGACTAATCAAATCAAATCAAATATTTTATACTTCAAATATCAATTAATTTAATCAACTTAATTAAAAAATAAATAAATTAAAATTTTATATTTAATATAATAATATATAATTTAGAATAAACTAAAAAATATTTAATAAATGAAATAAATAGGTTAAATTAAATTTAATAAAATATAATATAATACAAAATAAATAAAATAAAATAAAATAAAATAAATTTATTCAATTAAATTAATTTTAATAAAAAATTAAAAATGAAATAAATTAATAAATAAATAAAACAAATAAACAAAATAAATTAAAAATCACTAATTAAGTAGCATTTACTTAATTAGTTTCTCACTAATAAAATAAAATAATTTATACTTCAAATATCAATTAATTTAATCTACTTAATTAAAAATACAAAATAAAAATTTTATATTTAATATAAAAAATATATAATTTAGAATAAACTAAAATAAAATTTAATAAATGAAATAAATATAATTTAATAAATAGATTAAATTAAATTCACTAAAATAAAATATAACACAAATAAATAGAATAAAATAAAATAAATTTAATAAAGTAAAATAAAATAAAACAAATTTATTAAATTAAATTAATTTTAATAAAAATATTAAAAATAAAATAAATTAATTAATTAATTAATAAAACAAACAAACAAACAAACAAATAAATAAAATATAAATTTACTGGTGCCTAAAAATAAAACAAAATAAATTAAAAAATTAAACTCAATAATAAAAATAAAACAAAAATAAATTTGAATAAAAATAAAACAAATACTAAGTTCTATTTGCTTAGTGTTCCACTACTAAATTATATTTGAATATGTTTGACACATGTAAATACGTATGACCTTTACTAAACTAAGTAGTATTTTCCTAGTGATTTACTTCAAAAGTAAATTAAATATGTAGTACACTTATTAGAAACTTTAGTAAACTAAGTAGCACTTGCTTAGTTTGTCACATTATTTTTATAGATTTATTTTAGAAATGAGGAGACTGTCTCATGATGCAATGAACTTATTATTAATGAAATTTAATTTTCTCTATTTATTATTTTGAAATAGTAAGGGTTGATTTGATTAATGTGGATAGTTAGGGGTAAATATCATAAATATTTCAAAATAAGCAAGTGGTTATAAAATATTCATTGTTGTGGGGAATATTAGTTTGGTGCGTGGAATATTAAATCTTTGTCGGGGAATATTAAATGCGGCGGTATGACCGTGTGTGGGCCCCATGTGAAAGCGATTGGATGAAGAAAGCGACAAATATAAGTTGTTTAAAAATAGCGGTTAGTAGTTATTCTGCAGATAATCTTTGTTAAAATACTCGGTGGTTAAAACACGATGCTTTGCGGTATTGCACCAATTATTGATTCTTACGTGAAGGCACTACTCGATAATGGTTACGATAATTCTTTATTCGATATTTTATTGATTTAATAATTGTTGCGTTGATATTTTATATTCTTTGTTGTTTGATAATTGTCATTACACGATATTTTTCATTATCGAAGCAATAATTCATATTATCTGAATAATATTATTAGATAACATTATTGGCAATGTCTAGAAAGTTACATCTAAGGAGAGGTTTGGTCACCTAATTGTTTGCGATGAAGAGAGAAATTCTTATTGGAAGCCCCTCTTTCTGAGGAGCTGCTTTGTTGTCGATATTGTGATTTTGTAATATTATTTGTGAATAATTAATTATTGATTCATATGATAAGGAAAATATTGATTTTATGTGGATATAGATGGAAAAATTTTTAATGTGACAATTGTTGAAAATTGAAATTTTATCTTTTTACGATAAAATAATTCATTTAAATATATTATTATGTTTTAATAATATAATAATGGTGATATTTTTACAACGAATGTGGGATATATGAGTATCTGAGGAGGAAGAGTATTTTTGTTGCTATAAATATTTAAAACATATTAAACATGTCGGTGGACCCCATTTATTATTGAAATTTGATTATAGCACAAAAAATCGCTTGGTTTGTGGATTTGGTCAATTTTGTTTGGAATTCGGAAAAACTTTCTTACGCAAAGTTGTAGAAATTGAATTTCCTATAAAAACTCATGAGATTTGAATTTTTCGATAAAGGGCTATTTATTATGAATTATTGAAGTTAGAAGTTAAAATAATTAATTTTTGGGAGTTTTAGTTAATTATTTTGAGAAAAACGTTTTTTACTTACTAAGTTGGCCTCACATGTGATTCAAATGGGCTGAGATCAGTTGTCTAAGGTGGGCTAAAGAAAATGTGAAAAATATATTAATATTATATTCAATTTTCTACTTTGGTGTTACAAGCATTTTCCTATAAATAGGGTGCTTAGGTTAGAATTGAAAAACACACGAGAAGCGAAGTTTCTCTCTATTTCTCTCTCTCGATATATTGGCGTATTCTTGTGAGTATACTTTGAGTATTGTTAGGCGGTGCTGAGTTTCCTTGACACTATACGGTATTCGGTTTAGAAATCTTAATCTTTCGAGGTAAGGGATGTTATTTTCTTCTCGAATGATATTATTTCTTGATATCATTATCTTTGAAATATTGGTTGGAACTTTTTATCAAATTTGGAACTTTTTCATGTCGGGTTACTATTCATGAGTTCTTATTCACGAGTTACTATTCATGAGTTACTATTCACGATTATTCTTATTCACGAGTACTATTAAGCTGAAGCGTGAAGATGTTTTTTGGAAATTTCTATCTTTTGGTGTCGAGATTTACTATTCACGTATCGGCACTTATTCACGTATCTGACCTTATTCATAAAAAATAAAATTTCTTCTTTTTGTCCAAAATATCTATTACGGATACTAGCTTTGATTGTATCCATGTTTTGATCATTCTTGAATTTTACACCACTATGATTATTTTTTTGAGGTATTTTTGAACATGGATAAAACAAAATCACGAATCCTTAATCCTTAATCCTTGTCATTTTGTTTCCTTTGGATTCGTTTCTTTAAAAATATTTTTCATCATCCTCGGTCTTAAATGATGATATTATTGAATATCTTTGGCACATAGTGCAAAGATGAATGATTTCTGAAGAATATCTTTGGCGTAGTGCAAAGATGAGCAGTGTTTAGATGAACATGACCAATGATGATGAATATCTTTGGCTGTAGTGGTGCAAAGATGAATATTTGATTCGGATGTATATTGATTGATGTTACGAGGGATAAAAGATGAGCGATAAACTTTTAAATTCATACATAGAAGATAGTAGTTTGCATTCTCTACTTAACTCTTCTAATGAATTATTATTTCATTACGAATATTGATTTAAAATTTGTTGTCTATTGTATTCTATTAGATTTTTCCTGTTGAAGACTAACGATAATTTGTTGTATATTATCTTAGTCATAATATTCTTTCTTGGGCTAGTTGAGCTCACCCTTTTCCTTTTTGTTCCATTTTTCTTCTCGGGAGGCGAGAATATAAGCGATGCAGTCGGGGTATGGAATGAAGGTTTTAGAAAGAATTGTTTAGTAGTCCTCACCATTTTTGTAAAATAATGTATCGATAAATGTGATGAGGATTTATTTGAGTATAGATATTGTCTAGAAGATAATATTTGTATTCAAACTCACGATTTCTTGTTGTAATAATAAAGTTGTAGTTGTTTACATACCATGTATTGACAACTTCGGAATGGGTGATGTATACCTATTTTGGGGCGTCGTCGGTTGGTATCGAGCTTAGGGATATGATCTCTGGCGGAGATCGGGAATAGAACTAGGAGGGAGGCAGAGTAAATCCTTGTTAGTGTGTCCTACTACCTAAGCTTATTTGTTAGTTGGTCGGGTATATAGGGATATTATGTGATATATTGATTTCCTTAATTAACCCTTGTTTTATGGCGGTATTTGAGAATGTCGTTGAGAATATTAACAATGGAAATGAGGCCAGTGGAGCCTTTGTACTCACCAGCGAGAGAGCGTCTGACAGTGGCAATGTTCCTCCTGTGAACAACACCACTGAAGCGAGATGATGAGCGAGGGGATGTTTAGAAGTTTTTGCGATTCATGCAAAAATCGAATGAGAGAGACTTCGTGTTCAAAATCTGAGGAGAAATGATAGCAATTCACGGGTTGTCACGACCAAGCGATTCGAAAGTTGGGACCACGAATTTAAGGAAAGCGATCCGATCATGGCGGAAACATGGGTCAAACAAATTACCAAGATATTCGATGTCTTGGGATGCGGAGAAAACGAAGGTTCCATTCGCCACCTTTATGTTAAAGTGGCGAAAGCGGACTCTTGGTGAGAGTGCGTGAAGCGTACCCATCCGTACTTTTCGGCGTGTCTTGGGAGGCGTTTGAAACTATTTAATGACAAATACTTTCACGAAAGTGTTAAATCGTCGTATGAAGGAAGTGGAGTTCATCGATTAGAACAAAACAACATGGCGGTGTCTCGATGCGAGGCAAAGTTTGCGAGTTATCGAGTTTGCACCTCATTTGGTGGAGAATGAGAGCGTTATGGCGGATGTTTACGAGAGGTTTGAAACCCGGCGTCGACAATATCTCATTTCTCATAAATTTTCTCTCTATTCCGGATGTTGTTAACGAGGCTCAATTGTTAGAAGCGAGATATTGAGTATGTTCAACCGAGGGACCATAACGAGGATCATCGTACCGAGAGATAGCGATCAGCGAATAATGATAACCCGGTGGAGAAAAAAGCAGACGGACAAAATGGTAACCACTCTGGTGGTGGTAATCATAGCCATGAAAATAGAAGAAGCGAGTCGGGAGGAGATTTTAAAAGAGGAGATTTAACAACGACCATGTGAAGGCAGCGGTCTTGCGTGACAAGCGGTTCTAAGGGAGGAAAACGACCACCGGTCATATATCTACAAATCTGGGAAAGAGGACATATCGATCAAACGCCCTAGCAGTTCAAGGTATGCTATAATTGTGGAAAGGAAGGACATATCGCTCGAGATTATGCGATAGCGAAACCTAGTTCAGTGAGGACGGTGACTCGAAAATTTATCCCGAAAAAAGTCAAAGTCAGCGATTAGGGAAGGCGTTTGTTGTGGTTGGTCAAAATGTGAGGAACCCAAGCGAGGTGATCACGGGTAAGCTATTTATAAATTCTTGCGAAGTTTATACCTTACTTGATCTGGGTGCTACCCATTCATTTATCTCTCCTGCATGTGCTCAGCGTTTAAACTTGACTCAGGAGAAATTAGACTTTGACTGTCTGTGGAAACTCAGTTAGGAGAAACTTTCATCACATCCACTTGTTTATAAATCTTGTTTGATTCAAGTTGGCACCATCACCTTACACATTGACCTTATCTCTTTAAAGATACTTGCTTTTGATGTGATTTTAGGGATTGATTGGTTAACTAATCATCATGCCAAAATTGATTGTTTTAAATAAGGTTGTTAGTTTTCATATTCTAAATCAACTTTGTTATGCAATTCAACAACTAAACCATTAAAATCAATCAACATCATATCTAATCATAAAGCTATTAGTTTATTGAAAAAGCGGATGTCAAGCTTTCTTAGCCCATGTTATGGATTTGAATAAAGACACGTCAAATTTGAATAATATTCTGTTGTTATTGACTTTCTGGCGTATTTCACGAAGAACTTCCGGTCTACCCCGAGCGTGAAGTTGAATTTTTATTGATCTTGAACACAGTACAAAGCCCATTTCTAAAACCCCATATCGAATGGCTCCTATTGAACTTGAGGAGTTAAAGGTCCAACTACGAGAATTGTTGGACATCGGTTTCATTCGTCTAGTACATCTCCTTGGGGTGCTCTGTTTTATTAAGTAAAGAAGAAAGGCGGGAGTATCACGACTTTATATTGACTATATCGGAATTGAACCATGTCACCATCGAGAATAGGTATCCTCTACCTCGTATTGATGACTTGTTTGACCCGATTCTGAGGGCACAATTCTTTTCAAAAATCGATCTTAGTTACGGATATCATCGGTGAAGATTAGGCGAGGATATTCAAAAGCGCCTTTAGAACTTCGGTATGGGCATTATGAATTCTTAGTCATGTCTTTCGGACTAACTAATGCTCTCTGCGACTTTCATGGATATGATGAACCAAGTATTCAAGGAATATTTGGATCGATTCGTTGTTGTTTTTATTGATGACATCCTCATATATTCCAAAAGTCGTGAAGATCATGAGCACCATTTGAAGTTGGTACTCGAAGGCTTCGTGAAAACAAACTATATGCCAAATTGAAGAAATGCGAGTTACGGCGAGAGAAGTAGCATTCCTTGGGCATGTGGTGTCGAAACATGGAGTATCAAGTGGACCCGGCGAAGATTGAAGCAATACAAAGTTAGGAAGCAACCAAGTCGGTGGCCAAAATCGTAGCTTTTGGGCTTAAATTTGGTTATTATCGGAGATTAATGGAAGGGTTTTCTCGAATCGCTACTCCATTAACTTCGGCTAACTTCGGAAGGATACAAAATTCGTTTGGAGCGAAGAATGCGAGAAAAGTTTCCAAGAGCTTAAGAGGAGACTTATTTAGGCACTTTGTTACAACAATACCATCTGGTTCGGATGGATTTGTTATCTATAGCGATGCTTGAGGCAAAGGGTTAGGATGTGTTCTCTCATGCAACGTGGGAAAGTCATAGCCTATGCCTCGCGACAACTTAAAGAGTATGAGAGGAATTATCCTACTCATGATCTAGAGTTAGCGGATCGTTTCAGCGCTAAAGATATGGAGCACTATCTATATGGGGAGAAAGTGGAGATATATTAGGACCATAAAAGCCTTAAATATTTCTTCACTCAAAAAAGAACTCAACATCTCGGCGATGACGTTGGCTCGAGCTATTGAAGACTACGACCACACTATTGATACCATCACAGTAAAAGCGAGCGTGGTAGGCGGCGCGTTGAGTAGAAGATCATATCTTGAGGAATGAGTGTGATGATGTCAAGTATCGTATAGAGCCAACTTTAATAGAAAAAGTTAAGGTTGCTCGAGCCACTGGCAGGGTGATCGTATGTATGAAGAAAGTACAAGAAGGAGCTATTAGGGCGAGAATAGATGAAGAAGGAATACTTGAGTCCATTCTAGACTTTGTGTCCCTAACGACTACGATTTGAAGTACAAGATTATGATGGAGGCACACAATACACCATTTGCAATCCATCTGGAAGTACCAAAATGTATCGTGATCTTGACATACATTTTGGTGGAACAATATGAAGAGAGATTGCAAAGTTTATCTCGATGTGTTTAACTTGTCAGCGTGTAAAGGCGGAGCATCTAGTACCTAAGGGTCCGTTGCAACCACTTGAGATTCCGAAATGGAAGTGGGAACACATTACCATGGATTTAGATTCTGGGTCTTCCTACGGTTTCTCAAGGCATCAATGCTATTTGGGTTATTGTTGATAGATTAACCAAAGTCTGCTCATTTCTTGCCGAATCTGGAGACTTATTCCTTGAGCGTCTTGCTAGTATATGCGTGAATGAGATTGTGAGGTTGCATGGCATGCACATATCCATAGTTTGGGATCGTGACCCAAGATTCACTTCAAGATTTTGGGTTAGCTTGCAAAAAGCTATGGAGCGCAGTTCTGATTGATTCGGCATACCATCCTCAAGCAGACGGACAATCGAAAAGGACTATTCAAACTCTTGAAGATTTATTAAGACTACGTGTCCTGAGACTTCAAGAGGCGGTTAGGATAAGTATTTACCATTGGTGGAATTCTCCTACAACAACGATTATCGAGGCAAGTATAGGTGTAGCTCCATTTGAAGCATTATATGGGCGAAAGTGTAAGCTCTCGGTATGTTGGGACGAGGTGGGTGAAGCAACATTGTTGGGACCCGAGTTGATATGTGTATGACTACTGGAAAAGATCCAAATGATTAAACAAGCGTATACAAAGCGGCACAAGATCGACAAAAAAGTTATCGCGGATCTTCATCGAAAGGGCGTGGAATTTAGTGTAGGGGATCATGTATTGTTGCGAGTTGCTCCATGGAAGGGAGTTACAAGATTTGGGAAGAGAGGAAAGCTCGATCCACGATTTATTGGTCCATTTCAAATTCTTGACCAGAGTAGGAAATGTAGCCTATAGACTCGCGTTACCTCAAGTATGTCTCGTGTTCATAATGTGTTTCACATATCGTACTTAAATAAATATGTGAAAGACCCGAACCACGTTATAGAGTTAGAACCAGGACGAGATAGCCAGAAGACTTAACGTGTGAGGAGGTACTGTCAAGATCTTGGATAGGAAGGAGCATGTCCCTACTGCATGAAAATTAAATACCACAAGTTAAAGTTTTGTGGAGGAATCATGCTTTATAGAAATGACACAGGAATTGGAAGCGGAAATGAAAGCGAGGTATCCTCACCTTTTGAAACACACAGTCGTCGTCGTCGATTTAGAGGACGAAATTTCATAAGGAGGGAGGTTGTAAGACCCCAACTTATTATTAATGAAATTTAATTTTCTCTATTTATTATTTTGAAATAGTAAGGGTTGATTTGATTAATGTGGATAGTTAGGGGTAAAATCATGAAATATTTCAAAATAAGCAGTGGTTATAAAATATTCATTGTTGTCGGGGAATATTAGTTTGGTGGTGGAATATTAAATCTTTGTCGGGAATATTAAATGCGACGGTAGCGACCGTGTGTGGGGCCCATGTGAAAGCGATTGGATGAAAAGCGACGAAAATATAAGTTGTTTAAAAATAGCGGTGTAGTTATTCTGAATTAATCTTTGTTAAAATACTAAATTGGTTAAAACACGGTAGCACGGTATTGCACCAATTATTGATTCTTACGTGAAGGCACTACTCGATAATGGTTACGATAATTCTTTATTCGATTATTTTATTGATTTAATAATTGTTTGCGTTGATATTTTATATTCTTTGTTGTTTGATAATTGTCATTACGCAATATTTTTCATTATCGAAGCAATAATTCATATTATCTGAATAATATTATTAGATAACATTATTGGCAATGTCTAGAAAGTTACATCTAAGGAGAGGTTTGGTCACCTAATTGCTTGGCCGATGAGGAGAAATTCTTATTGGAAAGCCCCTCTTTCTGAGGAGCGCTGCACGGTTGTCGATATTGTGATTTTGTAATATTATTTGTGAATAATTAATTATTGATTCATATGATAAGGAAAATATTGATTTTATGTGGATATAGATGGAAAAATTTTTAATGTGACAATTGTTGAAAATTGAAATTTTATCTTTTTTGATAAAATAATTCATTTAAATATATTATTATGTTTTAATAATATAATAATGGTGATATTTTTACAACGAATGTGGGATATATGAGTATCTGAGGAGGAAGAGTATTTTTGTTGCTATAAATATTTAAAACATATTAAACATGTCGGTGGACCCCATTTATTGGTGAAATTTGATTATAGCTTGTAAAATCGGCTTGTTTGTGGATTTGGTCAATTTACATTTGGAATTCGGAAAAACTTTCTTACGCAAAGTTGTAGAAATTGAATTTCCTATAAAAACTCATGAGATTTGAATTTTCTGATAAAAGGGCTATTTATTATGAATTATTGAAGTTAGAAGTTAAAATAATTAATTTTTGGGAGTTTTAGTTAATTATTTTGAGAAAAACGTTTTTTTACAACTAAGTTGGCCTCACATGTGATTCAAATGGGCTGAGATCAGTTGTCTAAGGTGGGCTAAAGAAAATGTGAAAAATATATTAATATTATATTCAATTTTCTACTTTGGTGTTCTAGCATTTTCTATAAATAGGGTCTTTAGGTTAGAATTGAAAAACACACGAGAAACTAAAGTTTCTCTCTATTTCTCTCTCGATATATTGGCGTATTCTTGTGAGTATACTTTGAGTATTGTTAGGCGGTGCAAGTTCCTTGACCTTATACCCATTATTCGGTAAAGTCTTAATCTTTCGAGGTAAGGGATGTTATTTTCTTCTCGAATGATATTATTTCTTCATATCATTATCTTTGAAATATTAGTTGGAACTTTTTATCAAATTTGGAACTTTTTCATATCGGGGTTACTATTCATGAGTTCTTATTCACGAGTTACTATTCATGATTCTTATTCACGAGTTCTTATTCACGAGTACTATTAATGAAGCGTGAAGATGTTTTTTTTTGGAAATTTCTATCTTTTGGTGTCGAGATTTACTATTCACGTATGACGGCACTATTCACGTATCTGACATTATTCATAAAAAATAAAATTTCTTCTTTTTGTCCAAAATATCTATTACGGATACTAGCTTTGATTGTATCCATGTTTTGATCATTCTTGAATTTTACACCACTATGATTATTTTTGAGGTATTTTTGAACATGGATAAAACAAAGTCTGAATCCTTAATCCTTAATCCTTGTCATTTTGTTTCCTTTGGATTCGTTTCTTTAAAAATATTTTTCATCATCCTCGGTCTTAAATGATGATATTATTGAATATCTTTGGCTGTAGTGCAAAGATGAATGATTTCTGAAGAATATCTTTGGTAGTAGTGCAAAGATGAGCAGTGTTTAGATGAACATGACCAATGATGAATATCTTTGGCACGTAGTGCAAAGATGAATATTTGATTCGAGATGTATATTGATTGATGTTACTGAGGATAAAAGATGAGCGATAAACTTTTAAATTCATACATAGAAGATAGTAGTTTGCATTCTCTTACTTAACTCTTCTAATGAATTATTATTTTTCTTCTCGGGAGGCGAGAATATATGCGAATATTGATTTAAAATTTGTTTATAGTCTATTGTATTCTATTAGATTTTTTATGTTGAAGACTAACGATAATTTGTTGTATATTATCTTAGTCATAATATTCTTTTATACCTATTTTGGGCTAGTTGAGCTCACTAATTTTCCTTTTTGTTCCATTTTTCTTCTCGGGAGGCGAGAATATAAGCGAGTGCAGTTTGGGGTATGGAATGAAGGTTTTAGAAAGAATTGTTTAGTAGTCCTCACCATTTTGTAAAATAATGTATCAATAAATGTGATGAGGATTTATTTGAGTATAGATATTGTCTAGAAGATAATATTTGTATTCAAACTCACAGTTTCTTGTTGTAATAATAAAGTTGTAGTTGTTTACATACCACCGTTTATATTGACAACTCGAATGGGTGATGTACCTATTTTTTATATTTATTTTAAGCTTATTAATTTGCATGTTATTTAATTTTCATACTATCAATTTTTGATCTCTCTCATATGGATTAATGCGTTTTATTTTTTGTTTGATCAATTGACCGATGGTGATGACCATTTCACACCGAAAGCTCGCTTTTAGTTTATATAGACTCAACTATACTATATTAATTTATTAATTTGTGTTATAATACATTCTACACATATAAACACACATTGTTATCTGTCCCCAGTATAGTATCACGTATAATTATCGATGGTGCCATTTCATTTTTTTAGTTTATAAGTTATACTATATTAAGGTATATACATTCTTATAAACACCATTGTTTCTATCAGTATGAGTGACCATTGTTTATATTTTTGTAGTTTTATTTTGCAGTTTAGTTTTGAAGTTTGTAAGATACATCTTTGTAGTTTATAAGTTTAGTTTAGTTGTTTTGTTATTCTTTATAGTTTTGTTTTTAATTGGCATTATTTTTTGATGTAGTTATCGGTTGAATATTATTGTATGTATTGTGCAATATTGCAGGTTACATGTACAATTAAAATAAAAGGGGTTTAAAACCTAGAAAATACAAAATCAAAAGAAATATTAAAAAAAATGTTATTTCTGACGGAATAACTTATAACCGATGGAATATCCGTCGAAACTAATGAAAATAATGTATTTTAAAAATTACTATTTCCGAAGGATTTGTCCCTATTTCCGATGCACATTCTGTCAGAATTTAAAAAACCCCATTTTTCATGTTGGGCCACGTGGGTTATTTCTGAGCGATAGTGCGTCAGAATTAAGTCCCTCGAAAATAAGTTTTTTCGATCAAATTTGTGATGGAATTAAGGTCGACGACAATATATTAGTTTGAAACTTCCGACAGAATAATTCGTCGGAGATAACTTATTCTCGACGGAATAACCTTATTTTCGACAAAATATTCTGTCGGAATTAAACGTTTTCCTTGTAGTGAATGAAAGAACTTTAACTAATTCACAATTCAATAATAATTGAACAGGAATTCAATTGCACAAAATGCGATTCACAGTAATCATCAAGGATGTGGAGTAATAAACAATAATTATCCACTAACATTTTTTTAAAATAATAACTCAAGTTTGAGTTAGATAACTTGCATGTTCGACCAGCTACGACTAAGTAGCTTTAATTAAAACTCTTTGAACAACCTAGCATTGACAATGTTGGTCTAATAATTAGTACTGCGTATAATTGTATGTCTATACGCTTACTTATATTATTATCTAGAAAATAATTCAATCACAAGGTACACATAATATAATGTACTATCATTAATCCTATAAGATATTTAATTAATCTTAGGTTAATGATTTAAATAATTTATAATGTTTTTCTTAAGTGATAAACTCTTATTAGATCCTTAAACAATTTATTATAATTGTTTAATTAATGAGTTATTTAAATTCTCTTCATTTATTAACTCTATCTTCATTTAATTACTATTTAATATTAATTAAATAGGTAATTAATTAATTACCTTTAGTTATTATTTAATAATAAATAATAACTAATTACATCTACTTATTATTTAATGTTAATTAAATAATGAATAATTAAATTATTAATATTATTTGTCTTTAATTATTATTTTATTAATATTAAATAATAATTAATTAATTAATTATCTTTGAATAATAAATAATTGATTTATTTACTTCATTATTCTTTAATTATTTATTACTATTAATAAATGAATAATTAATTAACATTTGTCCTTATTTATTATTTAATATTAATTAAATAAATAATTATTATTTATTTATTTATCCTTGAATAATAAATAATTCATTCACTTCATAAGTCTTTAATTATTCTTTCTTATTAATCTAAGAATAATTAATTATTATTTGTTCTTATTTATTATTTAATATTAATTAAATAATAAATAATTATTTTATAAACTTTATGTCAATATAAGTAAGTAATTACATTATTATTACATAATCTTACTTAAACATTCTTCATTCATTTTTATATTAATTAAATAATAATTAATCAATGGTTTAACTCTATTCTTGTTAATCTTAATCAAATAATCAATAGTTAGTTTATAAACACTAACTCTACTTAATTATCACTTAATATCACTTAAACAATAATTAAATAGTTAATTAAATTAAATTATATGTAATTAGTTTAATAATCATTTAGTGGCATTAATAATTATTAATTAGTAAGTTTTAAATGAGTTTAAACCATAAATTACTTAATAATTACGACATAACTGTTCAGAAAAATTCTGAATTAAATATTTAAAGATTCTTCACAATTTTAGAAAATATTTAGTCCCAGACTCACCATCAGAATCGGCCGGAATGTTGGTGAACCGGCCGCCGAAAATTTCCACCGGTTCAACAAAAAACTGAATTGGCAGTAGCTCCCTTAATTTTTCTGATTTTTCCAGATTTGTGGTCCTTCACTAAAACTTTAATAAAATGAAATCTACAACTCCGATTGACGTCTAGTCGGTCTAGTTGGATTCGTATCTTTCCGAAATACAAGATTCTATCATCAAAATGCAAATTTGGACATGTTTTGATTACTGAAAATGGCCAGAAACCGAACTATTTTGCATAGTCCTTCAATAGTGAGGTGTTTTAAGAATAAAATTCATATCTTGCTCATTTTAAAACATTTTTGAATGCTTCAAAAAGGATTTTGTTCTTAACTTAAATATCTAGCATAAAAAGAAATAAAATCACAAAAATTATTCTTAGATTTCAAAATGTGCAATTTTTTATGGACAAGCTACAGTTTGTTCGTCGGTAAAAATATTTTCAAGCATTTTGCTTCACTTTTCTACATAAACACATGCCAATACACAAGTTAAACTCATTAAACTCTATATTCATTACTCTAGTATACTTTTAGCCCTTTAGAGCTTGAACTCCATGTATCTAACATAAAAATACACAAAGCATACAAGATTAAGGTTTTTCTTAAACTTTTGAACATGGTTTCTTTTCCTTCTTCTTGATCATCTTTTAAACACTCAAATAGGTAAGATCCAAACATGAAACCATTGAAAACATGTAGATCTAGGGTTTTGAACTTCAAGATTACAAGCCTTATATTTTGTAAAAAAACCAAAATAATTAAACTATGCTTAGATTTAAGGTTTATACCTTGATCTAAAGGCACAGCTTCTTGATTTTTCAAAGTATGAGATAAATTTAGGATGCATAAGCTTGAGCCTCTTCTTCCTCCTTCTTTTTCAAATTCTCTCTTTCCCTTTTTCTCTCTCTTTCTTTTGTTTTGTTTGCTAAATTAGGAATGAGATGAAAGAGAAAGGAAGTAGGGTTTTGTTTGGAAAATTGTATAGATATAAAACATGTAAGTATACAAGTTGTCTAATAATTCTCACATCTCTTCTGTGAGAGCCCCAAATTCGAGTCCCAAATCATCGTGGATCCGGTACAATCATTCTATCACTATTGCGGAAGATATAAACATAAATTGTTTATACAATAAACTTTACACACTAACCCCAAGGTCGAGTAACCTTCACATAATACCTAAACCAGTATTCTATCTAACATACAATGTTATTATCATACTATACTCTTACAATTTAGCTTCATATATAATCCCAAGTTGAACTTGGCTTTATCCTTTCCTTGTATCTGACGTATTCATGACCTTATCTGCAATGTTTATCATGATATAGCAAGGGTGAGCAACAGGTTTGCCCAGAAAGTATAAGTTTAATTGAGAATATATCATGATTGAAAGAATTAGAATAATAGCTGGCTAACATTTAACAATATAATTGTGAACTAGCATGAACGAACTTTAATAGCTGAACGAACATTGAGCATAAACAAATATGTTTGAACCAGATGGTAATGAAGGTGATCTGCCTTTCATACCTGAGGAATACATGCAATATACACATAATGCGATTAAATAATTCATTGACATGGCTATCAACAGTGATTAACCACACGCATATTTGAATGAAACAACTCGAGGTCGAGTTAAAAAAAACTTGCATGTTTCGTTGATTACCGTTACACAATTTATTAAGCTTTATCTGAAGACCTAATATTAATAATATCGATTTCCAAATATTAGAATAATATCATTACATTTAATACTATTAATTACAGTTATAAAATAACCTAAACACATTACCACACAATCCTAATAGTCAATAAAACACATAAGACCTAATATCAAGTCAAACTATTATAGTCTGAGTTGAGTTCGGTACTAATTCGACATCCCGACTGCATAATCGGGTAATTATTGAGCCTATTATCAATAAGACTCTACTTAAACGCTTAATTATTATCTTAAATAATTAACTATTCATTAAAAATAAATTTTCAATGACTTATAATAATTTTCAGATAATTATTATCATTTACTATGATTTTTCAATCATTATTATCATATTTATATGATTTAAAGACCACTTAATTCCATTATCATGAATATTTATTTAATATTAAATATTATTGAAATACATGACATAATATTATAAATTATTTATAATATCTTAAAGTATTTTTAATACTTTATTATTACCTTTAAATGATTTTAAAGTAATTAAAACCATTATTAAATAATTGTCATTAATATTAAAATATTAATATTTTTCATGACAAAATATCAAAAGTTATAATTTATAACTTAAAATATTTTATAACCTTTAAATCATTTTTATATGATTTTTAAATCATTAATTCTATTTTTCTTAATTTATTTAATATATTTATTAAAAATTAATTATCATTAATAATAAATTATTAATGAAATTCATCACAAAATATTAAAAGTTATTAAAATAACCTAAAATATTTTCTTATACCATAATATAATTTTATAGGCAATTGTAGTTTTTATTTCACTTAAATATGTAATTTATATTTATTACAAATTTTTATTGCTTTATATATGCCTGAAAAGAATTTTATTGGCATAAAATATCAATTATAACCAAATCTCGTCCCGTAGGACTTTATTAGATTTATTAATACTTATTATTTCGTTTAACGCTTGATTCTAACTACGAACGTCAAAGTCGCTAAACGCTACGACGCTTCTAAAAGTTATTTCGATTCTGAGTTCTAACATGCTCATTTGCTCATTTTTAATTTTCAAACCATAAGTCCTATAACAGTAAATTTTTGGGCATGTTATAGATCTTATGTCATATTATTTTAGAAAAAATTTTAACTGTGAAAACCAATTACGGAAATCCATCAAAACATTGAGCAAAAAAAGCATGTCGGTAATTGCTCAAAGAATAATTGCCTGGGCCGCCACAGACGCGCTTCCTTGCCAACGGACGCCACCGCTTCTGTCATTGCTTTTTATCGAACTAGCTACTTCGCGAATTTCTTACGCATTGCTCCTTAATCGGATTGATTCCTATTTTGGATATGTTTTTCGTATCATATGAGACTATTTTAAAAAAATATGAAACCCCCATTTCGAGTTCTTTATGCAGTCCAAATAATTCGCCAAAAATGGACGTTCATAACGATTTTAACATTTTTCCCAGATTTACCCTCTTTTGCTACAACAGTCATAACGTTTTCGTTTCAAAACATTTTTTAGAGATTTTTGAGCTCACGCGAAGCTAGCTTCCGGGACTACAACTCTTCCCTAGTGATGTTTTTCCAGATTCCGAACATATCAACCCAGAAATTCCGTTCAAGTGGACTGCACCGCACTTGTTGGACAATTTTTACACTACTACTTTGAAATGTCATAACTCTCTCCTCCGAAGTCGGATTTAATCTGTTCCGGAGTCTATGGAAATATTTTTCAGTGTACTATAACATACCAAAAGCCCAGAATTTTTAGGGCATTCTAGCTAACCCCGAATTTTCTGTTTAGGGGCAATAGTCCACTAGTTTTCTAAGTTTTTAAAACTGTTTTACTTTCCTTCTTCATTGATTAAGTTTTCTCAGCACAAAAAATGGTTAGATCCATACATAATACACTATATAACATGTAGATCTAATATTTTTTTAGAGTTCAAGATCACCACCCATGATTTGGTTCAAAACAACTAAAATAAACTAAATTAGAGTTAAAGGTTTTATACCTTGATTTTTGTACCAATGTTTCTTCTTCTTCTAAAGTAGGAGGTGAATTGTGGTGGCAAGGAACTCCTTCTCTTCTCCCTCTATGGGGGCTGCCGACCACTCCTCCATTCTCTCTCTTCTTTCTATTTGTTTCTTTGTTCATGTAAAGTTGGAAATGAGAAGTAATCTCTCATCTTCTCTCTCATACTCTCATATTTCTCTTTCTTGGATCTTGTATAACTTGAAAATCTAAACAAAATATTAGGAGCAAAGCTTTTAGGAATGACACTTAAGGGAGGAGTTGGTAATGTAGCCTTGCAAGGTGACAAAAAAAATAAAATAAAATGCCCATGTGCCAAAATCTCTACAAAATCCGGTCCTTCACCCTTGGTTTTTAACTATTTTTGCTTTTTATTTAATTTGCTTTATTTGTGTATTTATCTTCTAGAAAAACCATAAATTGTTGGGCTAAGTTTTTGGGCTATGTCCCATAATTGTTTGGACTTTCAATTTAATTGTTTGGGCCATGTATAATGTGACGCCCCCAAAATTAGGTATACGTCACCCATCTTGGGTCGCCACTTACATTGTACATAAATTCAAATACAACTTACTAATATAACTGTAGGTGGTGCATAATACGACATAAACTATGAGTTTGAATACAAATATTGTCTACTAGATATTATACAAACTCAAAAGGAGTCCTCATTACAACTATTATCACACTATTTCACGTAATAGTGAGGACTACTAATGCTATCCTCCGGACCATTACTTACGTTCCCACTCGTCCCAAATTATGTTCTCATTTCACGAAGAGAACGGTGAAAGAAAGGGTGAGCTCAACTAGCCCAAGAAATATTATGACTAAGATAATGCGAGATAAATTATCATTAGCCTTCAACAAGTGTTAAACCGATAAAATACAATAGACAACGGTTTAATCACGCGCTGAATAAGCAATCCATTAAAAGAGTCAAGTAGAGAATAAAGTCTACTATCTTTTAGGTTTTAAAAGGTTTTCATCAATTTTTATCATTTGAGACTCAAACAAATAAATAAACCACCACATCTAATCATCCCTGTACCACACGTCAAGGATTTTCATCAAATTATCAATGGTCATGACTATATACCGAATCACCCCAGTCATAATCATACCAAAAACTATCCATCAACGCATTCACAGAAAGCCATCGAGGACTTTTGTCACATCATTTATATCAAGTCATGATTATACCGAATGATCCTGAGTCATAATCATACTAAGTTCATCTATGCACGTAAAGCGAAAGATAACATAATATAACATGAGGATGATGACAATGACATAATAATTCAATAAAACAAGTTCAAGAATTATTTAATCCATGAATTATTAACGTCCAAATTGTCAATATGATCTTGTTTAATAGAGTAAAATTCAAGAATGATCGAAGAGAATATTTCCATGAAAGATATTGGATGAAACGCAAATATCAAGGATATTCTACTAATTTCATGGAGTATAGAAGTTCAAGTTTTAACTAACTTGGGTATAATAAAGAATGGAATAACAAAAGAAATCACCATGCATGCGGTACTTCAGATGACGAGTTATTCCAACGAATAATAATAACGGAACCAGTCGGGTGAAATTCACACCGAAGCGGGATGTTCCAACGAGAATAATAAAGATGGAACCCGGATCCGGTGTAAAACACACGATAGGATATTCCAATAGAATGATAAAGATTTTACCCAGTCCTGTGTAAAACACACATACGTGATGTTCCAACGTAATAATAAAATCGAACCAGTCCTGTAAAACACACGCATGTGGATGTTCCAATGAGAATAATAGAAGAATGTCACCAAGTATAGGGTAAACCAGGCATATCTGAGTTATTCCAATGAGAATAATAAGCAATGGAATAACATAAGGATTTCACCAAGTATAGGGTATCTGCCGTATCTGAGGTATGTATAGGGTATGCCACTTTTACGAGTTATTCCAATGTAATAATAGTGAATGGAATAATGAAGTTCTCTTCAAGAAGAAAGAATAACACCCACTCACCGTAAAAAGAACCTGAATATAGAAGTAGTGAAGTAGCGTAATACTCTTCTTCTTTCTATAATTTTCTCTCTATAGCTTCTCTCTATAATTTCTCTCTCTAGAGTTTCAATGAATTAAGTAAGAAAATAATGAAGGAATGAGCTTATTTATAGGAAAATGGAATGCGTAGTAACTAATCCATGAATCGGTCCGATTGATTTACTTTAATCGGCGATTACATATTTAAAGAAAATCTTTTAAATAAAATATAATATATTCTATTTATATAAAACATTTTACTATGCAAACACTATGCAATACTATGCAAAACACTATCAAAAACACTATGCAACACTATGCATAATAAAATATAATATATTCTATTTATAGAATAACTTTAATAAAGTATTCTATTTTATATAAAAGATGTTTACATTTTATTACGTTAATAATCTGAATAAAACAAAACGTCATTATCATATAATAATTCATATTATTAATCGACAATAATGGAATCAAACCGAGTGACTTCTTACATAAGCATCAATAATCAATACCGGTATATTACTATGCAACCACACGACATCGTACTTTTACTACTTGAGTAGTTCAACAAGAACTACGATAAAACTTCCGCCGTTATTTCATAAAAAATATTTTTATCGTTTTCTCATTCCGACAATTACATTGTGGGGTCCACCAATGATTGAGTAGTTGTACGAATATTCCTCGCTAAACCGAATATTCCCCAGACCAATCGAATATAATATAACCACTTGCATACTTTGCAAAATTTATAAATACTACCCACAACTATAATATTATCTCAAATTCACACCATAATATTAAAAATTATTTTGACAAAATTTAAATCTTTATTGATAAAAATCGGGGTCTCACAATCTCCCCTCCTTATGGAATTTCTCCCCTCGAATTTAGGTACGATACTGGTATGATAAAGAGGTGAGGACACCTTGAATACCTTTATCGTTGAAAACATTAAATTCATTTTCGCAATCCGCCAAGATATATTCATTTACAATTCATCTTTGCACTACAGGCTAAAGATATACAACTGAAAACCAATAATACTGAGACGCAGCTTAATAGTATCACGACCACGAATTATCCATTATCCATACCAATTCACGCCAAGGATATTCGTGTTTTTCAATTACTGATCATGATTATACTTAGAATAATCCTTGGTCATAATCATACCAAGTCTATCAATGCACTACTACTGACGAAAGATGACTTTTACCACATCCATGAATTAATATTTCATTCTTGAGACTCACTTTCAATAATTAATTCATATCATCGAATCATCCCCGCACTACGTGCCAAGGATATTCATTAGTATCACGACCACAAATTATCCATGCACTACGGCCAAAAGATAATTGTGTATTCATTAAGATCACGACCACAAATTATCCAAGCACTACGGCCAAAGATAATTGTGTATTCATTAAGTATCACGACCACAAATTATCCATGCACTTTCTGCCAAAGATAATCGTGTATTCATTAGTATCACGACCACAAATTATCCATGCACTACTACCAAAGATAATTGTGTATTCATTAGTATCACGACCACAAATTATCCATGCACTACTACCAAAGATAATTGTGTATTCATTAAGATCCGACCACAAATTATCCAAGCACTACGGCCAAAGATAATTGTGTATTCATTAGTATCACGACCACAAATTATCCAAGCACTACTACCAAAGATAATTGTGTATTCATTAAGATCACGACCACAAATTATCCAAGCACTACTACGAAAGATAATTGTGTATTCATTAAGATATCCACGACCACAAATTATCCATGCACTACTACCAAAGATAATTGTGTATTCATTAAGATCACGACCACAAATTATCCATGCACTACTACCAAAGATAATTGTGTATTCATTAAGTATCACGACCACAAATTATCCATGCACTACTACCAAAGATAATTGTGTATTCATTAAGATCACGACCATAAATTATCCATGCACTACTACCAAAAGATAATTGTGTATTCATTAGTATCACGACCACAAATTATCCACGCACTACTGCCAAAGATAATTGTGTTTTCAATTACGGTTATGATTATACCGAACAATCCCTAATCATAATCATACCAAGTCCATCTATACACTACAGAATACAGATGACTTTCAACATAATATAAGCGTGAGGATAATGATATAAAGAATCAATCAAATGAGATAAAGGATAAATATTAAATATTTATAATATAATTTATCCGAGATTCAAGAATATCCCCATGTTTTCAATCACTTAATAATCTCATAATCTAATATCATTAATATTATAACAATATTTTAATCACTTCTTAAATTTATAAATAATTTATCTTAATTGTTTACGCTTTTACCATATAATGCATTTAATCATTCAAAATGTCATACTCATAAGATATCATCACCAATTATCAAATCTCTCAAAAAATATGCATATACTCTCTATATAAGATTCTCTAGCCATAAAATCCTATTTTCAACTTTGTTACTTCACATAACATATTTAACTCATATGTTCGTAACTAAACTATTTTCATGAAAAATACCAAATCAGTCCCAAAAATATTTCTTTTCTGGGATTTAGCATAATATAGTCTCATAATGAACTTATATTTTTCTCGAATTTTTAAAATTCATTTACTATTTTTCAAAAATCAATTTCTAATTAATTCCTTAAGAAATTAGCTACCTCAAGTTTAACTCCAAAAATTCCCAAATCTTGGCAGGACCTTACACATGTTAACGTGAGCTTCTAGTTTAAATTTCATGGTCATCGGAGTTATAGAACTTCGGTTATAGCGTTTTTCGTAAAAAACCTAAATATTGAAATAGTCATAACTTGCTCATTTTAAGTCAGAATGAGCTCATTTTTGGACAGGAGGTACTTTATACCATATACTTTCATGTCCCAAAAGGCCAGAATTTTTCTCATAATTTAAGTGGCCGAAACAGCCTCTCTAAAATCATGGCAGAAGCTTTTTCGGTTTTGCAGCTTTGCACTCCTTTGCTAAAATCAGTCCACACAAAAATCTACAACACCTTTTCCAGTAATTCCACTTGGATTAGTTAGGTAACTCATAGATCTAACTCTAGGACTTGACCACATTCAAAAATTCAAAATATAACAGGAGATATGGTCAATTGAATTTCATGTTACGTTTTTCACTAAAATCTGATTTTCAACTCTTTGTGATTTCTAAGAAACTTTCATGTTTTCACATACTAACCAACATAACTCATCATAAAACTTACTAATACTTCATATACCCATGATTTTTATTAGTTCTATACTTTTATTATGACTTTCATCATAATCCACGTAAATGATCCTTTTAGTTGAAGAAATATTTGAGGGTTTAAGAAATGGGTTTTGTCTTTGGGGTCAATACAAAATTCGATTTCACGCTCTAGGGTAGGCTAGGAAGTCTTCAAGAATACGCCAAGAAATTTATTAATGATAGAAATATCATTCAAAATCATATTCTCATCCCAAGACTTGGATAGTACGTCACATTAATACCAACTGTGACTTCTATCCCTTAACCTGGATAGCACCTCACAATGATACCTATTAACTTGCCATCTTCAGTCACGACGTCGCCACTGAAAGTCTGGCTTCGGTGCATTCCACACAAGGAAGTCAACAACGAAAGGTTCGGGGCTCTTTACTTATGGCTTGATATGACAATAATTGACTTTAGTAGTTTGGTTATGAATATAAAAGCTAACAACCTTACGAAAAAGAATGATGAGTAGTTAACCAATTGATTCCTAAAATACCATCAAAGGCAAATATTTTCAAAGAGATAATATCGACGAAGTAACGTGAAAGTGTTTATTTGAAACAACAAGATTAATAAATGAAGTGGAGGTAACGAAGGTTCCTACTAACGAAGTTTCAACCAATAAGTCAAAGTTTTAACTTCTTCTAATCAAATTTAAACGTTGAACACAACTAGGTGAAATAAAAGAGTGGGTAGAACTTGTATTGAATAAAGTATAGACTTCAGATTAATTTATAATTAACTTACCCGTAATAACTTCGGGGGTTTTCTCGCAAAACGCTCTCGCTTAAATTATCGAGTTTGACTTTACTATAGGGTACATTCCACCCTTAAGTGCTTCTTCACATTCCCGATCCATGATTTGAATCATTATTCTCCGATCCATATCGAATTCGGGTTGACCGCTATGTGGGTAATTCAAATTCGATGTTGGGTTCTCCAAATTCTTCATCAAAAGCAAAGTCCATTTCATCTATTTTGGCTTTATTGGATCTGGACGCCTTTTTCTACACTATCAACGCGTTGTGCGACTTTTACCCATGCATCGCCTATTCTCCTTCGTTCGCTTGTTTCTTCTTTCAAATTGATCCTTGATTTTTAAATTCTCGATTCCAACTTTAATATCTTACACCTCGCCAAAGCGTGATTTTGTTCGAGCATCACATATCGGGTAACCCAATTTTGAATTGTTGTATCCCTTTGTTCCACGACCGCTTGCTTGCTTCTTCAACCTATTCTTCTAGCTCACGAACACGATTTTGTAATTCTAAGTTTTGATCATAAATTTCTTCTAACCAATTCTCCTCGAGGTTCCTTCTTCTTCTTCTTCTTCCTCTTCTTCCTCACTTTCAGCTGCTACCTCTGCAACTAGCTCGGGTGCAACAATTAGTTCTTCATTCACTACGTGGATATCTCTAATTTGTTCCTCGTCTGACACTGCATTAACCTGATTAGTGATTAAAGGTGTCACAACGGTCACATTCACTCCATTGTGAATATTTTCAGCTGCCATTTCCAAACACTGCCACAACACAAGGGTTAATTAATATATCAAATATTATCCCTATACTCACCGACCAATTAAATACCAAATAAACTTAGGTAGGTCATACTAGCGAAGGAATTTCCGTCTCTCCCCTCCTAGTTCTTATCTCACATCTTAGCCAGGATCATATCCTAAGCTCGATACCAACTGTGACGCCCCAAAATTAGGTATACGCCACCCATCTTGGGTCGCCACTTACATTGTACATAAATTCAAATACAACTTACTAATATAACATGCTGTGTATAATATACGACATAAACGTGAGTTTGAATACAAATATTGTCTACTAGATATTATACAAACTCAAAAGGAGTCCTCATTACAACTATTATCACACTATTTCACGTAATAGTGAGGACTACTAATGCTATCCTCTGGACCATTACTTCGTTCCCCGACTAAGTCCCAAATATGTTCTCATTTCACAAGAGAACGGTGAAAAAAAGGGTGAGCTCAACTAGCCCAAGAAGAAATATTATGACTAAGATAATGCGTAATAAATTATCATTAGCCTTCAACAATGTTAAACGACCGATAAAATACAATAGACAACCGGTTTAATCTGCAGTGAATAAGCAATCCATTAAAAGAGTCAGTAGAGAATAAAGTCTACTATCTTTTAGGTTTTAAAAGGTTTTCATCAATTTTATCGCCGAGACTCGACTTAATAAATAAACCACCACATCTAATCATCCTCGTACCAATTGGTCAAGGATTTTCATCAAATTATCAATGGTCATGACTTATACCGAATCACCCCGGTCATAATCATACCAAAAACTATCCATCATTGCATTACAGTGCCACCTTTGAGGACTTTTGTCACATCATTTATATCAAGTCATGATTATACCGAATGATCCTCGGTCATAATCATACTAAGTTCATCTATGCACGTAAAGCGAAAGATAACATAATATAACATGAGGATGATGACAATGACATAATAATTCAATAAAACAAGTTCAAGAATTATTTAATCCATGAATTATTAACGTCCCAAATTATCAATATGATCTTTGTTTACAGTGAGTAAAATTCAAGAATGATCGGAAGAATATTTCCATGAAAAGATCTTTGGATGAAACGCAAATATCGAGGATATTCTACTAATTTCATGGAGTATAGAAGTTCAAGTTTTAACCAATTTGGGTATAATAAAGAATGGAATAACAAAAGAAATCACCATGCATGCGGTACTTGCAGATGATGTGTTATTCAACAGAATAATAATAACGGAACCTGGTCGGTGAAATTCACACCGCCGGATGTTCCAACGAATAATAAAGATGGAACCGGATCCTGTAAAACACATGATATAGGATATTCCAATAGAATGATAAAGATTTAAAAACAGTCCTATGTAAAACACATGCATGGATGTTCCAATGAGAATAATAAAAAGCGGAACCGGTCCTGTAAAACACACATGATGTGATGTTCCAATGAATAATAGAAGAATGTCACCAAGTATAGGTAAATCACAGATATCTGAGTTATTCCAATGAATAATAAGCAATGGAATAACATAAGGATTTCACCAAGTATAGGGTATGCCACGTATCTGAGGTTATGTATAGGTATGCCACTTTTACAAAGTTATTCCAATGTAATAATAGTGAATGGAATAATGTAAGTTCTCTTCAAGAAGAAAATAACACTTTCACTTCTGTAGTAAAAGAACCGAATATAGAAGTAGTGAAGTAGCGAATCTACTCTTCTTCTTTCTATAATTTTCTCTCTATAGCTTCTCTCTATAATTTCTCTCTCTAGAGTTTCAATGAATTCGTAAAGAAAATAAAGGAATAAGCTTCTATTTATAGGAAAATGGAATGCATAAGTAATTAATCCATGAACGGTCCGATTGATTTACTTTAATCGACGATTACATATTTAAAGAAAAATCTTTTAAATAAAATATAATATATTCTATTTATATAAAAACATTTTACTATGCAAACACTATGCAATACTATATGTAAAACACTATGCAAAACACACTATCTTTTTGACACTATCGTAATAAAATATAATATATTCTATTTATAGAATAACTTTAATAAAGTATTCTATTTTATATAAAAGATGTTTCGCTTTTATTACGTTAATAATACTGAATAAAACAAAACGTCATTATCGCTATAATAATTCATATTATTAATCGACAATAATGGAATCAAACCGAGTGACTTCTTACATAAGCATCAATAATCAATACCGGTGTCTACTACTATGCAACCACACGTATTCATTGTACTTTTACTACCGAAAGTAGTTCAACAAGAACTACTGGTAAAACTTCCGCCGTTATTTCAATAAAATATTTTTATCGTTTTCTCATTCCGAAATAATAATTACATTGTGGGGTCCACCAATGATTGAGTAGTTGTAATTAATTCCTCTCGCTAAACCTAATATTCCCCGACCAATCGAATATAATATAACCACTTGCATACTTTGCAAAATTTATAAATACTACCCACAACTATAATATTATCTCAAATTCACACCATAATATTAAAAAATTATTTTGACAAAATTTAAATCTTTATTGATAAAAATCGGGGTCTCACATATAAAAAGTATCATAGTCCAATATATTTAATTTTAGGGTCCTTTACATAAGTATACAACAAATGAAAGTAATTACAAGAAAAGTGTATCAACTAAATAATTACAAAAAATGTAATTATTACAAAAATAGTACAATTCACATTAAATAAGGAAACCTAAAATCAAGGATAACTAATAATTCAAATTCAAATCTTGTCTCTAACAACAATTTCAAATCCATAATTCAAAATTCAAAATTCAAATCAAAATGAGGAAATTAAAAAAAAAAATTATGAAGGAGTTATTGTACATCCTCCTCCCCCAGCCTCCTGCTTGCCACACATTTATATCGTCGTCATAAATCATTGCCGTATTGCATATATCTCCATTGCCATGCATGCGTAGAAATCGATTATTCTTATACGAATTTTTTGACTATTTGGTTACCAACAAAAATTAAAATGTTTACCTTTATACTGAAGTTTGGCTACTAATCGCATCACATTTAAAATAAAATGGTAATCAAATAAAATTGAATTAGTTACTTTATCGAAAAGTTTGGTAACCAACTGTATGAAGTTTGGTTACCAACCGCATCACATTCAAAATAAATAGGTAATCAAATAAAATTGAATTGGTTACCTTATCGGAATATTTGGCTACTAACTACATGATCGTTTTGCTACTAACGTGTGACTGTTTGGTTACTGGGGTGGAGGTGGAGAATGAACCCAAGAAGTGGAAGTTGAGGAGGGAGGAGGAAGAGGCGGGAGGAGGGGGAGGAGAAAGGAGACGGATGGAAGGGAGGCGGGGGGAGGGGGAGGGGAGGGGAGAGGAGGGGAAGAGGGTAGGCGGGAGGAGGGAGGAGGGAGGGGAGGGGGAGGAGGGAGGAGGGGGGGGCGGGAGGAGGTGGGGAGGTGGAGGCTGGAGGAGGGAGGAGGGAGGAGGGAGGCGGGAGGAGGGGGAGGGGGGGGGTGGGACAGGAGGAGGAGGAGAAGGAGGAGGAGGTGGAGGAAGGGAGGATAAGAAGAAGGAAACAAAATGGAGTGGGAGAAAATCGTGGGAGAGATGGGGAGAAAATTGTGGGAGAGATGGTAATTGTGTGCATAATTAAAGGGATAAGATTGCACTTTTTTTGTAATTAAATATTGCATATCATTCTTTTTGTAATTATTTTGTTTGTACTCTTTTTATGTAATTATTTTTAAAAATGTAATAGAATATGTAATTGTCCCTTAATTTTATCTTATCCTAATTATTTAATTAGGGTTTCTAAATCACTCATTATGGAATTTAAATACTTAGATAATTTAATTATGTAACCCAATTAATCTAGGTTTAAAATAATTAATAAATTGAAATAATAAAATTAATCTCTTAGGTTAGTATAATAGTATAAAATTTAAATACTAGTATTTTACACTTGTTATAACACTTAGGTCATTTAATTCTCATTCCTAATATATAATATTAGGTTATATAATTTTCTCATTCATACTATTTATATATTAAATAAATATATACATATTTACAATATATATTTATTTAGTCACTCATTTACTTCACATAAGTCACTATACACAAAATCACATAAGTCCTTCATAAAACTTTTAAATCCACACTCTATTTCCAGTCTAGGTCTTATTATTTAACCTTTATTTAATTATTTAAAATTTTATTAAATATCTAAATTATCGGGTTGTCACATCTTCTCTCTTCATATTACTTGTAATCTTTGCTAAAATGTGTGGCTAACTTCTTAAGATGACACCTAGATGGAGTGGTTGGGTAATTTGACAAATGAGGAAAGTAATAATTTAACCCATGTGTCCAAAAATTCATCCAATGTACCCGGCCACTTCTCCTTAAATTGCCCAATTTTTTGATTAAATTTTTATTGCTAAATTTGATTAATTCAATGACTAAAAAGTCCCTCTTCAATTGGGCTAAAAGTAATTTCTTCACAGTTAAAAACTTTGAGTTTCAAAGTTAAAAACTTTGAGCAGTCTTCATAGTTAAAAACTTTGAGCAGCGCTTACGAAGTGTATGGGAAGATAAGTGAATTTTTGAATGTATATCGTATTCTGATTTTAGTGCTCAGTGTATTTTGATTTTCTATCTCCCTGTGCAAGCCACGGATGGTCAATATATTCAAGAAAGGAATAGAGCCGTTTTGAGAGAAGAACAGACAAGAGGAATTTGACGCCGGACGTGGTAGCGATTATCATGCGGACCGGTAAACAATTGAATTCACAAATAAAGAAACAAGAGATTCACCAGAAAAACACATAGAAATCTCTTTAATGTGTATAGTGTATTTGTCAAAATTCCAATCCCCTAATTCAACCCAAAAGCCGGGTGTATATACCTAGCAAAACTTTATCCCCTAGTCACTCTAGACTATTCCTAAAGAGGTGGGAAAAAAAAATATGGAAATAAAATCCTCCTAGGATATGAAAAAATTCTAACAAACTTCATAGGAATGCGAAAAAAGGATTCTAACAAGCTTTCTATTTTTACGGAAATAACAAACTTGCAATTAAACAAAAAAATAACTAAATAACAACAACAACAACAACAACAACAACAACAACAATTATAATAATAATAAAAATAACAACAACAATCATAATAATAATAAAAATAATAATCATAATAATAATATTTTTCTCTTTTCTTTTACTTTTTTTAAAGACATTTTTTTTTTTATTTTTCATAAATTTCATGATTTATTTACATCTTTATAAGAGAAATGTAGAATCTTGCCTATTCTTTGATCTTCTAATAACAATTTTGCGAGTAAATATTCAAAGCAAAAGTGATCATCACTTGCATAAAATAAGAGAGAAATGTGATGTAGGTCATAACGTTAAGTAATCATAAATCATGGGAGAGAGAAAATACGGGTAATGGTCTACACATTTCTCTTTAATTATATGTGAGTGATGGTATACCGTCTCTCAGTATCACACTATCACTGTTGTATTGAATATTTTCTCCGATCTTTCACCCCTGTTTTTCTTTCAGGGTGACCTAACCTGCAGTTTTACAATAAACTGTGCTTGAAATTTGCCTGGCTTCGAGCCTCTATGATGCTAAAGAAGCCAGCTTCTTTTCAAGCATTTTGGCCAGCCGAAGAGCATCCATGGCCTCTGCTTGCTTTCCTGAACGCTTCAAGTTTACTGCCTTGACCTTTTCTGCCTTGATCCGTTCTTCCAGCTGCGTTCTATCTTCTCTAGAGTTGTCAATCTTACCTGCAACAGGTTTCAATGGCTCAGATCTTTCAGGGACACCAGAGACACTGGTAGCATCTTCCAATCCAATTACTTTCAAAGCAGACAAAAGCTGAGGATCGAGAAAATCTTCAACACCAACATCATCTACAGGTTTATTTGGATCATGGGCAGTCAGCTCTTCCAACTGAGTTTCAAGAGCCTTCGCCAATTCGAACTCAGCTTCTGCTTCTTCTGTTCGACCTTCCCTTCGTAGCTTAAGTGCCTGACGTTTGTGGCTTAGGGACTCCTGTTGCAGCTTGAAACGATAACGACCAGACAGTTTTGGAACAGAAATAGAACTTTCCTCTTTTTGTGCAGTAGAAGCATTGCTAGAGCTCGATACATCACTTGAACTAGTACTTGGCTTGGGATTCTTGTCCTCCACACTCCTCTCTAAAACCTTTGCCTGAAGAAGCTCCTCCTTGGCTTCTGCTAATTTCCCTTCTCTCTTCAGAGCAACAGCCCTTCTCTTACGAGCTAGTATTTCTTGTTGGAGAGAGCTTAGATTGTTCTGTGAAACCATCAACTGACCAGAGTTTGATTCATCAGTACTATGTTTCTCGCTTTGAACTATTTCATCTCGTTTCTCAATTGTAATCTTGTCCTTTCTTCCCATGCCGCCTTCAGTAGGACTCTTCTTTTGGGATTGCAATGGAATGTTGTCTTCAAATAAAACCCCTGCGCCGCCTTCATCAACTGAAAATTTTAGAGAAGAATGATTGGTTTCAGCTTTCTGGAGTTTCACAACTTCAACTGGAACTTCTTGCTTTGGTAATTCCATCTCTGCCAATTGGTCCTCTAATACTTTTGCCTTCTTCAGCACATCCTCCGCCTCTTCAGCATCCCCTTGACGTCTCAGCGCAAGAGACTTTCTTTTCAAAACTAAAAGTTCCCTTTGAATTTCACCTTTACTTCTTCTAGATGGCACAAGTTCATTTCCAATATGGAAATGAGCACCAGAAGAATCACTGGTTCGGATGGGTGTATTACCATTTGCTATAGGTGGGGATTGAACATTTCCATCCTCTTCATCCTTCCATCCCAAATTCCGCAAAAGCAAAGTGTATAATGGATCATGCATGTCTTGGTCTGTCACATCTTTCTCCTCATCTGCAACCTCCAAAGCTGAAGGATTAATAACATGTTTATTAATATTATTCACTTGTGTGACTTTCACTTTTGAAGATTGATCCATCTCTTCAAGCTGCTGCTCAAGAGCTTTCCCTTTCTTCAATTCTTCGTCCGCCTCATCCAATTTACCTTCCCTTCTCAATGCAAGGGCCCTCTTTTTCAGGGCCAGAAGCTCTCTTTGAATCATTAATTTACTCTTTGGTGCCAATATCGGGTCGGTATCTTTCCTTTCATCAGGTTTCCTGACATCCACAAGACTTGGCTTCAATATTCCAGCAGACTGCATTGAATCCTTTGGAACTACCGTCGAACCGTGTGCCGCTAAGTCAGTTCCAAGAGAATCATAGCTTCCAAGGTCCCCTTCAATTAATTTTGCCTTCTTTAGCAGTTGCATTGCTTCTGCTATATTACCTACTCTTTTCTGATTAAGAGCTTCTCTTTTCAAAGACTGAATTTCACTTGGCAGTGTTTCTCTATTAACAGGAACAGACTGAGGTTCATCGTCGCCAGTGTCATTAGTGTCTTCCGTCCAGCCTAATGATTCCAAAGTAGAGGTTATTTCTGGGTCATCCATATCCTCATCAGTCACTTCAAAATTATCAATGCCAAGACCATCAGCAATGCCAACAAGACTATCAAAATTAAAATTAGTATTTGGTACATTCCCAAATGAGAAATCCTCTTGTTTTTGACTATCCATGCTACGAATCAAAGAAGAAAGTTCTTCATCAGAATCTTCAGCGTCAACCAGGAATTCCTGTTCCTCAATTTGCTTTTCAAGAATTTTAGCTCTCTTCAGTTCCTCCTTGGCTTCAGCAAGTTTCCCTTTGCGCTTCAGTGCAAGAGCATTTTTCTTAATAGCAATGACCTGAGACTTGTCAAAGCCATGATCATCCTTCTCAGTGTTAGTTTTCTGAGAAACTTCACCAAGAAGACTAGATAGTTCGCCCTCCAAACTCACGCTTGCAGGTTTTTTATCTGCATCACGAAGATCCAGATCAGACCATCCTATATTTTTCAGTTCAGCAGCAAGGTCATCGTTATCTTTACTCAAGTGAGGAGAATGCTTATTTATCTTGTTTGATTCTCCAGGTTCATTCTTGCTTTTCAGAATCTCATTCATGTTCATGGAGGACGAAGCCTTTTTACGACTTTTTCTCAACTGTAACTTTAACGCTCCGGCCTGCCTCTCAAGCTCTTTCCCCCTTTTAAAGGCTCTCAAAGCTTCTTCAGATTTTCCTTCCGCTTTCAGGGTTTTATACTTCTTCTTTTCATCCAGAGCTTGTTGTCGCAATACATCAGAGCTAGTGGATCCCATCTGAGTAACACCAACAGAAAAGCTTCTTATTATTTCTCCCCCCTCATCTTGGGTGGTAGCTTCTTGAATATTTGAACATGATGCGGTGCTTGATGACCGCTGACTACCTGAAAGCATTTTGATGGTTGAATCCTGACTTAAAGTGACGGATTCCTTTTCATCATTACCCAGAATCTTGTTTAAGACCTCATCCTCATACTTGGATGTAAGTTTTGAACCACCTGCAAGAAACACTACCAAAATTAAGCTAGAAACTCGCTTTGCTATCATAAGGAAGATTACTCTATTTTCTATTTCTATCAAGCCTCAGGATAAACATATATATGGCTCTTTCTGAAAAAGAAAACAAATTTCCATAGTTACTCCATCTAACAAATTCCAAAAAGTCAAATCCAGTTGCCTCCTTGAAAAAGAGATGTCCTGAACCACTAGAAATAATGTTATGGCCAACAGCAATAATACTATACGAACAATTTTTATAAAGTTCAGTATAATGTAATAAATGATTAGATCCAAAGGATCTTTCTGCTTCTAATTATTAAAAAGACGCCAATTATATGCATGAGTTATTCTTTAAATTTTCAAATAAAAAAACTTCTTCTTTCTTAAAGGTAGGATGCACATAAATATGCCAAATAAATATAGTGATTTCAACAGCTAACATCACAAAAGCAACTGTTATGCGTATGCGTGTGAGTTTTAAGTTAATTTATAAGTAGATGTATTCAGTAAAATACTACCCCCACTGTTCAATTATGAATTTAAGAATATCAAATTTTGACTTCAAAAAGTCAAGACTCTTTTTTGTGGAATGGATGTAGTAGTACAAACTTACAACTTTTAAATGTGCATCTCAGAATCCTACATCAGAGACTTCTAATAACATTAAGTTAAATCTAAATATTTTTATTTTATTTAACAGAAAAAGGTACCCTACAGAACTGAAAACTTGTCTAAATAACCAGAGTTGTCACCTCCAGCAATTGCAAAAAGCAAGATAAAGAATTGAAAGAAAGAAACACTATAATTGCATAGATTATGCTGAAACAATACTGAAATTACAACAATTCGTATGGCAATTATCAAGCAAAAAACCTGCCCTGAACTTCAGAATATAACATGTCAATGCCTTCATCTACTTACCACAAAAAGCTACTCACTTCAACTCCAAAAGAGCGTTACTTTTTGATTTAATTGTTGTTCCCAGATGAGTGATACTTGTTGAATAGTCAAAGCTTTCAAGGATCTTACTTTACTAAATTACTCATTTCATACTTATTTACAGCAAATGGTAATAAGATAATATAGCACGACTGTTAAGGGAAATAGATTGATAAATTTTAAAATTGTCAAAGCAATAAGTCACTGTATCAAAACTCATGCAACCACCCTTTAAGTGACAGAGGGAGTAAGTGTTATACCTTGTTTACTTGATAGTATCTTACTATCTTTTGTTCAGTTATTATTTTTAAGAGTATCAGCTTTTTTAAATCTTATATGTTATGTACTTTTGTTTATCACTTGATATTGATCTGATACTCTGGATTGACTCTTCTTCGTTAAATGAGACAAACCACAGTTGTTTTCAAGACCCAATTTTTCATCTTCTTAAATCAATGCAGTGCAGTTACTTGTGGACTCAGACAAAACTGAACCTTGATAAAGTACCTCTTCCTGCTCTATTCTTGTGTCCATGTCGCATTTCAAAACGTGCTGCCTCTTCTAATTTCTTACATGGTTCGCAAATACGTACTGGTGAGTCACCTTGTCCACGTAAGACTTCTAAGCTGAGTACAGCTGCCGCAAAAAAGTCCCCCACATCTGCGGCAGTGATGCTGAAAATCATAAAGAGTTAAAGGTTAAAAATATTCTTAGATGAACATAAACTTGTGTTGAAATAAGCAATATTAGAATTCTCAAAAAATGAAAATAAACAAATAATAGACCTAACTTGACTCTATCACCAGTGGCGAAGCCACATAGAGTTCTATGGGGTCAATCGACCCCACTGGAAAAAAATTGCTTTATAATGTAAGGTAAATTTTAAAAAATTTAAGTATTATATATAAATTGACCCCACTAAAATTTTATAAATTTTCTATTATACGGGGTCAAATTAAAATTTTATAACTTTGTCAATCAAATTTAACCACATATGACTCATATCCTCTCAATATATGTATCTCTCTATAATATTTTAAACTAAATAATAATCTAATTTATATTACTTTTAAAAATAAATAATGAATTACTTACTTATGAACAAATAGATTAAAAAAGTCTATTATGAGTCAATATAGTGTATATATACCATATATTATTACTCATTATATTTTCATTGTAATATAGTATATATATATATATATACTCGAAAGTATAAAGTTAAAAAAAAATTGAACCCAAGCCAAATTATTTGTAGCTCATTAATAATTTCGACCCCACTGACAAAAGTTTCTGGCTTCGCCACTGTCTATCACTATATTACAACCTAACAACATATACTTATTAAGTTAATATGATTCATAAGTCCCTCCTTGTCAGATGTTCGTAGATTACAAGCATGTTACCTGATTTGTGCTCTTTCACCTCATACCTATAACTGTAACTTGACTAAAGCTATTGATTAGCCACACCAGAGAGGGGGGGAAACATTAAAGGTCTGACATTTGAAATAAAATATCCTCTATCTCTCCCTCTCTCTTACAAGAAAACTACTGAGCCAAATTATTTCATGACACCATCTATTAAAAATTACTAATTGCGAAATTCAATTCTTTCCACATATTTGTGTTAGTAAATTTCTTACCATGACGATTGCTACAAGCCTACAATAATCCAACTCGACTAGTCTTTAATTACAAATATCCATAAAAGCAAAAGCCATTAATAATGTTGTAATGCACCTCATTAAAGTTTAACCAAATTTCCTTTAACCTGGCTTTCTTATCGCCATGTAGTGATAACTTGTCGGCCAACTTAACACTTGGTCAAGTTTCTTTTCTTATGTTTCCTTATCTTTTATCTTATATTCCTGTAAGATTAATTTCTAATGATCACAGTGCAAACAAACAAGCCATTCCACTAAGCAAAAGTACAAAGTTAAGAAGTAATTATTGAAGCTCGAACAGCTTGTTCTGACGGATCCAAGACATCCTAATCAATATATTCAATAAAATTTACATTTTTTGACAGCTCATCAAGGACTATGCTAAATAAAGAGACCAAATAATTCTACGGGTGGCTTTCGTAATCGTATCAAGAAATTGTTAAATTTAATCTAAAATTTTAAGTTCTTATACAGTTAATCTCAATCCAATCACTTTTTAATTTCATGTCACAACATATATACCAAAACCAAAATTAAAACACCAATAAAGCCCAATCACGAATACAGAACCAAAAGAACAAATTTTGAAACATGGGTACTATATAATTTGAGACAATTCCAAGCAGGGGAAAACAAAAAAAAAATCATTTTTGAATAAAAATAAGTAGTAATTGAATGATCGTACGCGGGAAAACAGATCATGTAGTGAAAATTTAGAAGAGGGGAACAAACCTTGCGATTGATGAACGTGAACTGTGAAGAGCATCCTTGGCAATGTGAGGCATCAACCACCCAATTATTTCCTCTAAGTGATGGCTTAGGAGGCAAACCTATCTTCTCTAGCATCTTTTTTGATTGCCACAGAGACAATAGAAACAAAAGATTATGAAATCAAAAGAGGATTTCTTGAGGAAGAAAAAGGGTCGATCTCTGAATATTCGCCCGATCGGACTTTTTGCTTTGATTTTTAAAAAGAGAGAAGAAGACGGACTGCATCGAAGTAAAAAATTCCTTCTAATTTATTGCTTTGCGATATGACGTCATTTCGGCGGCAAGGATGTAGTAGTACATAAGTAGGATAGCAATTCCCCGCCCTACAAGGATAGGGTCGAGTTTTGGGAATATTTCCGAACTCAATTAGATGCAAAACAGTTAAAATACAATGCTGATTTCATAGGAATATTATTTTTTTATATATATATAATTTTGATTATTATAAGTTTAGTTATTAATAAAATGTTAAAACTTTATAAAATTTTCACTTTTACCATTACAAAGATGTTAATTTTTTAACTCTTCATTTAACTTTTAATTATCATTGGAAAAAAATAAATAATTAATTAAGAAAATTTATATTTCCACAACAGAAAATGATATTTTCACATGAAAAATATCGCTATAGATCTTATAGCGACGGTTTTTTCCGTTACTATACATCTATAACGACACTTTTACTGACACAGCACAGTAGAGAAAATAAAAACAATCACAGGAATTGAATCTATGTACTTTGCAATCATATGAATTCACAAAGTAAGGGATAAATTGAATAAATAGTCAAGTATTTCATAAACTAGAATAATAATAATGAGAGTTGTCTCTAAAACATCTAAAAACATCATATAAATACTAAACTATAAGCTGAAAAACCTAATTATAAAAGGACTAATGAAATTACGAAAATATCCAACTGGACCCAAAATTAAAAAAACTTCAAATGGCCAAAACACCCCTTTCCAGGCCTCTTTGTCCCTAAAACATCTGAAAACATCATATAAATACTAAACTATAAGCTGAAAAACCTAATTATAAAAGGACTAATGAAATTACGAAAATATCCAACTGGACCCAAAATTGAAAAAACTTCGGAAGGCCAAAACACCCCTTTCCAGGCCGAATGTAGTGATTTTTGTAGGCCTCGTCGCTAGCTTCGTTTTAATATATTATGGGCCCTGTAACTCCAAACAGATCAAAAGTTATGTCCAAAACAATTTCAACCCTTCTTAAACTTGGATTTCATTCTTTTCTCGATTTTGTCTTCAACTTGGGCCATGTCACTTTTCATGCGGAAATATCAAGAGCGAGGATAAGTATAAAGACCAAACAGTTTGGAGGTTAAATGGTGCTACAAAGGTGAGGAAAAGATAATATGAATACCATACCTAATTAACAAATGACAATTTCTTTAGCATCTTTAATAGGAATGATTAAATCATTCCTCTTATTTGGCTAAATAATTTTTAAATTTAATATATATAATAATAATATACACTGCTTTTATTATATAAAAGAATAATGATAGTATAATAATAATAATATACTATTACAATATACTGTCATTTTTAAAATAATTATAATAATTAAAAAATAATTTCAAAATAATAATATACTATTACAATATAATATATTGTCATTAATAATTATAATAATAATTATTATTAAAATAATAATAATAATATACTATTACAATATAATGTCATTATTAAAATAATTAAAATTAATCATCTGAATCCAAACTAATACTAATCAAAGCAACGGATTCATGAATTCAGAGATCGAAGATCTGGAGCGAAGTAGAGGAGGAGGAAAGTATTGGAGGAAAAAGATGTAGGAGGCGACGCCAAAGAGAGATCGGTTGGGAAGGGGATGAGGGTGGTGATTTTCGATAGGAGGAGGATGATTGGAGAGGATGAGGACATCAACGAATTGGAGAGGGGTGTAGGTTAGGTGACTGTGCAAGAGGCGCACGCAAGGATAACAGGACGCACAGTAGCGAGATACGACATCGGTAATTTACCGTACCCATTTTGTTCCGTATGTGATATTTTCCCTCACTCTCCTTATCTTCCCCAAATTCAATAATTGTAACTTCCACAAATTTGATTCCTTGACTCAGTTGAACACGAGTCAATTTCCATTAATGACTCGTTCTGCTATATATATATATATATATATATATATATATATATATACATATATTTATATATAGATATAATGAATGTTATATGACGGGTTATTTGCTCACCCATGACGCCATACCATCGTCAGAAATTAAATCAGATTTCTAGAATAAATATATGACTTAAATAAACCGTCATATACATTTCAAAAAAACCGCATCATAATCGATCAGCAGATTATACAATCCGCAGAGACATACATTTTTCCCTATATATATATAATCATCACTGTAATATATGATTTATATCTTGATTGATATGATTTTAATGTTCATGGATGGTTCCTATTTATGTTTGCAATCAATTTATCTCCTTATTAGATTGATTTAGTGCTTTATATATCCTTAAATCTGTATGTGATATGGATTCGATTCGAATGGCCGAACTCCTCTATTTTTTCTAGTTATTTGGTCGTGATTTTGACCTTTCTGTAGATTATGGTGATGGTTATCCCGATTAGTTTTGGTTCACAATTACTGGTCTGGGTTATTGTATTCCCATGATTTTGGTTTTTATTAAGTATGATTTTGTTCTGCCATCGAAATTTTGGGTTGTTTTCTAATAATCAAATTTAGTTTGTCTGTTGTTATTCTCATATTGCTCTCAAATGTTGTTCGTGTTTAAGAGATAAAATGTTGAATCATTGGTTGATGAGAAGAAAGAGAATCATTTATTACAGTCATCTGTCATGTATGTGTCATGTAATGGATGACATGTCAATTGTTAGTCTACTCAGCACTTTTCGTCACTTTTTTGGACGGAAACTTACTTAATTATGGGCTATATGTATATACACAGTCGAGTTATTTCGACGGGTTTTTTAAGCTATGGCGACGATTCACCTTTCGTCCAAGCCCAGAATAGTTATGGCGACGGGTGAAACCATCGTTATAAATTTCAAAACCGTCATAGTCATTTGTGTCTTCTGTAAATATGTACATATATTTTTCCCATTAATTAATTATCATTTTGTAAGTTTTTTCGATTATAGTAATGTGATTGTAACTGTGACGCCCCCAAAATAGGTATACATCACCTATTCTGAGTCGCCAATCGTACTATATGTAAACAAATACAACTTTATTAAACCATGAGTTTAAATACAAATAGAGAGTATAAAAACTCAAAATGAGTCCTCATTACAATTATTGATATACTATTTTAAAAATAGTGAGGATCGCTAAAAACAACTTTCAAAACATCATCCGCACTCATTAGTTAGCTTCGCATGTTCTCACCTCCCGAGAAGAAAAATGAACAAAACTAAGTGAATCAATCAAATTAGCAAAGAAAGGATATTACGACTAAGATAATATACAACAAATTATCATTAGTCTTGAACAGGAATAATCGATAAAATATAATAAATAACAAGTTTTAGATCAACAATGCAATGAAAAATAAGAATCCATTGAAGAAATTAAGTAGAAAAAAATTCTACTATCTTCTAAGATTTAAAAGTCCATCATCAATATTTTATCCTCAGAACATCAATCAATATACATCTTGAATCAAATATTCATCTTGCACTATGTGCCAAAGATATTCATTCAGATCACAAATAAAAGATATTCATTATTCATTGTAGATCATCATTTAGGACCGATGATGATGATGAAAATATTTTAAAGAAAATTTTAAAGAATCCAATTGAGATAACGGATCAAATATTAAGGATTCAGATTACAGCTTTATCCAAGTTCAATAATATTCTAAATAACCAATTTTGAGCGAATTCAAAATAATGATCAAAATACTTGGATACAATCAAAGATAAGTAACTATAATAGACAACTTAAAAAAAAAGAAGAAAATTTCATTTTTAATTGAATAGTCTTAGATTCGTGAATAATTATCAGATATCGTGAATAATGGCCAGATATCGTGAATAAGTAATCCCGACACAAAAAGTTCCAAATTTGATAAAAAGTTTATATCAATATTTCTAAGATAACGATATTGAAGAAAATATCATTTAAGAAGAAGATAATATCCCTTACCTCAAAATATCAAGTCTTCCGATCCGGAATATCTAGATAAGGGTGAAGGAAACTTGCAATGATTAATGAAACTCACAAAGTATTTAAATAATCATAAAATACACTCAATAATCTAGAGAGAAAGAGAAAAACTTGTTTCTACGGTGTGATTTTTTCAATTCTAACTTACTTTCTATTTTATAGGAAAATGTTAAGACGCAAGCAGATTTAACTCCGCTACTATTTTTCACCCACCACATTTGAATAAAAATCTCAAAGACATTTCTTCACCAACCAAGAGTGGGGCCCACCAATATTTGAATTTTTCACCAAAATGATTTATAACCTGATTTCCGAACCAGTCACCTCTTAAAATTCATAACAAATCATACGCTCATTTTTAACGGTTCAAAATTTGTAGACATATACTCAACTTATATATGTATAACATATCCAAAAATTACAACGATCCAAAGGTCGGATTAAAAATTATAACTCCCGCAATATATCTCAAAAAACACTGGTTTGATTTTTAATACCTCCAATCCGATAAAATACTAATAAAACACCTCAACATTAATTCCTTCATTTATAACCACATAAATACATCCATCATTTATATCCACATAAAATAAATATTTCCTTATCATATGAATCAATGATTAATTATTCACAAATAATATTACAGAATCACATTTATGACAATCAGGCTGTTCCCAGAAAAGAGAGGGCTTTCCAATAAGAATTTCTCCTTACTAGCGCGCAATTAGGTGACCAAACCTCTCATTGACAGAACTTTCTAGACATTGCCAATAATGTTATCTAATAATATTATTCCAAATAATCAAAATTATCGATCGATAAAGGAGATAATCGCGAAGGACGATAATTAAAACAACAATAATATAAAAATATCAATGCAAAGCAATTATTGAATCAATAAAATAAAATATTGAATAATAACTACTCGCGTGATGCTTATTGAGTAGTGCCTTCTACGTAAGGATCAATAATTCAACAATATTGTGCAATCTGGTACCGTCAGATACCATCGCGTAACAACGCCAGACATTTTACTTTAACCAAATTGGTATTCCAATGAAAGTTAATTCAGAATAACTACGCCTATTATTCAATTTTATCGCTTTCTTCATTCGACCATTATCCGTTATGGGACCACAATTGGTTGCTACTGGCAGGTCGCATTTAATATTCCCTTTAGTAGAAAGAATATTCCAATCGAAAAATGAATATTCTTCGACAACAATGATTATTTTATCACCACTTGCTTATTTTGCAAAATTTGCACATTTCACCCATAACCAAAATATTATATCAATTTAATACCTTATTATTCACAATAATAATTAGAGGAAATTCAATTTTATTTATAATAAGTTGAGGTCTTACAACCTCCCCTACTTATGAAATTTTGTTCTCGAAATTGACGTACGTACCTGGTGTTTCGAAAAGGTGAGGATACCTCGCTTTCATTTTTTATTCCAACTCCCAGGTCATCTCTTCAATAGTATGGTTTCTCCACAAAACCTTAACTTGTGGTATAACCTTCGTATGTAGGACATGCTCTTTCATATCCAAGATCTTAACAGTACCTCCTCGTGACGTTAAATCTTCAAATATCTTATCTTCGGTTCTAACTCAATAATGTGGTTCGGTCTTTAACATATTTACGAAGCATAGATATAAAAACATTATGAACACGAGACATACTTGGAGGTAATGCGAGTCTATAGGCACATTTCCTATTCGTCAAGAATCTCAAATGGAGCAACAAATCTTGATCGAGCTTTCATCTCTTCCCAAATCTTGTAACTCCCTTCCACGGTGCAACACGTAACAATACATGATCCCCAATATTAAATTCCACGCTCTTCCGGTGAAGATCCGCATAACTCTTTTGTTGATCCCGTGCTGCTTGTATACGTTGTCGAATCGTTTGGATCTTCTCTCGTAGTCATGCGTACATTCAACTCGGTCCCAACAATGTTGCTTCTTCCACCTCGTCCGTCCCCAAAGATAATCGGAGAATGACATTTTCTTCCATACAACGCCTCGAATGGAGCCACACCTATGCTCGCCTGATAACAGTTGTTGTAGGAGAATTCCACCAATGGTAGGTACTTATCCCAACTCTCTTTGAGATCTAGGACACAGAGTCTTAATAGATCTTCAAGAGTTTGAATAGTCCTCTCTGATTGTCCGTCCGTTTGAGGATGATATGCCGAACTGAATCGTAAATCCGTTCCCATAGCTTTCTGCAAGCTAACCCAAAATCTTGAAGTGAATCTTGGGTCACGATCCAAAATTATGGATACTGGCATGCCATGCAATCTCACAATCTCATTCACGTACATGCGAGCAAGACGTTCAAGGGAATAAGTTTCTCGTATAGGTAAGAAATGGGCAGACTTGGTTAATCTATCAACAATAACCCAAATCGCATATAGGCCTTGAGAAACTTTGGGAAGACCTGTAACGAAATCCATAGTAATGTGTTCCCACTTCCATTTCGGAAGCTCAAGTGGTTGTAATGGACCATTTGGCACTCGATGCTCACCTTTACGCCGACAAGTTAAACACCTCGAGATAAACTCCGCGATCTCTCTTTCATATTGTTCCACCAAAATGTATGTCGAATATCATGATACATTTTGGTACTCCTGTGATGGATCGCAAACTGCGGTGTGTTGTGTGTGCCTCCATCATGATTCTATCGCTCAAGTCGTAATCGTTAGAACACAAAGTCCGGAGTTGAATCTAAGTATTCCTTCTTCATCGATTCTCGCTTCGAATAGCTCCTTCTTGCACTTTCTTCTTCATATGCGATCGCCTCTATGTCCGTAGCTTGGCTTTTAACTTTATTGATTAAAGTCGATTCTAATCGCATGTTTGATATCATCACGCATTGGTACTGGAGCCTTCATCTCTATCTCCATCTTTTTGCAAGTCATACAAAATGGACATTTGTGTTAACAACATTGCACTCGTACCCTATATGATCTTCTACTTAATGCGCCACCTACCACGTTTGCTTTTCGGGATGATATTGATGGTGTGATCGTAATCTTTCAACAAATCGAGCCAACGTCGTTTGCCGCGTGTTGAGTTCCGTTTCAGGTGAAGAAATATTTGAGGCTTTTATGATCTATATAGATCTCCACTTTCTCCCCATATGTGTATTGTCTCCAAATCTTCAACACGAACGATCACGCTAACTCCAAATCATGAGTAGGATAATTTCTCTCATATTCTTTGAGTTAGAGGCATAAAGGCTATGACTTTCCCATGTTGTATGAGAACACATCCTAACCCTTTGCTCAAGCATCGGCAGAGATAACAAATCCATCCGAACCGGATGGTATTGTCGAATCAGTGCTTAAATGAGTCTTCTCTTGAGTTCTTGAAAACTCTTCTCGCAATCCTCGCTCCAACCGAATTTTATATCTTTACGAAGTTAGGCGAGTTAATCGAGTAGCGATTCGAGAAAATCCTTCCACGAATCTCCAATAATAACCAGTAAGCCCGAAGCTTACGCATTTTGGTCACCGACTTTGGTTGCTCCCAACTTTGTCTTCGCTTCAATCTTCGCCGTCAACAGATACTCCGTGTTTTTGACACCACGCGCCCAAGGAATGTTACTTCCTCGCCCGAACTCGCATTTTTCAACTTGCATACAACTTGTTATCACGAAGCCTTTGCGATTACCAGCCTTCAAATGGTGCTCATGATCTTCACGGCTTTTGGAATAGATGAGGATGTCATCAATAAAGACAACAACGAATCCATCCAAGTATTCTTTAAACACACGATTCATCATATCCATGAAAGCGGCAGGAGCATTAGTCAATCCAAAAGACACGACTAAGAATTCATAATGCCCGCTTTAAGTTCTCAAGGTAGTCTTTGAATATCCTCGCTTTTAATCTTCACCGATGATATCCGTAATCTAAGATCGATCTTTGAAAAGAATTGTGTTCCTCGCAAATGGTCAAATAGTCATCAATGCGAGGCGAGGTACGGATACCTATTCTTGATAAAGGACATGGTTCAACTCTCGTAGTCAATACAAAAAGTCGCATACTCCCGTCTTTCTTCTTTACGAATAACACAGAACACCCCAAGGAGATGTACTAGGGCCAGAATGAAACCGATGTTTAATAACTCCACGTAGTTGGACTTTTAACTCCACAAGTTCAATAGGATCCATTCGATATGGGTTTTAGAAATGGGTTTTGTACCTACTCAAGGTTAATAAAGAATTCAACATCATGTTCGGGGTAGACCGGAAGTTCTTCAGAAATACATCAAGAAATTCTCTAACAATGTAAATATTATTCAAATCGACTTGTTTTGTTCAAATCCATAAAATGGGCTAAGAAAGCTTGACATCCGCTTTTCAATAAACGAATAGCTTTATGGCTTGATATGATAGTGACCGATTTTAGTGGTTTAGTTGTTTGAATTCGTATATACAGTTTGATAGAATATGAAAACTAACAACCTTAAAAAACAATCAATTTTGGCATGATGGTGGTTAACTAATCAATTCCTAAAATCACATCAAAAGCAAGTATCTTTAAAGAGATAAGATCAATGTGGTAATGTGATAGTGCCAACTTGGATTAAGAAGATTTATAAACGAAGTGGATGTAACGAAAGTTTCACCCAACAGAGTCTCCACTGATAAATCAAAGTCTAATTTCTCCGAAGTCAAGTTTAAACGTTGAGCACAAGCAGGAGAGATAAAAGAATGGGTAGAACCGGTGTCTAGTAAGGTATAAACTTCGCAAGAGTTCAAGATTAGCTTACCGTGATCACCTCGTTCGGGTTCCTCACGCTTTGGCCATCGCCACAAACGCTTCTTCCAGAACCGGCCGATTTCGACTTATCCGGATACCCTTGGAGTCAACATCCCCGTTGAACTTGGTTTTGCTATAGAACAATCCCGAGCTATGTGGCCTTCCTTTCTACAATTGTAACATACCTTGGATTGTTGTGGAAAGTTTGGACTGATATATCCCTCTTTCTCGCATTTGTAACATCTAACTGGCGGTTGTTCTCTCCCCAGAATTTGTTGTTCTTTCAAATCACTGATGTCTTCCCATCATTGTTGAATCTCCTCTTCAAATTTCCACTTGACTCATCTCTCCCTATTATCATGGCCACGATGACCACCCTCGAGTGGTTACCGCTTTGTTCGTATTTTTTTCTCCTCGTTGGTTATTATCGCTCGATGAATGCCGCCACCGCAGATGACTCGTTTGTGGTCCTCGGTTTACATACTCATTATCTCGCTTCTAATAATTGAGCCTGCTTATAACATCCGAATATAAAGAAAATTTATGAGATATAAGATATTGCAATCTCTCGGGCTTTAGACCTCTCGAAACATCCTTGTCATTCGTTCCTCATTTTCAACCAAATGAGGTGCAAACTTGGATAACTCGCAAACTTCGCCTCGACTTTGAGACACCAAATATGTTGTTTTTTTTTCACCGATAAACTCCACCTCCTTCATATAACGAATACTTTCAGAAAAGTACTTGTCATCAATAGTTTCAAACGCTTCCCAAGACATGTTGAGTGTTAAGTACGGGTCACGCCTACGAGACTCCCACCAAGAATCTACCTCACCGCTGAACATAAAGGTGGCGAATGGAACCTTCTGTTCTTCTGTGCATCCCAAGACATCGAATATCTTGGTAATTTGTTCACCCACGCTTCCGCCACGATCGGATCCGCTTTCCTTAAATTCGTGGTCCTAACTCTTTGAATCGCCTTGGTTGTGACAAAGCCGCGCATTTCAAAGCATTTCCACCAGTATTTTGTGCACGAGTCTCCTCGCCCGGTTTTGCATGAACTCGCAAAAGCTTCTAAACATCTCATCATTCATCATTTGTTCGAGAACGCTTGTTTACAGGAGGATTATTGCCTTCCTGTTGCCGTTCCCACAGGTAGTGATCAAAGGTGTCTCCACGATCCGATTCACTCCATTATTAACGCTTTTCAAATTGCCATTCTTAAATACTGCCATAAAACAAGGGTTAATAGTCATGCAACATATTATCCCTATACTCTGACCGACAAAATAAATACCAAATAAACTTAGTCAGGTCATACTAGCGAAGGAATTCCCCGTCTCTCCCCTACTAGTTCTTATCTCACATCTCAGCCAGGGATCATATCCCTAATGTAAGACCCCAACTTTTTAATGAATAAAATCAAATTTCCTTTATTTATTATTGTGAATAATAAGGTATTAATTTGACATAATATTTTGGTTATGGGTGAAATGTGCAAATTTTACAAAATAAGCAAGTGGTTATAAAATATTCAATTGTCGGGGAATATTCGTTTGGTCGTGGAATATTCTTTTTGTCGGGGAATATTCGTACGACGACGCATCCATTTGTGGGCCCCATAACGTAATAACCGCTTTGATGAAGAAAACGACAAAGTTTGGGTTGTTATAAATAACAGTAGAGTTATTACTGAATTAAGGCATCATTGGAATACCCGGTGGTTAAAATATAAAGAATATCGCGTCGTTTTGCACAAGAAGACACCAGATTGCAGACAAGAAGCTACACCTGTATTGAATAAAGATTGTTGAATTATCGATCCTTACGTAAAGAAGGCACTACTCAATAATTGTCACAAAGAGTTACCGCTCAATATTTTATTTTATTAATAATTGTTGCGTTGATATTTTATATTATTGTTGTTCAATAATTGTCATCGCATAAGATTCTCCATTATCGGATCAATAATTCATATTATTTTACTAATATTATTAGATAGCATTATTGGCAATGTCTAGAAAGTTCTCACAAGGAGAGGTTTGGTCACCTAATTGCGGCGCCAAGAAGAGAAATCCTTATCGGAAAGCCCCCTCTTTCCTGGGAACAGCCTGGTTGTCATAAATGTGATTCTGTAATATTATTTGTGAATAATTAATTATTGATTCATATGATAAGAAAATATTTATTTTATGTGGATATAAATGATGGATTTATTTATGTGGTTATTAATGAAGGAATTGATGATGAGGTGTTTTATTAGTATTTTGTCGGTGTGGAGGTATTAAAAAATCGTCCGTATGTGGATTTCAGGCATTTTTCGTTTGGAATTTAGAAAAACTTAGACTTTCAAAGTTGTAGAGAATTAAATTTCCTATGGAATACTTTTATTTCATAAAATTCGAGGTCTTACAATCTCCCCTCCTTATGAAATTTCGTCCCCGAAATTTACGTACCTGGTATTTCGAAAAGTTGAGAATACCTTGCTTTCATTTCGATTCCATCTTTCCCGTCATCATGATTTCTCATTGCTCATCTCCTCACGTATTTGAGATATCATTCTAGAATATGACTTCAAAACAAGGGTTAATTGAACAATTAACATATCACATAATATCCTCGATATTACGATCGACCAACAAATAAGCTTTAGTAGGACACACTAGCGAATGATTTACTCATCTCTCCCCTCCTAGTTATATTCTCGATCTCATGAAGATCATATCCCTAAGCTTCGATACCAATCAGACAACCTCAGGGTCCATTCCATTCATTCCCATTCCGAGTCCCCAAATACACGGCACAATTGTTGTAATAAAGTTGTAGTTATTTTCGTACCATGTATTTGGCGACTCGTAACGACTTGGATGGAATGGACCTATTTTGGGGCGCCATAACATTATCACAGCCAGGATATGATCCCTCAAGTGAGATGTGGGACAAGAACTAGGAGGGAGAGACGGGAATTCTTTCACCAAGATGACCTACCTAAGTTTATTCGTATTTAATCGGCTCATTTATATATAGGGATAATATGTGATTTGTTAATTAACCCTTATTTTATGGCGATGATTTAAGAATGGCATCGAAATATTAACGATGGAGTAGAATGAGATAAAGGAGACACCTTTAATCAATACCTGTGATAAGGTGCGGCGAGAAGACAATAATCCTCGTGTAAACAATAACACCGATGAAAATGGTGAACGATGGGATGTTCAGAGGCTTTATGCAATTCACGCAACATCGGTAAAGCGGTTCTATTCAAAATGCAGTGGAAATAATGGCAACCCACTATTTTGGCCACCGCTAAGCGCTCAAGAGCCGGGACCACCGAGTTTTTGGGAAAGCCGAACCACTTATGGCGAGCAGAGACGTGATAAAGCGGATCACCAAGATATTTGATGTCTTGGGATGTTCCGAGAGAGAAAAGGTTCCCTTTGCCACCTTCATGCGAGGAGAGGAGGATTCATCGGTGGGAATCTATAAAGAGTACTCAATCTGCCAGACCAAGATGTCTTCTGGGAGAAGTTCCAAGAATTGTTCAAAGACAAGTACTTTCCGAAAGTATTCGTCCACACGAAGGAGGTTGAGTTCATCAAGCTTTGAGCAAAACAATATGAACGCTTAGCAAGATGAAGTTAAGTTTGTGGAGTTGTCCCGATTTGCAGATCCCATTTGGTTGATAATGAGGAGAGAATGACGCGAATGTTTCGCAAGGTTTGAAACCCAAATACGCCAATACCTCATTTCTCACAAACTTTGTTTATATTTAGATGTAGTGAATAGGGCTCATTAATTAGAAGCGCGATAATGAGCCACCCAACCAGAAGGATAATGAGCAACAACACGATAATAATCGTGCACGGTAGGACAACGGCAACCATCTAACAATGATAACCATCGTGGAAGAAATTATCATGCCAGAAATGGTAACCACTTCGTTGGTAATCATGGCCAAGATAATAGAAGAAATGATTCAAGTGGAAATTTCAAGAAGATAAGATTTAATGATGACGGGAAGACGTCAGCAACAACACCAGCACCAGCAACAAATTCTAGGGGAGGAGAACGACCATCAGTTAGATGCTACAGATACGGAGAGGAGGGACATATAAGTCCAAACTGTTCACAGCTTTTCAAGATATGTTTTAATTGTGGAAAAGACGGTCACATAGCTCGATTTTGTCCTGTAGTGAAATCAAGTCCAGTTAGGACGGTGGCACCAAAGGTGGATACAGACAAGACAAAGTCGGTGGTTTCAGGAAGAGCGTTTTTCGTGACTTCTCAAAGAGCGAGTAACCCGAACGAAGTTAGCACGGGTTAGTTAATTATAAATTCTTTCAAAGTCTATACCTTATTAGATACCAGTTTTACCCAGTCTTTTATTTCTCCTTCTTGTGCTCAACGTTTAAACTTGACTCCGGAGAAATTAGACTTTGACTTATATGTGGAGACTCTAAATGGGCGCAATCACATTACCTGTTGATCTTATCTCTTTAAAGATACTTGCATTTGACGTAATTTTAGGGATTGATTGGTTAACTACTCATCATGCCAAAATTGATTATTTTCGTAAGGTTAATACTTTTCATGCGAATTCAAGAAACCAAATCATTGAAGTCAAACACATTCATATCAAGCTATAAAGCCATTCGTTTATTGAAAAACGGATGTCAAGTTTTCTTAGCCCATTTCATGGATTTAAACAAAAATACGTCAGATTTGAATGATATTTCTGTTGTTAGTGAATTTCCTGACGTATTTTCTGAAGAATTTTCTGGCATACCCCAGAACGTGAAGTTTAATTCTTTATTAACTTTGAACCCGATACAAAACCCATTTCTAAACTTAAATATTTCTTCAACCAAAACGAACGTATAATGCGCCAAAGACGTTGGCTCGAGTTGTTGAAGATTATGATCGTACCATTCAATACCATCGTGGGAAAGCGAACGTGGTAGCTGACGCATTGAGTAGAAGATCGATGCTATGCGTTTTGAGTCGCGATCTCATAACACAAAAATCCATTTTATATGACTTACAAATGATGAAGATAGAGTTAAAGACTCTAGGGACCCACGTGAAGATAACGAATATACGAGTAGAATCGACTTTAATCGATAAAGTTAAAATCGCTCAAGCTACACACTGGAGTTGATGAATATAAAGAAGAAGGTGCAAGAATGTGTTATTCTAGAAGTAAGAGTCGATGAAGAGAAGAAAGCTCAATCCTTCGATTTATTTGAAATCCTCGATCAAGTAGTAATCATGGCCTATAGACTTTCTATAACGCTTTAAGTATGTCGCGTGTTCATAACGCTTTTTCACGTGTCGATATTACGAAATATGTGGACGACCCAAATCACATTATCATTAGAACCCGCATTTAGATAGAAGATTTAACGTACGAGAGGAGGTACTTGTCAAGATCTTGGATAGAAAAGAGCATTTCCCTACGCATCGAAGGTTATACCACAAGTTAAGATTTTATGGAGAAACCATGCTATTGAAGAAATGACCTGGGAGTTGGAATAAAAAATGAAAGCGAGGTATCCTCACCTTTTCGAAACACCAGGTACGTACGTCAATTTCGAGGACGAAATTTCATAAGAAGGGGAGGTTGTAAGACCCCAACTTTTTAATGAATAAAATCAAATTTCCTTTATTTATTATTGTGAATAATAAGGTATTAATTTGATATAATATTTTGGTTATGGGTGAAATGTGCAAATTTTGCAAAATAAGCAAATGGTTATAAAATATTCAATTGTCGGGGAATATTTGTTTGGTTGTAGAATATTCTTTTTGTCGGGGAATATTCGTACGACGGCGCATCCATTTGTGGGCTCCATAACGGATAATTGTCGGATGAAGAAAACGACAAAGTTTGGGGTTGTTATAGATAATGGCGTAGTTATTACTGTTAAGGCATGTTGGAATACCCGTGTTAAAATACTGATACGCTGGCGGTCGCACAAGATAAAGACACCAGTATTGCACAGTGATTGTTGAATTATTGATCCTTACGTAAGAAGGCACTATCCAATAATTGTCACAAGAGTTACTTGCTCAATATTTTATTTTATTAATAATTCTTTGCGTTGATATTTTATATTATTGTTGTTCAATAATTGTCATCGCGACAAGATTCTCATTATCGGATCAATAATTCATATTATTTTAATAATATTATTAGATAAAGATTATTGGCAATGTCTAGAAAGTTCTCATCGAGAGGTTTGGTCACCTAATTACGCCAAGAAGGAGAATCCTTATCGAAAAGCCCCTCTTTCCGAGGGAAATGTCCGGGTTGTCATAAATGTGATTCTGTAATATTATTTGTGAATAATTAATTATTAATTCATATGATAAGAAAATATTTATTTTATGTGGATATAAATGATGGATTTATTTATATGGTTATTAATGAAGGAATTAATGCTGAGGTGTTTTATCAGTATTTTGTCGGTGTGGAGGTATTAAAAATCGTCCGTATGTGGATTTCGGGCATTTTTCGTTTGGAATTTGGAAAAACTTAAACTTTAAAAGTTGTAGAGAATTAAATTTCCTATGGAAACACGCGAGTTTCGTATTTTTGTGATAACGGGCTATTTTTTATGAATTATTAAAGTTTCTGATTATTGTTTAAATGATAAAACATTTTGGAAAATTCTAGAATTGGTTGGTGAGAAATGTGCTCAATTGAATTTCAAATGTGGTGGGTGGCAATAATGTGAACGTAAAGCCATCGTGTGGCAATAGTCTTCTTATGGCGTTAAGCATTTTCCTATAAATAGGTGCTAAGTTAAATTGAAAATCACACCGTAAACATAAGCTTTTTTCTCTCTAGATTATCGAGTGTATTTTGTGAGTATTTAGATACTTGGTGAGTTCTATTCATCAACGATAAGTTTTCTTGATATACATCCAGATATCAAGTCGGAAGTCTTTTGCTTTTTTTGAGGTAAGGGATAGTAAGGGATGGTAAGAAATGCTATTTTCTTCGTAAATAGATATTATTTCTTTCAATATCATTATACCTAAAATATTGATATGAATATTATTATGGAAATTCTACCTTTTTGTGTCGGGATTACTATTCATGTATACATCACTATTCACGTATACAGTACTATTCACATATACGACACTATTTATGTATATGACATTATTTACGATACAAGATTATATGCGAATCACGAGTACTATTCACGAGTTATTATTCATGAGTTACTATTCACGAGTTACTATTCATGAGTTACTATTCATGAGTTACTATTCACGGGTACTATTCATGACAAAATTGGTTTCTTTTTCTGACTAAATTTGTGACAACCCCAAAATAGGTCCATTCTATCCAACCCATTATGAGTCGCCAAATACATGGTACAGAAAATAACTACAACTTTATTACAACAATTGGCGTACAAAATACAACAACACATATGCTGTGAGTTTGGAAACAAATATATACCAAATGTGACACATGTCCCAACCGTAGTGGGCTGACACCTACATGATGACACCTTACATAAAGGTATAGTAAAAAACTATTTTAGAAATTAGAATCTTTGGGAAGTGCTCAAAGAAACCTTCGTACACGGGAGGTCATGCTTACAGGTTATGATAGATATCATATGGCCACGTAATTATCCTTTAGTTGACTCGATAGACCCCGAAAGAAAAACGAGAAGATTACTATCGTATTCTTCCCAACGGTGAGTCTTCTCTTGACTTATCATTATCTCCTTTGTCTCAAATTGAGAATTATACTTCAAACAAACACTAAGATTATATAGGTAGTGCTTTTAAATATACTCAACAGAGTGGATGAGCACAACCCCGCATTTATGATGACACGAGGTTGTATGTCATTGTACATCTTGTATGATAGTGGGCAAAACACCCTTTCAACGTTGGGTTCACCTCACCCTATATGATTCACCAAATATAACTACTAAAAGATGTATACAACACACTTGTCTATACTGTTTAGGGAGAACTTCACAGCTAGATACCACCGTTCTATTCCCTTGTTACTCCCGCTCGACCCAATTACACTTTTATTACCATAGTTGCAGCGGATCGAGCAATCCATTAGAAGAGTCAAATAGACAATATAGTCTATTATCTTCTTCATGTTAAAAGTCCACCAACAATGTTTTATCCCTATAACATCAATCAACAGTTCCTTTCCACAATTATATGAATATCTCATAATCATAATTGTGATTCTAAATTCTCTTCGCATCTGTGATTTAATATAATTTTCATCACATGTCTTTACCTCAAAAGAGCAACACTTCTGACTGGATATCGGATATGACGCTAAAGGAAACTTGCACTGATGAATATCAACTCACCAAGTATCTAAATACTCACAAAATACACTCAATAATTTAGAGAGAGAAAGAGATAAAGCTTAAGTTTCTGGTGTGATTTTCAATTCTAACGAGCCCTCTATTTATAGGAAAATTTTAGCAGCACTTCACTGCAACTCGATGGCTTTTACTCTACTATTTCCATCCACCACATTTGAAATAAAATTCAAAGACATTTCTTCAACAACCACAAGTGGGGCCCACTCAATTCTAGAATTTTCCACCAAAATCATTTATAAACTTAATTTACAAATCACCACCTCTTAAAATTCATAACAAATCATACGTTCATTTTTAACGGTTCAAAATTTATGGACATATACTCAACTTATATATGTATAACATATCCAAAAATTATAACATATCCAAAAATTACAATTGAATATTTTTAGCTTAAGTGCAAAGGTGAATTGATCAACATGGTTATAATTATGGTTTATATAGATTTTGAAATGATTATATATTTCTTTGAGATGTGAATATCTTTGGCCCGTAGTGCAAAGATGAATTATTGTTGAATATCTTTGGCCTGTAATGCAAAGATGACCTGTTGAATATCTTTGGCTCGTAATGCAAAGATGGCTGTTGTTGAATATCTTTGGCACATGAGTGCAAAGATGACTTGTTGATGAATATCTTTGGCCTCAGTAGTGCAAAGATAAATTTATTAGTATGATTATGAACATGAACTGTGATTTGGTATAACCATGATCTTTGATGTTTCGGTGATGAAAATTATCTTTGTCCAGGATGAGAAAAGAATTTAGAACTACAATTACGATTATGAGTTATACATGTGATTGTGGGCATGAATTGTTGATTGATGTTACAGGATAAAATATTGTTGGTGGACTTTTAACATGGATAAGATAATAGATTTTATGGTCTATTTGACTCTTCTAATGGATTGCTTTCGTTCGTCTACCGCAACTATGGTTGAAAAGTTTTATCATCTACCATATGTTCTAAATCTACGATTTATTCTTGATGAAGGCTATTGATAATTTAATTATCTTTAGTCATGATATTCTTTCTTGAAGCTAGTTATGCTCACCCTTTTTGCTTCCATTCCTTTCGGGTAATAAAAGTGTAGTTTGGGTCGAGTGGGGGATAACGAGGGGAATGAGCGGTGGTCAATAGTCATTGAGGTTCTCCTAAATAGTATGAAAATAATTTTATTGAGACTTTAGATAAGTGTGTCGATTATTATATGCGTCATTTGATATTTAATTTTGGTGAACCGAATAGGTGAGAGTAAACTCAACTTTGAAGGGTGTTTTGCCACTATCATACAAGATGTCTAATGACATACAAACTCGCAGTGTTATCATAAGATGATTGTTGTGCTCATCCACTTCATCGAGTATATGTAAGAGCACTACCTATATGATCTAAGAGTTTATTTGAAGTATAATTCTCAATCGAGACAAAGTGGAGATAGTTATATGTCAAGAGAAGACTCATCATCGGGAAGAACACGATAGTAATCTTCTCATTTTTCTTTAGGGTCATTAGGTCAACCAAGGATAATTTCAGGACATATGATATCTATAATAACCTGCACCCACGGCCTCCCATGTATGGAAGGTTTCCTTGAGCACTTCCTAAAGATTCTAATTTCTAAAACAATTTTGATCTGCACCTTTATGTAAGGTGTCATTGTGACGTCTTATCCAAGGTTGGGACATGAGTCACAACAGTTGGTATATATTTGTATCAAAACTCACAACATTTATGTTGTTGTATTTGCATTGACAATTGTTGTAATAAAGTTGTAGTTATTTTCCTGCATCACGTGTATTTGGCGACTTCGAATAATGGGTTGGATGGAATGGACCTATTTTGGGGTGTCACACTTAAGCTCGATATTAATCACATGACGCCCCCGAATAGGTATACATCACCTATTCAGAGTCGTCAAAATAAATAATCTGAAAACAAATACAACTTCATTAAACCATGAGTTTAAATACAAATAGAGAGTATAAAAACTCAAAAGGAGTCCTCATTATAATTATTGATACACTATTTTAAAAAATAGTGAGGATTTGCTAAAACAACTTTCTAGAACCATCACTCCGTTACTCACTAGTTCTGCTATGTTCTCACCTCCGAGAAGAAAAATGGAACAAAACGGTTAGCTCAACTAGCCTAGTAAAGAATATTATGACTAAGATAATATACAACAAATTATCATTAGTCTTCACACAGGAATAATCGATAAAATATAATGAGGCAACAAGTTTTAGATCAACAATTGCAGTGAAAAATAGCAATCCATTAGAAGAGTCGAAGTAGAGAAAGAATTCTACTATCTTCTAAGATTTAAAAATCCATCATCAATATTTTATCCCCGTAACATCAATCAATATACATCTTGAATCAAATATTCATCTTTTTACTACAGAGGTAAGATATTCATTTGTATCACCAACAGTCATGTTCATCTCAACACTACTGCTCATCTTTTACTTTATCTACGGCCAAAGATATTCATTAGTAATCATTCATCTTTTGCACTGAGCCAAAGATATTCATTTATATCATCATTTAGGACCTGAGGATGATGAAAAATATTTTAAAGAAAAAGAATCCGATTGAGATAACAAATTCAAATATTGAGGATTCAGTATTACTGCTTTATCCAAGTTCAATAATATTCAAATAACCAATTTTGAAAGCGAATTCAAAATAATGATCAAAACATGGATCTGATCAAAGATAGTAAATAGCATAATAGACAACTTGGACAAAAAAAAAAAATTTTTGATTTTCTTGCGAATAGATGAATAATCAAGCAGATATCGTGAATAGTGCCATATCGTGAATAGTAACTCACAGCAAAAAGTTCTAAATTTGATAAAAAGTTCATACCAATATTTCGGCGTAATGATATTGAAGAAAATATCATTTAAGAAGAAGATAATATCCCTTACCTCAAAATATCGATTTCCGATCGGAATAACGATATAAGGGTGAAGAAACTTGCAATTGATTAACGAGAAACTCACAAAGTATCTAAATACTCACAAAATACACTCAATAATCTAGAGAGAAGAAAAACTTGTTTTACGGTGTGATTTTCAATTCTAACTTAGCCTCTATTTATAGGAAAATGTTAAAGTTAGCCTCAAGCCAGACTTAACCTCAGAACTCGATGGCTTTTACTCGCTACTATTCCCACCCACCACATTTGAATAAAATCTCAGCACATTTCTTCACCAACTAAGAGTGGGGCCCACCAATTCTTGAATTTTCCACCAAAATGATTTATAACCCGATTTTCAATCAACACCTCTTAAAATTCATAACAAATCATACGCTTTTTTAATCGGTTCAAAATTTATGGACATATACTCAACTTATATATGTATAACATATCCAAAATTACAACGATCCAGCGGTTCGGATTAAAATTATAACTCCCGCAATATATCTCAAAAAAAATACTTTGGTTTGATTTTTAATACCTCCAATCCGATAAAATACTAATAAAACACCTCAATGTTAATTCCTTCATTTATAACCACATAAATAAATCCATCATTTATATCCACATAAAATAAATATTTCCTTATCATATGAATCAATGATTAATTATTCACAAATAATATTACAGAATCACATTTATGACAATCAGGCTGTTCCCAAAAAAGAGGGGGCTTTCCAATAAGAATTTCTCCTTACTGGCGCGCAATTAGGTGACCAAACCTCTCCTTGACAGAACTTTTTAGACATTGTCAATAATGTTATCTAATAATATTATTCCAAATAATCAAAATTACTGATCTGATAAAGGAGATATCGCGGCAGCGATTTATAATTAAAACAACAATAATATAAAATATCAATGCAAAGAATTATTGAATCAATAAAATAAAATATTGAATAGTGACTACTTTGATGCTTATTAGAAAGTAGTGCCTTCTCACGTAAGGATCAATAATTCAACAATCTTTGTAACATCAGATGCATTAACGCAATAACGCCATTACTTTACTTTAACCACCGGGTATTCCAACAAGTTAATTGGTAATAACTACGCCAATTATTCAATTTTTTATAGCTTTTTTCATTCGACCGTTATCCGTTATGGGGCCCCATAATTGGTCACTACCGTCAGCATTTAATATTCTCCGACAAAATGAATATTCCCTGACAACAATGATTATTTTATCACCACTTGCTTATTTTGCAAAATTTGCACATTTCACCCATAACCAAAATATTATATCAATTTAATACCTTATTATTCACAATAATAATTAGAGAAAATTCAATTTTATTTATAATAAGTTGGTGTCTTACAACCTCCTCTCCTTATGAAATTTCGTCTTCAAAATTGACGTACGTACCTGGTGTTTCGAAAAGGTGAGGATACCTCGCTTTTATTTCTGATTCCAACTCCCAGGTCATCTCTTCAATAGCATGGTTTCTCCACAAAACCTTAACTTGTGGTATAACCTTCGTGCGTAGGTCATGCTCTTTCCTATCCAAGATCTTAACAAGTACTTCCTCGTACGTTAAATCTTCAGCTATCTCGTCTGGTTCTAACTCAATATTTTAAAGTATAATATAAATTATAAAAATTTGCCAAAAAAACAAGAAAATAAATAAATAAAAATAATTATTTTTAATAAAAATTAAAAAACACAATTTTTTATTTTTTTTATTAAAAAATTAAAACGCATTTTTTTAATAAAATAAATTTTTTTATTTTATTAAAAAAAAAAAATTAGAACGCAGCTTTTTTAATAAAAATAAATATTTGTAATAAAATAAAAAATGCCATTTTTAATAAAAATAAAAAAATGTAGTTTTTAATAAAAATAATAAAAATGCAATTTCTTTTTAATAAAAAAAATTTACTGATTAATTTTAAAATATTTTTAATTAAGAGATTTAAATTTTGAATAGTTTTAAAATTAAAAATATTTTAAAATTAATTTTTAATTTTTTTATTAACAAAAATTGCATTTTTTAATTAAAAAAAAAACTGCTTTAAGAGATTAAAATAATTTGCATTTTAAATCATTAACAGTTTAAAGAGATATTTTTTATTAAAAAAAAAAATGCATTTTAAGTCAACCTTGACTTAAAAAAAATTAATTATTTTTTATAATAAAATTAATCTGTTAATTTTTTTATTAAAAAAATGCATTTTTAATTATTTTTATTAAAAAACTGATTTTTTTATTATAAAAAAAGTGCATTTTAATTTTTATTAAAAAACTGCATTTTTAACAATTATTTTTATTTAAAAAATAGCGTTTAATTTTTTTTTAATAAAAAAAGAAAGAAAATTATTTTAATAAAAAAAACAAGTATTTTTATTTAAAAAAAATGCGTTTTTTAATTTTTATTAAAAATAATTATTTTTATTTATTTTTTTGTTTTTTTGGCTACTTTTTATAATTTATATTATACTTTAAAATATTTTTTCATAAAAATTTTCCTCCAAATCCACATCATCACTGTCACGTCGCATACTAACTGTCACATAGGCTTTTTTTAGACAATCAGTTGCCACATCATCACTTCCGTTAAGTCAACCTTGACTTAACGGATTTGTTAATTTACATAAGTAAAATCGGTGAGATGAAATGATCATAAGAAAAAAAGTTCAGTTATCCATCTGTAAATTGACATATAGTACGGTGAGTGAAAAAACATTTAACCCCTCTCGGTTCCATAATAACTAGTATCTTTTTAGAAGAAAAAATTTGTTCCAATTTATTTATCGTTTACAACTTTCTAGGAGAATAAATTATTTATTTTCTTATATTACCCCTAATTTCTCTCATTCTCTCAATAAATTTTCTCTCTTGCATTAATAGTTTTCAAGTTTTCATAAAGGGACAGTGATGGAATTTTATACAAATTTTAATTCTTAAATGGTAGTATTTACTTTCTTAATCAACAATACTACTATCACATAAAAAGTAAACACCTAATATCATACACACACACACGACACTCGTGGGCCTCGCCTCACATATTGGGCTCATGAATATACGTATGTGTATGTGAGCATTATATAACTATTTTTTGTGATAGTAACATTATTTTTTATTAATTCATGTGCATGAAGCTAAAAAGACAGTTATTATGGAACCGAGAGAGTAACTTTTTTCATTAAAATTTAGATTTAGATTCATTTAGTTTTTATCAAACACTCCCTAACTCATTAATGCACTCTAATTCCAAAATATTGGTACCCAAAATACAACCACAATCAACCATGTTTCTACTTCTTTTATTTCCCAGAGAAAGACCAAACAAAATTGGAAATTTCAAGAATGTTGGTACACTCAACTCGGAAGTTAATTTGATTCCAAAGGGAGCATTTAATGGCAATAGACATCTACATTTAATCTTATTTAATTAAGCTCAAAGCATTAAATAAAGTTCAAAAACTAAGATAAAGTACATTTTGAATTGCCATTTCAATTACCAATACTTCGGGTAAATTTTGGAAACTTTGGTTTTTGTGTTTTCTGGGAATCTATTGCAAGAAATTTGTGTTGCAACGAGCCCTTCTATGTGATGGACTTAGCTCGATTGCCCATACAAATATTGCTTAGAAACATCCATTGATTATCTTAATGCATATTTAAATTTCTTGGATAATAAGATGACAAAGATCTAGAGCAGATTCTCTGTACCCATTTTCCTTGTCCCCTTGTGTCCTCCCATTTAAATTTTGACACATAATCTCTTACTTAATACTAATTAATTTTAAAATTAAATAAAAAGACATGTGTCAAAATTTAAGTGGAGTGACACAAGGGGGACAAATAAATTGGGGACAGATGATCTGCTCTCACAAAGATCACGATCTTAATTGTCTCTATTTTGTCCCCAAATTTAACCATCTTTTCACTACTACTAGTAGTAGTATTTCTGTTCAATCCATTTTTATTCGGAGTATTTTGTTCATTTATATTGTGTTTCTGAGTTTTAAAATGAATGAAAAACTGTTGTTATTGATTTTTTAATCAATAAAAATGAAAAGAACTAAAAACTTGTCGTTTTTCTTGCCTTAGTTTCCGTAAAAAATGGACTGATTTGGACCAAAAACTAAATAACATAAACACACATTTTTTAATTCCAATCATACCCTCTACATTACAAACACAATAAACATAATATAAGGATAAAATAGTAATCTAAATATAAAACTTCAATTTTATTTCATTTTCTTTTAGAAACTCAATATCAACATGAAAATTTGCCAATCTTCTATTATTTTAAATTTTATCAAACCTAATTTAAATTTTCTATTATGTTCTGTTCTTATCCGTCCGAAACTCAGAAACATAGTGTTAAGGCACAAAGAAAATTGTTATTTGGAATGACCATCTTAATTTTCTTTGAGCTCTATGGAAGCAGCAGCGGATCCACTTGAGGACAATTGGGTTAATCGATCTCACTGAATTTTTAGAGGGTCAATTTATTCTCTTTCCTGAAAAATGAATGTTTTTGAAAAATGATTATTCTAACTTCTAATTTATCAATTTTCAAGTAGGACCACAATCATTTACTCATGAACACTGTCAGATAAGTGAATTTTATCCTCATACCAACTCGCTTTGAAGCATAGTGGTTGCTAGCCTCGGAAGTGAGATTATGAAGATTAATTAGGATGGGAGTATAGTGGACTCGCACTTATACAATTATACGAGAAGAAATCAAATGATGGTAAAAGACCCCCCTCCCCCCGCTCTCCCCCTTTATATAATTTACCTAAAAAATAATGAATGTCTCAAATTTGTACATATTCTGCTATTTCTTTTTCAGCTATTTAGCCACAATGTTAACCCATAATTTTTTTAAAAAAACATATTGTAATTTTTCTTTTTTATAATTTCACAAATTTAGTAATTGTTTGTGAATTTTTACAATTGTTTAAAATGATCATATCATGATATTTTTACAACAACGTCGACCCATAAAAAAAAATTCAAAAATGAATAAATGAATGATTATTTAGTCAGGGACGAAGCTACATGCATATTGGAAGGGGCCACGGCCCCCCCAAGGTTTGAAATTTTTGTAAGATTTACCCTTAAAGTTTGAAAATTTTATAAAACTCACTTGTACATTTGGTTTGGTTTGAAAATTTTGTAAGGCTAGCCCCCCAAGTTTTGATATGTTTTAAAAGACTTTTTTTTTGCTATTTTTAATATCTTTGTCAAAGCAAATTCTATTACTATATTATTTTTGTTTTAGTAAAAATATGTTTTGTAATAGTGAAATTTTATTTTTTAGTGATGAATATATTTTATGCTTTTAAATTTTTTTTGCCCCCCAAAGAATAAATCCCAGCTCAAATCCCTCGTAAGACCCCAAATATTATAAATAAAGATGAATTTTTATAAATATTATTTTTGAATATTATGGAATAAATTTGATATAATGTTATAGTTGTGGGTAATATTTATAAATTTTGCAAAGTAAGCGAAGTTGTTATAAAATATTCGTTTGGTGGGAATATTCTTTTGTTTGGGGAATATTCAGATTTGACTACTCAATCATTGGTGGACCCTATTAACTAAGTATTGTCGTAGTTAGAAAATCGACAAAATTATTTTTCTATGAAAAAATAACTAAGCAGAGGTATTATGCTGTTAAAACTCATTAACTACCCAGTAGTAAAAAGTACGAATCTGCCAGTAGTTGTATAAGAAAGACACGATATTGATTATTGATGCTTACGTGAGAAGTCACTCACCTATGCTCAATTATTGCTACAGATAATTCTTTTATCATATCTCTTATATTATCGATTCAATTATCACACAAGATTATCATCAGATAATATGTTATAGTATTAAATTATTAATTGAGACGACAAGTTATAAATGATTAATAATTGTTGAAAGATTAAATATGTGTTGATTAAAATAAAATGATTTGTGGTAATATTTATTCAATCCTCATGTATATAAAAGAGTCTGTTATGAGACGTTTGTGGTAAGTTTGATTATTTTATGGGGGCCCATATGTCATCATCTAAGAGTCCTTTCGCTCCAATAGTAATTACCTTTGTGAATAGTAATTACATTTGTGAATAAGTAATTACTTTCATTCAATAGTAATTACCTTTGTGAATAGTAATTACCTTTGTGAATAGTAATTATCTTCGCCAATAGTATTTACCGTCAATAGTAATTCTTTGTAAGACCGGTAATTTTTTTTAAATAAAAGGAATTTCCTTTATTTATTATCTTGAAATAGTAAGGGTTGATTTGATTAATGTGGATAGTTATGGTTAAATACGCAAAATATTTTAAAATAAGCAAGTTGGTTATAAAATATTCATTTTTGTCGGGGAATATTCGCTTTGGTTTTGGAATATTCAGATCGTTGGGAATAATCGTTTGGTCGTGGAATATTCAAATCATTTGGGAATATTCGTATTTACGCCAGCAGCCCGATAATGTGGGCCCCATGTGGAAAGATTGGATGAGGAAACGACAAAGTTTGGGTGGTTATAAATAACGGTAGCGTAATTGTTCACCGATTAAGACTGTTGGAATACCCTTGGTTAAAATACGTAATCTGCGTGGTTGCGACAAGAAGACACCAGATCGTGTTATGCAGATTGTTGAATTATTGATCCTTACGTAAGAAGGCTACTACTCAATAATTATTACGTTGAGTTATCGCTCAATAGTTTATTTTATTGATTCAATAATTGTCATTGCGTTGGTATTTTATATTATCGATGTTTCAATAATTGTCACATCGCACAAGATTTCCCATTATCGGATCAATAATTCATATTATTTGAATAATATTATTAGATAACATTATTGGCAATGTCTAGAAAGTTCTGTCTAAGAGAGTTTGTCACCTAATCATGCGCCACAAGAAGGAGAGATCCTTATCGAAAGCCCCTCTTTCCCGGGAACTGTACTGGTTGTCATAAATGTGATTCTCATAATATTATTTGTGAATAATTAATTATTGATTCATATGATAAGGAAATATTTATTTTATATGAATATAAATGATGGATTTATTTATGTGGTTATTAATGAAGGAATTAATGTTGAGGTGTTTTATCAAGATTTTATCGGATTGGAGGTATTAAAAATCAAATGTGTGGTTTTCAGATATATTATGGGGTTATAATTTTTAATCCGACTGCTTGGATCGTTGTAATTTTTGGGTATGTTATACATACATAAGTTGAGTATATGTCCACAAATTTTGAACCGTTAAAATGCACGAATGATTTGTTGTGAATTTTAAGAGGTGCTCTGGATTCAAATTAGGTTTATAATTGATTTTGGTGGAAAATTCTAGAATTGAGTGGGCCCCACTTGTGGTTGGTGAAAAAATGTGCTGAATTTTATTTCAAATGTGGTGGGTGGCAATAGTAGCGGTGTAAAGCCATCGTGTAGTTGGTGTCAAGTCTCAGCTTTACGGGCTAACATTTTCCTATAAATAGAGGGCTAAGTTAGAATTGAAAATCACAATTTAAACAAAGTTTTCTCTCTTCTCTCTATATTATTGAGCGATTTTGTGAGTATTTAGATACTTTGAGAGTTGTCGTCAAAGATAAGTTTCATTCAAAGATCACTCCGACCTTTCCTTCCGGCACCGATTCTTTGAGGTAAGTGGATGTTATTTTCTTCTCGGATGATATTATTTCTTCAATATCATTACGTCAAATATTGGTTGGAACTTTTATCAAATTTGGAACTTTTTCATGTTTGGGTTACTATTCATGAGTTACTATTCACGAGTTATTATTCACGAGTTACTATTCACGAGCTTACTATTCAATTAGTACTATTCAGCTGAAGCGTGAAATTTTTTTTTGTGGAATTTCTATTTTTGGTGTTTGAGTTACTATTCACGATAATGGCTATAATTATTCACGATACTGCAAGACTATTCACTTATCACGATACTATTCAATCGAAAAATGAAAATTTTCTTTTCGCCTAAAATATCTATTCGGATACTTAGCTTTTCGATTGTATCCATGTTTTGATCATTCTTGAATTTTACACCACTACGATTATTTTTTGAGGTATTATTGACATGGATAAAACAAAGTACTAATCCTTAATCCTTAATCCTTGCTCATTTTGTTTCAATCGGATTCGTTTTTTAAAAATATTTTTCATCATCCTCGATCTTAAATGATGATATTATTGAATATCTTTGGCCCGTAGTAGCAAAGATTTAATGATTTCGATGAATATCTTTGCCTTTAGTGCAAAGATGAAATGTGTTGAGATTAATACATGACCGATTGATGAATATCTTCAACTCTGTAGTGCAAAGATGAATATTTGATTCGAGATGAATATTGATTGATGTTACAGGATAAAATATTGATGATGGAATTTGTTAAATTCATAGATTATAGTAGATTTCATTCTCTACGTAACTCTTCTATGAATTATTATTTTACCAATGCAATATTGATCCAAACTTGTTGCCTATTGTATTCTATCGATTTTTCCTCATTGGAGACTAACGATAATTTGTTGTATATTATCTTAGTCATAACATTCTTTATCGGCTAGGCTGAGCACCTTTTCCTTGTTGTTCCATTTTTCTTCTCGGGAGGCGGCGAGAATGTAGTCTTAGTACTAGTGGTAATGGAATGAAGGTTCTAGAGAGAGTTGTTTAGTAGTCCTCACCATTATTGTAAAATAATGTATCAATAAATGTGATGAGGATTTATTTGAGTATAAATATTGTTTGTAAGATAATATTTGTATTTAAACTCACGCTTTATTGTTGTGATAATAAAGTTGTAGTTGTTTCCGTATCATGTATTTGGCGTACTGGGAATGGGTTGATGGAATGGACCTATTTTGGGGTCATACGCCACAGCTTGGTATCGAGCTTAGGGATATGATCTCCGGAGATCGTGAATAGAACTAGAGGGAGAGATTTGTAAATCCTTCACAAAGGTGTCCTACCTAAGCTTATTTGTTAGTTGGTCAAGATATAGGGATATTATGTGATATATTGATTTCCTTAATTAACCCTTATTTTATGACAAGTGATTTGAGAATGTCGAACGAGAATATTAACATGCGAGAAATGAGACCGTGGAGATGCTCTGATTTAATGAACGAGGAGAACGTGCAACAGGGGCCGGTAATGTACCTCCTGTGAATAACACCACCGAAAGCGATGATGAACGAGGGATGTTTAGAAGTTTTTTGGCAGCTCATGCAAAATCCATGAACAGGAGACTCGTGTTCAAAATACAGAGGAAATGATAGTAATTCATGGGTGGTCACAAACAAGCAAGCTCAAAGAGTCAGACCACCGTATTCTAGGAAAGCCGATCCGACGCCATGCGAAAACATGGGTCAAGCAAATTACCAAGATATTAGATGTCTTGGGATGTACGGAGAAATGTAAGGTTCCATTCGCTACTTTTATGTTCCGTGGATGGCGAAAGGCGACATCGGTGGAATCAGGAAGCGACTCCATCCAAATCGCAGACTCAAAGATGTCTTGAGACGCTTTCAAATGCTCAATGACAAGTACTTCCTCGAAAGTATTCGGCTATAATGGAAGGAAGTGGAGTTTATTAGGACTGAGCAGAATAATACGATTTGTCCCAAAGACGAGGCGGGTTTCATGGAGTTATCTGTGTTCAGACCTCATTCGTGGAGAATGAGGAACGATGACGCCGGATGTTTCAGAGGTTTGAAACCCAAGATACGCCAAGATCTCATTTCTCATAAATTTTCTTTTACTCGGATGTTGTAAATAGGGGCTCAATTATTAGAGCGATAACGAAAGTACGCTCAACCGAGGGACCATAACCAGGGATCATACCAAAGATAAAGCAAATAATGTAATAACGATAACCAAAAGCCGGAGAAAGAAGAATACGACAAAGGCTAAACCACTCCTGTGGTAATCGTATAGCTATGAAAATAGAAGAAGCGAGTTGGGAGAGATTTTAAAAGAGGAGATTCAACAACCACTGACGTGAAGACGCCACATAAGGGGCAAATCGTTCCAAGGAGGAGAAAGACCATCTCACACAATGTTACAAATGCGGAAAGAGGGATATATCAAATTCAAATCCGCCTTATACAACAGCTTTAAGGTATGCTATAATTGTGGAGAAGAAGGACATATCACTCGAGATTGTATTGATATCGAAAACCTAAAAGCAATGGAAGGTGACTCAAAAGGATGTCCCGAGAAAAGTCAAAGTCAACGCATTCTCGGAAGAGCGTCATTTACCGACATTCAAAATACGAGGAACCCGAACGGTTAGTACGGAGTTAAGTTAATTATAAATTCTTAAGTTTATACCTTACTAGATAATTCTGCTCTACCCATTCTTTTATCTCTTTGCTCACGCCAAAGTTTGAACTCACTACCGAGAAATTGCACTTTGACCTATCTGTGGAGACCCATTAGAGAAACTTTCATTTCATCCGTTGTTTAGAAATCTTGATTGATTCAGTCAAATGGCACTATCACATTACCCCGTTAACCTTATTTCTATAGAGATATTTGCTTTTGATGTGATTTTAAGGTTAACTACTCATCACGCCAAAATCGATTGCTTTTGTAAGGTCATTAGTTTTATATTCTACAACCCGTTATTCAAACTCAAGCAAATAAACCATTGTAGAGTCAAACATTTTCATATCAAGCCATGAAGTCATTCGCTTATTACTGATGTCAAGTTTTCTTAGTCCATGTTATGGATTTGAATAAAGACACGCCGATTTGAATAATATTCTTGTTGTTATTGATTTTCCCCGACGATTTCAAGAATTTATCAAGCTTACTCCCAAAGATCGATATTAAATTTTGTATCGACTTTGAACCCAAGATAAAACTCATTTCTAAAATCTCACATCGAATGGCTCCTATCGAACTTCGGTGAGTTAAAAATTCAACTATAAATTTGGCACATGAAGCCTTTTATCTTGTGACTTCCTTTGGAATTCACCTGCTTTTATTCTCTGTAGAGGGGGGACGCTATATTCGTGCGATAGTAAACCTGATAGTGTCATTGTGACGTCTATCCAAGATCGGGATATAACACAAATTGAGAGCAACCTAAATCAAGAATCTAAATCACGTAGCTTTCTAGGCTTAGTTGGTTATTATCGAGATTCGTTGAAGGATATTCTCGAATCGCTATTCCATTATCGCAAATTCGACTCGTAGAGATACAAAATTCGAATGGAGCAAGGAATGTGGAAGAGCTTCAAGAACTCAAGAGAGACTCATTTCAAAGACATGTATCACCATGCCATCCTCGAAAAGTCGAACGTGGTAGGCGAACGTGTTGAGTAGAAGATCGATACAAGTACGAAAATACAATATTGTCAAAGACTCATTTCAGATAATATACAAATAATAGAGAGATGGAGATGAAAACCTAGGTACCCACGCGATGATATAATAGTAGCACGTGATGATATACGAGTATAATCGATTTAATCGATAAAGTTAAAGTCGCGTGAAGCTACACCGAGTCGGGTGATGAATTTGAAGGAGGTCCAAGAAGTTGTTATTTTAAAAGCGAGAATCTGATGAGGTGAGAAGCTCAAACCTTTCGATTTATTAATCCATTTGAAATTCTCGATCGAATAGAACTGTGGGCCTATAGACTTGCTTTTTATACCAAGGCATGGCGACGCGTTGTTCATAACGCTTTTCACGTTGACGATGTTACGTAAATATATATGACGAATTCAAACACGCTATCGAAGTTAGAACCGGACGAGATAGTCGAGAAGACTTAACGCACGCAGAGGTACATCCGCCAAGATTTTGTAGCAGAAAGAACATGTCCTATGTATCGAGGTTATACCATACAAGTTAAAGTTTTCAAAGTGGAGAAACCATGCTTTATTGAGGAACGACCGGAGTTGGAAACGAAATGAAAGCGAGGTATCTTTACCTTTTTGAAACACTGTGTATCGCGACGTCAATTTCGAGGACGAAATTTCATCGAGGGGAGGTTGTAAGACCCCTAATTTTTTTTGGAAATAAAAGGAATTTCCTTTATTTATTATCTTGAAATAAAGGGTTGATTTGATTAATGTGATAGTTATGGTTAAATACGCAAATATTTTAAAATAAGCAAGTGGTTATAAAATATTCATTTTTGTCGAGAAATATTCGTCAATCGGGAATATTCGCTTCGTCGGGAATAATCGTTTGGTCGTGGAATATTCAGATCGCTTGAGAATATTCGCATTTACGACGTAGCGGAGAACGCCATGTGTAAGCCCCTAACTAAAAGCGATTGGATGAGAAAAACGACAAAGTTTGGGTGGTTATAAATAATTACAGAATTGTTACCGAATTAAGACTGGTATTGGAATCATCTTAAAAATACGATGAATACGTGGTTGCTTGCATGTTAGATTACCAGATTAATGCAGATTGTCGAATTATTGATCCTTACGTAAGAAGGCACTACTCAATAATTATTACGAGTTAGTTATCGCTTCAATAGTTTATTTTATTGATTCAATAATTGTCATATTGGTATTTTATATATTATCGTCTTTCAATAATCATCAACTGCCTGAGATTTCCCATTATCGCATCAATAATTCATATTATTTGAA